>JAVANC010000019.1:42927320-43312307 GCA_033319125.1 Parnassius glacialis | reverse complement strand
CTACGCATACACGCTCGTCGGTTAAGGGTACTCCTAATCTGGCCCATTTTAATGTATCGCCGATTTGGTCGATAAACTTTCGTCTAGGGCGTCCCTTCCCGACCCTGCGTTCACTTCTGCAACATAAATTTGCTTTGTTACTCTTTCCTCTTTCATTCTTTCTACATGACCAAACCACCGAAGCATTCCTTTTTTAATCCTGGTTACAACGTCATCTTGCAAATCACACTTTTCTTTTATCACACTATTTCTCACCCTGTCATCTAGATTCAGCCTTAGCATACTCCTTAAGGCATTTCTACAGCATTTATTCTACTCTCGTGCTTCTTCTGCCAGACCCAACTTTCACTACCACATTACATTAGAGTAGGGACTAACACAGCACTATGAATTGCCATACGTGCCTTATTTGACACATTCTGACTCCTCATAATAGCGTGTAGAGCCCCATTCACTCTATTTCCTGCATTCACTCATCATTCTATATCCTTATCATATCTACCATCCCTGCTAAATAAACATCCCAAATATACAAACTCATCCACTTGCTCAATCAACTCCCCTTCTATTCTTATTTCGCATAACGTTTTACTCTCTTTCTCTTCAAAAACCATCACTTTCGTCTTACTTGCGTTCACTTTCATACCCCTTTCTTTCAATGACAAGTTCATTAGAGTAACCATCATTTGCAATTCGACCGCCGACGATGCAAATATGACTTGATCATCGGCGTACAAGAGGCATTTGACGGTTAACTCACCCATTATCAAAGTTTGCAAACAACTGTCCTTATATAGGTTAAAGAGCCACGGGGAAGCTACACATCCCTGTCTGACACCTTTATCTATGCCAAACCAGTCCGAGTAGACCCGTTGATCCTGATACAAGCACTGGAGTCCCTATAAAGGGACCTCAATGCCTGCATCAAACCAGCGCTCACCCAAATGAGGTCAGTGTTTGCCATAACACGTTCCTGTCCACTCTGTCATAAGCCTTTTCTAAGTCCATGAACGCACAAAAAACTTTCTGGTTTTTGGCCAAAAATTTCTCCGCAATCATGCGCATGGAAAAGACTTGATCCGTACACCCATCCCCTTTCTAAATCCAGCTTGCACATCCCAAATTTTTCCATCAGTTTCTTCATAACTCTTTCACTTAACACCTTAGCATACAGTTTACCCACAATGCTAAGCAAGCTGATACCACGGTAGTTTTTACAGTCCTGCTGCGACCCCTTTCCCTTATATATTGGGACTATAACGGCTTTGCACAGTCTTCCGGTACCCGCTTCAGTTCCCAACATAAATTAAACAAGGTGCACAGCAGGCCTGTAACCACACCCTCTCCAGCCCTTAGCATCTCGAGTGATACTCTATCATATCCGGCTGCCTTACCTGCTTTCATGCTTTTCATTGCTTTCACTATTTCATCTACACTTATCTCCTTACCTCTCTTCACTTCTTCCGGAATTTCTATTACACTTACTTCAGACGACTCTTCACTCTTAAACACGCTTTCAAAGTATTCCTTCCATCTCTTTAGATGCGAAACTTCATCATTCAGCATGCAGCCATTCTCGTCTCGTATAGCATTCATTCTAGGCTGTTTTGGATTTCCCCTGGCAGTTCTTACGAGTTTCCAGAACATTTTAATGTATAATTATAATGTATAACGTATATTTGACTATATTCTATATGTCTTAATTTACTTCTTTCATTAATACTTATTACTTATTTTATTAAGTATCTGTTGCACAGCTGCTCAAATAATTCAGGGCTTACTGGTACAAATGGTACTGAGACAGTAAATCCACATATCATATCCCATATATCCCATATCATAAGTTAGAATAAAGAATGAATAAAAAATAAATAAAACTGAGTAAAAAAAAATCCAACTAAAATCATAATTATGTTGGTAGTAAGTATGTTACATAATTAATTTGATTATGACTTTTCCAATAATGTATTCGTGGTAGAAGCACGCTACATTGGTTCTGGCTACGGTAAATATAAGTTAGCTTGGTCAGGGAAGGGCGAGTTTCGTACAAAATACCAGCGTAAAATAGCAGCAAAATGTGTTTCGTTTGGTTACTGACAAGAACTGGCGATATTTTTAATAGTAATCGTCATTCCATCTTTAACCTCATGAGAAATGTTTAATCAGTATTTTGATTCCTAATCGAGATACACCTTTATAATAGGTTGACATACGGAGAAAAAGTTGGCTTATTTCCACTTACACTTACACCCCTTAGCTAACATTAAAAATCATAAATAACAGACACCGGATGAAGACAAATAGACAAGATTTGTAAGACTGAATAAGCGAAGGCGAAAAGTTTTAACATACACGATACAAGAAAACAGTCTTGCCAACTTCGGACCAGGTTTCCGGAGCAAGCTGCAAGTTCTCGAACAAACTTCCGTTTTTTTGTGCTTTGATCGTCTCGGTTTTTTTTACTTGCGTTATGCTGTACACTTTTCATCAGGGAAGATTTAAACTTCAATTTGGCGTTTTTGAATCTTGTAGTTAAACAAAGAAATATAAAACAAATTTTTAAGTAAGATGTTAGGCCACGATGCCACAGCGGAAATTTTATAGTTAAAAATTAATGTCAAGCTGAGTGAGTGCTTCCAAAATGATGCATAGGGTGAATGTTGGTGATGATGTGCGCAAAGAGCCGATCATTATCATTATTCTCCTTCACAAGTCCACTGCTAAACATATGCCTCTCTAAGGAATGCTACAAAGCACGATCCTGTGTCACCTGCATACATCTAATTCCTATATTTTTTTACAAGGTCATTATTCCAGTCCACGGCCACTCTACATTTCAATAACTGGTATGAGGCTGTCACACTCATCGAGCTATATGGCCGGCCCATTGCCACTTTGGCTAATTAATCCATTGGGTTTTGTTGGTAGATCGATAGGTAGGTTGATAGAGTATATTATGCTTCATTTATTACTTTGTTATTCCACTTCAGAACGTTACAGCATACCGCTGTTTTTATTTAGTCATTCATTTTACATAGTTTATTTTAACTTTATTGAGAATAACACGTTATTAAACGAAGTAAAGCGGTTCAACATTTTCATTTGCGAAATTTAGTCTGTGGATAGTGTCAGTATCTTTTAATTCCTGTACTAACTGAATCTTGTACGGGTGAAAATGTAAATCTTTCTTTAAAATTCACTGTAACGATGTTCTGGTAAGTTAAATGCACTGAACGCTTACGAGTAGACTGGGTAGGATTTTCACGAATTGAGTGTTTCACTACATCGATGTTTTCTTCCGTCCGTGATGTCCTTGGTCGACCTGACCGTTGTTTATCCAACGTCGAACCACTCTCTTCGAACTTAATAACCCAGTTCTTAATCGTTTGAACACTTGGAATGTCTTTAAAGTTGCGTAAATTCTGATATTCTCGAAATTTACGCCGCGTCATTGTTCGATAAAACTCGCGCACACAAAATGTACGGTCCGCACCGGTGAAACGCTCCATGGCGACTGAATTTCCAGAAACCGTCGGTACTCCCTCCGCAACGCGCGCGCCATTCATGCGCGCCTTTTGTATTTTATTCGAAATTTACATTTCTAACGACTTATGGGCCACCTTGTATATGTGGCTTCACTTATCAGATTTCAGGTATGTTTGATTACTTGAAATCTAAGTGAAGCCATATCATATTTCATCAATTTTCCGTGTTAGAAATCGAATAAAGATCTAGCCAATTCCTTCCTTTTATTGCTCTCTATCTGTTTGTAAAGTTTAATCACAATCGGTTCCTCCATTGCAAAAATTAGCTAAGACAGACAGATAGACAGACAAATTCTTAAAATGGCTGTTTAATTCATATATGCAAATAAACGGCCTGAACCTAATATAAGCTAGTTATTTCAATGTTACAGACAGACACTTCAATTTTATTTATATGTACAGACAAAAATCCAAAATTTCCTAGAATTACTAAAATTGTATTTCTTACATTTTTTAAGGATAATTTTCACATCTATTTTAATCTGTGTTTAACTCGAAAGTATTGAAATTGCAGGCAATATCCGGCCTTGTATTCACGGAACGCCAGAAACGTGAACAGATTGGCAAGAGCTGTCAACAGCAAAGATTTCACAATTTCGGCGTGCCGTTCTGTTTTAAATTAAAAAGTACACCTTTCGAAATTCACGCGTTCACCGCATGCTACATCTGTAACGTTTTTGTTTTCATTTTACAACTATTAATAAGTTAAAAAACTATAATTTATTTTTCATCATTTTCATATCAATAATTAAAAGGTTAAGAGCCGGTTATAAGTTAAAATACTCGTATTATCGGCATAAATTCAGACAAGTTGGAAATCCTTTCGCCCACGGTACCGGTAAAATAAGTCCTGGGTCGGTCTTATACATACACATAATTTTTTTATACATTTGATAACAAATTTACATTATTTAAATCTATATTTTACATTAATTAAATATACAGCTTTACCATACACCAATTGCCATCCGTCCTCCTAGTGACGTCATTCACACATCTATTCAATTTAAATTCAAATTCAAAATTCTTTATACAGTATCTTAAATTTAAATACATTAACTAGGTTGGGTCCTCCTTTTAAGTATATCAATACCTGTGTTAGGGGACCCCGCTATTCCATAACATTTTTTTTGACACTTATAAGATCATAAAGATTAAACGTATGTGCGTGCGTCCGTGTGTGTGTGTGGTGTGTGTGTGTGTGTGTGTGTGTGTGGTGTGTGTGTGTGTGTGTGTGTGTGTGCTTGTGTTTGCTTGTGTTGTAGTATTTGTTGTAAGTTTTTATGCTATGGTGTACATTGATCTACTTATTTGAATAAATTTTTAGTTTCATCATACTCTATTGTCTTTAACCATACTGTAACGTGTTTTTTCACATTGTACTGGGTCATTGCAAATACGTTTAGATTTTTATTAATGTAGTTATAGAGATGAGCAGACTGAATTTTAAATTGTCTTCTGGTAAATCTCGTTTTTCATATGAACTATTGTGGCAACAGTATGGCTTCTATTATATATGGGGATAAGAGGTACGGTCCTGAATTGGTTCCATAGTTACTTAGCGAACAGGAAATAGTGCGTCCAAGTACTAAACTTCAGAAGTGACGATCTTCCTGTTCTGTATGGCGTTCCACAAGGAAGTATTTTGGACCGAGCATTTCGTTATCTACGTGAATGATATCCTAAATTTAAATATTTATAATGCGGAACTGATTTGTTACGCAGATGACACAGTGGTGCTTTTTCATGATCACAGGTGGAAAGAAGTGTATAAATGTGCTGAACACGGTCTTGCTCGTATAGCTCAATGGCTGGACAAGAACCTCCTCACCTTGAATACCGCTAAGTCCAAATACGTAGCGTTTCATAAGACTCGGGCTTCTAGACCTTCTTCTTTAGTCAATTTAGAAGTACACAGATGTACAACACCAACTTCTCCTTGTGGTGTCCTATCCTATACATTCCCAACAAGCAATTGTCAAACGTGCTGCGGAAACAATAAAATATTTAGGGGTAGTGGTTGACCATAACCTATCGTTCAGTCCCCATATCATCGATTTGGCTACTCGAGTTCGAAAACTATTTTATTTTAAACTTATACGTAACAGTGATAACATAAATATTCTCAAAATGTTATACTATGCAATGTGCCAGTCCATTGTTCAATACTGTATTACAGCATGGGGAGGTGCTGCAAAAACTCATATGTTAAAAATAGAAAGATGGCAGTGAGCTTTGCTTAAGGTCATGCTTAAAAAAACTAGTGCGATTCCTCACTAGAGAGGTCTTTAATTTGTCTCGTGTGCTATCTGTTCACTAATTGTTCATCCTAAAAGTAATAAGGAGATATCATAAAAACGCTCCAAACCTGCCTTACTACCAACATCTTTTAAAAAAGAGGGTATATAAAATACCCATCCCTAACATTAAAACGTCTTTTACTAGTCACCTACCACGTTTTCTACATCCACACACTTATAGACTAGACGTTAGAATAGTTAGAATCTAGACGTTAACATATGAGGAAACTGAAGATATAGTTAAACGCCACTAGAAGCGCACACACAAACACACACACACACACACGCGCACGCACGCACACACACGCACACACACACACGCACACGCACGCGCACACACACACACACACACACACACACACACACACACACACACACAGAGAGAGAGAGAGAGAGAGAGGAGAGAGAGAGAGAGAGAGAGAGTAAAATTATACTGCACTATTGTATTTGCACTAGGAAAATATGTTATTCTTTTTCGTTAGACCGTGTACAACTCTTTAGATAACTTGCGCTCCCGACCACAAGATACAGGATTATCCTAGTTTGGGGTCCAATGGAAAATATTTGTTTATTTTATCTTGAACATTGTTTAGATGTTTAACTCACTGTTCTTACATTTGTTAAATCCATATGTCAATAAAACATTTCTTTATTTATTATTTATTTATATATCTAGTCATCAGATACACATATTTGGGGATGCTCAGTTTTTAAAAGTGATTATTTATACGTAAAATTAAAATATCTAAATCATAAATGAGTGTAAGAGCATAGGAAATTTTATAATAAATGAAAATCCTTTGTACATAGGAACTACGTAAGACATATGTGTGCAAGTACAGATGCACTCTCTATTCCCTCACTCTCATTGTCCGATGGCACGACAATCCGACACGATCAGAGACAGGTTACGCGCAAAAAACAAGAACCAATGGCTTTTCTTGCTTTCCGAGGTACGGGGATGGAGTGCCACCGACATCCTGACTTCGAGCTGCTATTGAAAATTTATTGATAGAAAAACTATATTATAAACTTTAGTTTGACTAACGACTACTAAGCCAACGAAGCAGTCTTCATCATTAGTCTGCAGAAATTGGAATCGCCATCTTTTAATTGACTTTTCACCACTAATGGATCATCAAAGACAAAGGCAAGGTTGACAATCTTACACCTCAATTTAGTTTGCCATTTTCAGTTTTTTATAAGAAATAACAGCAGCAATGCTATTCATATTATTAATTTTCCCTTTAACTAGTCATGGTAAATTTAAATACTTGAAGGCGTGGTTTACGATAGCAGTGGTATAGCGGATTCAAACCCACTGTCTTTTAAAACCGCTATTAGGCTACTTTCGTTTAAAGATACATTTAAAATAATATAAAATTGAGAGTATCGACAATTTCCAAAAAAAAATTTACAACTGTGTTGTTAAAAATTATCCTTTTTCACAATTATTCTGTTGATTCGTCCAAAAGCAGCGAACATATAAGAGGATTACTGAGGCCCTGAGTTATTGTGTCTGGCGCGGTCGCAACCTGAACTGGGTCTTATCGGTCACCGTCGGGGATTTCAGTGAATACTTTGCGATTTAGTCTTAACCTTTTTAAACGTTGTAACGAAAAATTTATTTTCAGAACTCTATTAGACATATTCTCAGTTATGTGCTCTATTTCTGTCTATGGAATAAAGCTGTTTTCGATCTTCTTTTGTAAGAATTTTGATAAAGTGGTAATATTTTTTTTATTTATTAAGCACAACAGTCTTACTACAGCACACAAGACGTGGTAGTTTATTTGTGTTGTACAGTCGTTATAATTAAGATGTTATATAAAATATACAGTAATATGTAATATCCTTTAAAAATTACTTAAGGAGTGAAATAGTTATTAGTTTTTTAACTATTTTAAGACATTGCTCGACTATTATTCCAGCTGATAGAAAGTGTATAACGAAAAGTGATGCAGCTGTAGTTGCAATTATGCCTTATTTAGCTTTTTTCTGTAGAAAATAAATGAATGCTCGTTTACTAATCGATTTTAAAATAGGCAGTTATTTTCATCTTTTCTTTTTTTTTTTGTATATAACATGTTATGCAAAATTTTCGTCAATTTTGAACCGACTTCAATGGTTGTTAGTGTAATGTTGATGAGGTCACTTCAGGCATGGTTCAATAGAAATCTGGAGAAATAATTCCATACAAATAGGATATGAATATTTTAATAATTTTTTTTTTTGCCTTGAGCTGGTTATATTACTTAGTTCAATCAAAAGAGTCAAAAAAATTAAACATTGATAAAATTAATACCGAAGTCAAAGAAGTAAAAACTCTGGTGAGTCTAATGATGAACAGATGGCGTTCTCTACTTTGCAAAGCATATATTGAAGTAGATTTACGAATCGTGCATTTATTTTAACATAAAAGAAGTCCAAGAACGTGAAACTTTAAAAAACTATAAGATTTCGATAAAAAATTACGTATTTGATAATCATTTTTTAAAGAATAGGGTGACAAACGAGCACACAGTCCACTTGATGGAAAGTGAAGAAGGAACACAGCAAAGTTCCATAGACATCTACATTTATCCTCGTTTGTGAATCAAAATGCAGATGCGTTGTCACCCGTGAGGACTAAAATGGAATGTCTCTTTTCCAATAAAAAGGGTCTCCGGTTCTCTAAACTCACCATAAGAAACACAGCAGTGTTAAGCTGCTTTTTTACGCTGGTATTCTGTGAGAGCGTGGTTCTTCCCGGTCGAGCCGAACCATTCGTGCTACAACTATACTACTAATATAGCTGCAGCATGGCTCTACCACGTATAAAAACTGTGAAATGTGAAATTGAGTGTGAAAAGTGAAACTCCGCTCCTTTTAAATAATACTTAAAAATGTAAATTAAACCTGCACGCCAAAGAGTCGTTATCGAAAAAAGTAGGTGTTGGCAAGGTGACATTCATCTTCAGTGTCGCCGATACTCCCATTGCTTGGCAACCGAGTAACACGTAACTGTTTACTGTTCACGCCAGCGCTTTCCAATCGAGGGGCATTTATATGACATATATTTAAAGACATTTTCTTTAAATGATTTATTTATTCTAATTCCGTGTTTTAATAAACATTTCTTTTTTTATGCTCTAGTTATGTAAGCATTGTAGTATTTTATTGTATATTGTATTGTAATATGTACAAGCAAGTACATGGTATTTTAATAATTTAGGAATTATGCTGATATCGCTCCTGCACACGCGACAGGTTTATTCTAATTAAATTTTGTTAATAAGTATTTTTATTACAAATAACGCTCTCTACGGAATCGGACACAGTTTTAATTACTACATCTCGTACAACCTAAATCGACATCCTACACCTCAGTTATATATAGAGGGTTACAATTCACAAACTTCCCCTACATATTGGTCCTTTGAGCTATTGATGTGAACTACGACCTACACAATTTTTTTGTACGAGCAACTACGCAGGTCTAGAGAGACTAGTATCACTGTGACCTAAAAGGTCTATTGTGATCGCTGTTATGTTAACAGTTCACTGTTAAGCCCTACGTCCTCAATGAATAGAAGGAGTAGCTTAGCTGTGAATAATTTCACTTCTTCTGGCTAAATATATAGTTTCCAGATGAGTGCTGCGTTTGCGCATTAAGAGTCCGCAATTTGTCAGGATGTGTTAAGACGTTACCTGCCCTAGGGAGCAAAACCGCCACATCCTTGAGTTGCTTAGTCCTGGAATGGACATGTGCTTATTAAGACTACAGTGTCCAGTCAGGGCTCTTACCAGAATGCGCCCTTTATTTTTACCTAATCCCAGGACATCATCATCATCATAATCATTACAGCCCTTCACAAGTCCACTGCTGAACATAGGCCTCCCACAAAGAATGCCACAAAGCACGGTCCTGAGCCACATGCATCCATCGACTTCCTGCATATCTTACCAGGTCGTCACTTCATCTAGTGGGGGACGCCCTACACTTCGCCTGTCGGTACGAGGCTGCTTTTTAATGTCTTAAGCCTGGTATATCAGACCAGATCTTAAGTGATAGGTTGTGGTTTCCAGGGTTAAAAGGAAGAAAGGCTTTTTGAGATTCCACAAAATAGCTCAGGTCCAAATTGTGTACACATTGAGCCATCTCGTGCGAGCTTGTTGGCAGTTTTATTGCCAACAATACCCGCATGACCCGGAAGCCATTTTAAAAGTTCCTTGTTATTACCTCCCAGGGCGTTTAGGCGGTTCACGCAGTCTCCAATTAACTTCGAGTTAATCAAGTTTGATCTCAGCGCTTGCAGTGCTGTTTGACTATCATAGTTAATATAGATAATATGGTTAACGTAGTATTTTTGCAGATTAGTTTTCGCACAATGAATTATGGCGAAAATTTCTGCCTGGAAGATAGAGGTGAACCTACCCAAATGCATACTAAGTTTGAAATTGGGTCTCTCTCCATAAATTACAAAGCCTACGTTTAGGCCCATTTTTGACCCATCGGTATACCATGTAAGGCTACCGACCTTACAGATGACCTGTCTATTCAGCCAGTATTATCTGGAGGGTAATTTCACTTTACACATTTTGTTAAAGGCATAGAGTGGACGCATGATATCTGAGATCATACATAAGACCGGTGTTTTCTTGATTGAGACGAGCATGGATCTCAATCTATAGGAAAGCAAGTTCAAACCGCCCTGAGCGTTATTCCTATACAAGCTAGCCTTTGCCTCCTTGTCTAAGTAAAGATCAAGGGGTGTTATGCCTAGAGTTGCATTAAAAGCCACTCCAGGCGATGATCACACGACTTTGTCATTTGCCATTAAGCAGGCAGTCCTTTGTAGACTATTTAGTCTGTCCACAGTCGTCTTTTGGTTGGCCTAAGGCATAGGTAAGAGTCGGCCTCACTATACTGCTGTACAGCCATAGGATCATACTACGCAAGCCCCAGTTGTTCCCGACCATGCGACTGCAAGTACCTAAAGCAAATTTTGCCTTATGACATACATTGCTAATGTGAGAGTTTCACGTTAGTTTTTGGTCGATTTTCACGTCCAAATACTTAACTTTAGTGGAGAATGGTACTTCTTTACCATTAAGTTTTGGTGTGACTAATTTTTACAACCGTCTCTATTGGTAAAGTGTTTTATAATAGTTTTATCAGCATTAACCGATAAACTGTTATCCCTGCAACAGTTGTTTATGGTGTGTAGGGCTCTTTGTATGATTGATGATTAAGCACTTTGGCAAAAACCCCTCGCTGTGATCACAAGTCATCAGCATAAACCTGTGTGTCAATACGAAGGTCTGCCATATTGTACAATAATTGGTCAACCACAAGAGTCCAAAAAGTAGTGTAGTTGCAATCTCAATCGAAGTTTGAAAACAGCTCTATTTTTGCCTTTCTGTTTTAGAACATCGACTTCACCCACTTGATGGTTATGGGGTCAACATTTTTTAGATGTCAGGCCCCCAACCTGCAGTAATATAGGCCTAATGTCGAAAGCGCCCTCAATGTCTAGAAAGGCACAAAGAGCTACCTCTTTATCCTACAGCGCTTTTTCGACCCTGCCAATAACACTGATCAAGGCTGTTTCCGTAGATTTGCGTCTGCGGTAAGCATGCTGGTTATAATGTATAGGTCTCGCAGCTAGAGCTGCAGCTACATCCTTAATATATCTATCTATAACCTTTTCGACTGTCTGCAGAAGAAAGGAAGAAAGGCTTATAGGTCTAAAGGACTTTGGTAAGGCATTGTCCTTTCTACCAGCCTTAGGTATAAATAGAACTTAGACAATTGTTTACCGTTCTGGAATATATCCCCATGCAAAACTTGCTCTGAAGATTTTTACCAGATAAGAAAGAAGGGTATCGATACCCCTCTATAGATGGATGGGCATTATTCCATCCTTCCCACGTCTTACATAGTTTAAAGGAGTCAACAGCCAACTTGACAAGATTTGGCCGTATTATCTTTGTAGCCCTACACCAGTCCTCGTTACAAAGCCTTCGTAGGGCTCTGAAAGGGTTCGAGGCCAGAGTCAAATGTGACCCTAGGAAATGAGTTGACGCTAGAAGCTCCAGTGTTTTCATTTCACTCTAAGTGAAGTAACAATCACGCTTTTGAAAAGCCCGATCTGATTAGGTTTAGCTTTCGATAGCATTTTGTGTAGTCTTGCACTGCGAGGCAAAGACTCAACTACCTCGCATAGTTTCCTCCACGATGCTCTCTTAGCCTTTCTAATTTTTTTTATTATAATCGGTTAGGTCTGCACTATAAATATCCCATTCTTTGTTTTTTTAGACTAATTGAATAGTCTCCTGGTCTTCTCCGTAAGCTGCTTTAGCTTAATGTTCCACCACACTTTTCATGTTAAGGTCTTGGTTTTGACGGGAGAACTGTCTTCGAAGTCTTCACGGACACCTACGGTTACCGTATCCGCCGCTAACTCCAGAACTTCAATTGTTTTTATACTTTTAGTAAACGTTTCCAAAATCCTGCTTAGGCTATCCCTGTAGACATCCCAGGAGGTTGCTTTTGGATCCCTGAAAGTAATAGTTTCATAAGGTGGCGATGCCCTAATCACAAACTTAATGTGTCTGTGATCAGACATCAGGTTTTCACGACTAACATGCCAGTCAGTAATCCGCTTGGATATGTTATTACTAGCAAAGGTTATATCTAATACTTCCTGCCTAGCACGCGTTACAAAGATTGGTGTGCACCCTAAGCTTAGGCTTACCAGGCGATTGGATATGAGAAAGTTAAAAACAGCTGTATTATTGGATGCGACTTATTTTGACACATCTTGCGAACCTGCACAGAAGGCAGGCGCGGCTGCTGCCGTTGCCGAGTCTAACAAGCGGCGCAAATATGCAGCTCTCGGAGAGTGATACAAGCTTGTGCCGTTTGGTGTAGAAACGCTGGGGCCGTCGAGTCCTGAATGAAGGCGTTTGTACAGGGATATCTCATTACTCCTTGTCAATGTATCTGTAAGCAAAAAGCTAGCAGTTATTTTGGTTACTTGATCAGCCTCGCAACACAGTGACGCAAGTCAGTCAGTCTTTTGGGCACACTACCAACAGACGGCCGCAATTTAACAAGTATTTTTAGTTAAGTTAAGGTTTCCATAGAAGAAAATTATATCAAAAATTAAAAAAAAATTAAAGCTTTAATTTCTTATCAAATAGTAAAGTGAAATGAAAGGAAATAGTAGAAGTTGAAATAGCAAACGCTTGCTGATAGTAGACGTTTTATCAACGCTATTAATAGATGACAGGAAATAGTAGTTACGACGTTGCAATTAAGCGCATCAGAAAGTAGATTTATTAATCTTACTTTAATTATAGATTCTTTTGAAAAAGACGCTGTTAAAGTATTAACAGTAAAATTGAAATAGTGTGTAACTGAGCTGTGCTGGCTGTGGGAAATATATTTTATAGAATAGGGAAAACAAACGAGCACACAGTCTACCTGATGGTAAAATGTGTATCCAGTAAAAAGGGTATTGGGTTCTCAACACTTACCATACGAAAAACAGCAGCATTAAGCTGCTTTTTACGCTGCATTCTGTGAGAGCATGGTCCTTCCTCAATCGAGTTGATCCATTTGAGCTACAATCATAATATAGCTGCAGCATGACTCTACAACTTCAGGGAAAATTTCGTTTTCTGCAGAAGAACAGAAGTATGACTTTGAATTCAGTTGTTCTAATAACAACACCAAAGAATAACAGTGATGGTGAAGTCCATGGACATATGCAACCAACTCAAATAACTAAGGCTACAGAACCCTTGTCACGTCTGAGAACTAAAATGGAATACATCACAGTCTATAACTTATAGCTCTCTATACTCTTTAGACTAAAACACACTACAACACAGTGAAACCATTATTATTTGACGGCAGAAATAGACAAGATGGTTGTGTCTAGTCCTACCTCCATGTAAACGTCCATCTAGTAGTTTTGCTTCCACCTACCTAAATACCATAGTGATCATCCGAATAAATTATTACACTATTATTATACACACTATTTATTATCTTTGCCATCTGTGCAGATCGAAGGATTTAAAATGCGTAATAGTTAAACAACACATATAATAAAATAAGAAATATTTAAAATATTAATTAAAATTTATAACAACTAGCTTATACATTTCTAATAGAAATGTAATATTAAATATAGGTAAATATTTGGTTAACCTCAACTATAAAAATACACTTTATTTTTGCATCTTAAATAATATTTCAGTGATTCTACATATTTACGACAGCAGCAGCGATATAAAAACATTCAAGAGGTCTTCAGAAAGCAATAACATTACGTCATGAGGCAGCGAAAATATATTTCCTTATTCCAACAACAGGAAAGTGTATTTGTCGTCGAAAGGCAGCTTCCGTTTTATTTTGAAACCATACTTGTAATTTTTACTTCTAACTCTTATGAATCTAATGTTAACTTTTGTTTTATTTGATAGAAAGTAAATCAAATGTCTTGATGGGGACTGGGGCGTCGTGGTCTTTAACTACTAGCCGTACAAGAAGGTTCAAGGAGTTTCTCTGCATGATGGATTTCGGAATGAGGTTATGGCGGTATTAGAAATTTACGTTACCCCTTATCGTTCCTTAAACGTCTTAAGAATAGACTGTGACTGAACATTCGATGCAACATCGATGTAATATACGCATAGAATCATGAGCCTATGTCGATTGCATAGTAAAAAGTAGAAACTTCTTCATTATTCTACGAGACTACAGAAACACGGTGCGTCCGAACCAATGAACTCTGAAAAGTCATTTACACATCCACAGTCGTAATTTTTATGTTTAATAGTCAATGTGTGGGTCGAAAATCTTGAGAATAACCTTTCCTAAGAATGCTTAAAAAGACATATCTTAAAATATTTGCCCATTCGACCACATTAAACTATCGGGTGAAAGCAATGCCAACATTAATGATGATTGCAACTTCTTACATTCTTACATTATAGTTTTCACATTACATTTGTTCTAATTTATATTTATGATTTGTATATATTTATATCAAGTGGGATAAAAACTGTGTAAGAACCTGCAAAGGAGGCGGGGTTATAGCTGAAATAAGAATTTTTAATTTTTTGGTTTTTGGCCATTTTGACCCCCTAAAGAGACATCCTCTACATGATAGGCTATTCAAACTAACTATGCCTAAAGTTCGAGTTACCCCACAACTCATTTCTAAAGTCTTTACTTACAATTATATTTATAATTGACCCTATTATTATTTACAGAAGAGAAAATAAAAATATGAATATCGAAAAATGTGTAATTTTTTTTTAGTAACTCGATTTAATAACTTGCTTAACAGTTAATTCTTTATTTCAAAATCAGATCCTTATTGCGAGAAATTAATATGTTTTTATGTTTTAATGATTATTTACTGCGAGTTTCATTTCATTTCATTAGAAATTTTGGACAGCCGAGGCTGTGGCAACTATGTATAAAAAGGTATGATTATATCAAGGCTGAATTTAAAAATCTATGCAGGTAGATTAATATAATATGATATTGATTTAATCTGCTGGATTGATCTTTAATAATTAGATTTGCAATCACTAATTGTCAGTTGTAGTGATTACGGAAAATGTTTTGTTCCAAGAAGCGGATTTTCAGTTCATGAGAATGAGCCTATGTAAGAAAACAACAAAGATAATTATATTTTAATTTTAATTGTAATTGTCATTTTTTATACAAAATGAAGTCTTCATCATCACTATTATAGCCCTTCACAGATCCACCGCTAAATAGGCCTACCCTAAGGAACGCCAAAACCACATGCATCGATTTTCTGCATGTATTAGTAGGTCGTCACTTCATCTAATAGTTGACTTAACGACTTTTTACTTACTTACACTAGGCTGTCAATCGAGAACCTTTCTTCCCTATTGGTTGCCGGTTCTTCGTGCTATATGGCCGGCTTATTTCCACCACAACTTATTTACTGATCATTGGGCTTTATCAGTCACTTGTAATGAAGCGAATAATTAGTCACTGAAGTAAATAACAAGTCAAAATCAAATAAATGTACGTAAGAAGTTCAAAATTTATTTTACTTTAAAAACTCAATGAATTTCATGTAGTGCAGGAAGTAAACGGTGATTGATGATAGATTATTGTGAAAATTTCACTTTTATCAATTAAAATTAAATCCATGTAAAATATTTCTGTAACATAAATAATGTGTTATGTTTAATATTTACTTCAAACACATTACCACACTTTGACCATTCGGTACATTAATCGCACTCAGTACCGCAAGGGGCTTACGTCGGACCTGAGTTGTTAGTTTCATACTGGAAGCGAGAGGATCCAAACGGTGTCGTGTAGAGACAATTAAGGACAAAAAGAATCTAACCTAAGAGCAACAAAACAACAAAAATACAACAAAACAAATAATATATTTAAGATTCAAAAATATTTACAATTTTATATAACAAAAATGGAGTATGAATATGAGGATGGATGATGCGATTTACAGATTATTTTAAAAAAGTAATAAAAAAAGAGATTAGTGCCGAAGCTGAGTCGGAAGATCCAAGGTGTGCTCTCAGCGCCTGGAACGAGCACGCACGGCGTAGGTGAGAAGGCGTGGGCGTCTCTAGGCGGCGACCTCCGGTGAATGTGGTAATTGCGGGATCCGGCGATTTCAGGCCAGACAGGGGCTTGCAGGATCCTCGGCGGCTTCAGACATTACAGAAGCCTGCAGGATCCGGTGACTGCAGGCGGGACAGAAGTTTGCAGGTTCCGGTGACTTCAGGCGGAACCGAGGTTTGCAGGTTCCGGCGACTCCAGGTAGAACAGAGACTTGTAGGAACCCGGCGACTTCAGGCGGAGCAACGGTTTGTAGAGTCCAGCGACTTCAGATAGAGCAGAGGTTCGTAGAGTCCAGTGGCTTCAGGTAGGACAGAGGCTTGCAGGATCCCGGGGCAGAGCGGCCCCGGGATAAGGCCTTTAGAAGATGCTTCCAATTCGAGAACTGAAGCAAGACTGAATTTCTTCACCGATTGTTCGGCTTTTATATCTTTCTAGAGAGAACGGAAAAATTATTTAAATTAAACGCAATTTTTTTGTAAATGGTCAAGAGGAAAGAGTATTTATGTGGAATTATCGAAATAGAAACAACAGACCGGTAGCAAATTTGAATATAATTTCCATGGAGACCAAATAAACAACAATAACAAAACATGTCAAATTTTAGTTTTAGGCTTGTAATAAGAAAACGGCAAGATTTAAGTGGAAAAGGAGATATTATTGATATAGGAAAAAAGTTAGCGCAACTACCCACACCAAGCCCGAAATTGTAGAGTTAAGGAAAACTAACTAAAAGATCGAAAAAAGGTAGACTTCATTGACACCAATTTAAAAGTGCTGATAATGTGAAAATACGAAGTAGAAATGATTTGTGATTGTGTTCTTATGGTTTAAAATCGTTACAGGATCCTATGGAAATAAAGGTGATGTAAAATATCCAGTTTTGAAGTGAATGCAGAAAATCGAAACAGAATGGAAAAATGGATTTAAATTAATGTAAAATGATAAGTAAGTAGCATAACACTACAACGGAGTATATTAATCTTAAAGATGAAGGTGGGAATTTTAAAAATATTTTAATTCCTTTCAAATAACACTTCGACAACACTTCGTATTTATTATTTTTATATTAGAACTAGCTGGCCAGGCAAACGTTACTCTGCCCTTTCCGATGACTCTACTTATAAAAATCCTTAAATTCGCAATAAAAAAATTTGAGGGTCATTTATCGGGATAAAAACTACCCTATCTCTCAAGTTGAACCAAAATGCAAACAGTGTGTAAAATTTCATTGAAATCAGTTCAGTAGTTTAGGAGTCCATCGCGGACAAACAACGTGACACGTAATTTTTATATATAAATATAAGTCATTTACTGTGCCAGTTGTAGTTTTTAAGAGATTTAGCATTTATTATTATATATATTTTTATTTAATGAAGTCTTAATTTTTTTAATTATATTCAGAAAAAAAAATAATTTGGAAATAATTTAACTATCTATTTAAATTTTCAAAGAAATACTGTTGCCCATCTCAAAATATGTTTTAATCTTACGTAATGTGTGACAAAAATCAATAAACCAATTTATATGTTTTTATACACTAATTAAAATTAAACAATAAATTATCATATTATAACGACGGTACAGCAAGTGTTCTCATCCAAGAAACATATAACGCAAAGAACTGTTGGACAAATATAATAAAGAATAAAGAAGAGAAAGAAAATTGGACACTAATCAAGAATAATTTTTGTTGCAATAAAAGACCAACTAAGAACGTTCAAACAGAACTAAGTATAGTTTTTTGCTAATTTTTATCTTAAAAAACAACTGTAAGTTTAGAAGTAAAAATAGTTGTAAAAATAGTACTAGACTAGTAGTAGCTGTTCGTTATCCAGGCTTTTTTTAAACAATGGTGTTGCTATACAATATTTTTTTATATAATCATTCATTCATTATAGCCTGATGCCTCTTTCCTAGTGTAGTGGTGTTAGAAGTAGTGGTGTTGGGATTCGTTTAAACGGAGATAGTGCAAGCAATTGAGGTAGAGCAGAAGGCGCTCTTCAAATTAGGTAAAACACTTCATTCCTTTTTTTACGACGTGGATATTGGCCCATAAATTTTTGAAATATTTAATATAAAATTTTAATCTTTAATATTTTGACGGCTAAGTGGCGCAATGGTTTACCAATGAGTTACGGCGCTGAGCGCCGGGGGTCGAATTTTGCATGGAACAAGTATTTCTATAGCCTACACGTAATTGTTCTGGGTGTTTATCCTTGTGCAATTTATGTATATAAACTGCTTCCACGATACATTAAAAAAATAAAGCCAAGATACGATTTTTATAACAAACAATGGATTTCCGCAAAGTAACGTCTGATTCTATTATTTAAATCTGTGAAGCATTGCAATCGAAAACACATTGTGGCAAAACTTCCGATAATATACACACCATCTGAATGCTTGGCGGTCCACCACTGTAGGTTTTACTAGGAGTGTTCTTTCTCGGACGTCCTTTATGTGGAATAGTTTATCACCGGCGATTTTTCCGTAGAGGTATGATTTAGGGACCTTTAAGAAAAGAGCTTACTCCTTTCTAAAAGGCTGGCAATGCACCTGTGATTCCCCTGTTTTAGCAGTTCTTGCTGAGTGAGCCTTATGATCCCTTGTCCTATAAAAAAATGTTATCAGGGCTTTCCTACATTATGTATGTGGTTCATTGCTTGAAGTTTATTGCAAGTGTCTTCGTAGTAGCCAATAATCCTCAGGTGGACTTTCATCTTATTTGTCACTCAAAATTTTATTGAAGAAATCTTGAAATAATGGCACTGCCACTGGTAATTAGCGTTTATTTATAGATTTTCCACAATCAACTCATCGCCATTCTCTTCAACCATCAGCTTAAGCAATAGTTAGCATGCTTCCTCTAACATTTCACAAGAAATTAGTTTGTACGAATAATACAAACTATACCTATATGTGTTTATGTGTTTTTGTGGTGTACATATTTGTACTGTACATTGGTATAAATACAAAAATATTTACCTTTTCAAATATTAATTAACTAACTGCGACTCTAACACACTAAATACGAGGGTGGATTGAAAAGTACTCGGCCTAACACAGATCCATTCAATTCTAAAAATCAAATCTACCCACATTATTTAGTTCAGTTCAGACTAGTTCATTGTGTGAAGTTCGAAACGTGTGCGATAATTAGTTGTGATTTTATAAATTTATTAACAAAGTAATCGGACATAATTTCCGCGAATGGAGCAAATCGAGCAGCGTGCCGTCATTAAGTACCTCCATAAGAAGGGGCTATCATCAAAAGCCATCCATGATGACATGGTTAGTACATTAAGCGATTGTGCTCTGTCATATTCATCCGTCAAAAAGTGGATAGCAGAATTTAAGCGTGGTAGAGAGAGTGTGAAATATGAACCCCGCTCTGGAAGGCCTTAGACGTCAACTACTGACGAAAATATTAAAAAAGTACTTGATTTAATAATGGGAGACCGCAGATAAAAAATTAGAGAGATAGCCGAGATTATAGGCATCTCTTATGAACGAACTCAAAACATCATTGTCAACGAGTTGGGTTTCCACAAGGTGTCTGCGAGGTGGGTTCCGCGACTGCTTTCAGTTGAACAAAAAAGGACGCGATTGACTATTTCACGCGACTGTTTGGAGTTATTTGAAGCCGATACAGATGATTTTTTGAATCGTTTTGTTACTATAGACGAAACATGGGTTCATTACTGTACACCGGAAACAAAACAACAATCAAAACAGTGGAGAAGACCTGGTTCACCACCCCCTAAAAAGGCTAAGTCGATTTTGTCGGCAAATAAGGTGATGGCTTCAGTATTCTGGGACTCGAAAGGTGTGATTATGATTGATTATCTTGAAAGGGGTCAGACTATAAACTCTGATTACTACTGCACCTTACTACGTCGTTTACGAGAGGAAATAAAAGAAAAACGTCGAGGAATGCTCAGAAGAAAAGTCCTGTTTCATCAAGATAACGCCCGTGTTCACACGTCAGTACAGTCAATGGCTGAAATTCACAACTGTGGCTTTGAACTGTTACCGCATCCGCCGTATTCACCTGATCTGGCACCATCAGACTTCTTTCTGTTCCCTAACCTAAAAAAGCACTTGGGAGGTCAAAGATTTTCGACTATCGACGAGGTCAAAGCAGCTGTAGACGCATATTTTGACTCTAAGGAAGAATCATTTTTTTTCAACGGTCTAAATGCTTGGAAGGGGAGGTGGCAAAAGTGTATTGAACTTGATGGTGATTATGTAGAAAAATAAAAATATAACTGATTTAGTATGTGTTTATTTTCTTGGTTAGGCCGAGTACTTTTCAATCCACCCTCGTATACGAGCACAGTAAATCACATCTAATAAAATATTGTCAATCTTTTGATGGAAACCGGTCATAACGAAGTGGCACTTTAACTAATTTTAAGCAATTCTCATCGGCTTTTCAAATAAACCTTGATAAAAAACCCCCGTCTTGGCAATTAGAATTTCAGGAAAAATTAATTGGTGTGGTATTTCACACAAACAGCTGAAATTGAAACCAATCATCGTGGCCTATTTAAATATTCGTAATTCGAAATAGGTGTACCGTCATTTTATAAAATGAACAATGTCTAGATGGAGCTTCGATCTACGCCAGATGGCTGGTAGCAACTGGCTACGTGAACGAGAAGGCGGGTCTAAATGGTGCGCTTTAGGAGTGACCTATCTTCAACAGAAAACTACCGTAGGTTTATGATTATCACACTTAGATATTTTTCAGTCTAGGATGGTTAACATGCGGTTAATATGGTGATGGCGTAAGAGAATCTATCACCACATTTCGTACCGAGGATGTAATAGGAACAGACTATGGGATATGTCAGAAAAATATTATGGCTTCCAAAAGATGCAACAAGAGAGGTTCATATTCGTCAGTGGTCTTTTTCAGGATGCTGCAATAGAAGAAAAAGTAGAAAAACTTTTATCACAGGTCGGCAGGTAAAAAAATGAATTTAGAGTCATTAAGATAAATATTTTGTTGTATCTATGGTATAACTGCTACTGTGTTTTATTTTACTTGACCCTTCGTTAGTTTTAACTTGAAGAAAAAAGTTTTTAATTATATTTTTAATGTGTCATAATTTCTGCGAGTCAACAAAAACTCTGCCTTACCGCCGGCAAATTAATTTTTCCTGTTATAAACGATGTCAAGGCGCTCTACGTAATCGAATCCCGTGAATTCAACGCAGTCTGAAGGAAACATTTTCTTGTGAGTTTCTCTTTAACGACACTTCCACAAAAATTTTTCATTACATATAAATGTTGTTTCAATTTCATTACATTTTTGTGTTTGTCGGTTTAAGTGTTGTTGTCTAAGTGGATTTTCAGTAGTTTAGCAACAGTATCTCTAAATTCTTAAGGTAATATTCATTTTCTAAGAGTCAGATACTATGCTATTATTAGTATAAACATTTTAATCTATATTTACGGTGAGTAGCAGTGCTTGCACTGCTGTGATCTGGTCTGCAGGATATAGAGAGGCATTATAATTACGCGCTATGCAGAATTCCACCTCAGTCCTCAGAAGTGACAACGCATCTTAACCTTCGTGAGAAGATGATTTGATGTGTCTATGCACTACAGTAGCCACTTACCATCAGGTGGACTGTAGGTGCGTTACTCATTTCATTTTTATAAAATAAACCTAAATTTCATGCTTTTTATTCACGTAGTAATGTGAATTTATAAAGTACCGTACATATTTGAGCCTAATAGTAATTGTATGCTGTGGCCCCAAAGACACCTATCTTAGGTATATAATCAAAATGCAGATGCGTTGTCACCCCTAAGGTTTTCAATAAATAGTGTATCTGGTTTACTAAGACTCGGCATATGAATCACAGCAGCATTAAACAGAAATTTCACGATGGTATTCTGTTACTATACAATTAAATTCGTTTTACAATTACAACAATTAAATTTTGTATTTTTTTTTTTGGATCACCGAGGGTGACATCTATAATTCTTGTCTTTGGTTCTAGAAAAATAACAGCGGTAGCTCAATGTTAAGTCACTATCAGTTTTATTGCAATATGTTTTGATTGTCACTTCTAACAGCCCCCTCATTTATTTATTGTGGTGTATTGTATATATACTCTATAGCTTCTATATTATTTCCCCTTTCTATCAAAAAGGTTCTTCCCAAACATCTTATCCAGCTGCAGTATACTCTAAAACTTTTAGTATAGAATTTAGAATGATTAATTTTCTATCATTCTACAGTTTTCATTCCGTATAAAATTTAAACTACATACCAGCTCGGGCTCAGCTTTATTGCCCAAGTCTCAGTGAAATGTTATATTTTATTGCAGTACGTAGCCTTAAAGGCGAGATAGGTCATAGAGTGGTTTGAGGAGATTAATATTAAAACTTCAAAATGAGTTATTATTATTTTTTTATTTTAAAACATTTGTTATAAAAATAAAATATATTAATGAACCTATGAAGCCACTGCCACAAAGACGCAAAATAGATGAAACGACATCTGAAATCTAAATCATACTATCAAACTGTCCGAACGACTAAGCAATTTATTACTCGTATATCGAGATCTGTACTACAATCTACAACACGCGCCATTATTTGCTCTCCGAGTTAAGCTTCTTGCCTGTCGAGGAAATTTTCTCTTTTTTTACCTTCCATAGGTAAAAAAACTAAAAAAGAAATTAATTAATAAATGTCAGAACCGATGAAAAATATCGCGGTTATTTCCAAATGCCTTTTATCTATTTTATTTATTTATAAGGGTCACCGATAGATATTAACCTAAAACTAAAAATAAGATACAAGCATTATGAGAAACATGCAATGGTGTTATCCAGTTATAGGCAACCAGATCTAACACACAGTAATTTTGCGAAAAATGAAATAAAGTAAGATTGTATAGTACGGTAGAAAATTGCGTGTTCATGGAAATTAAAAAGGTTTACATTTATCATCTAAATAAAGTAACATTTTTCTTCTAAAATTATTTAAATTGTCATTGAATATATCCAAATCAGATGGCCTAGATATATAATTATACATTCCAAACATTCTGCATAATACTGAATGAAGCTCGAGGTTAGTCCTGTGAGTAAGGCCTGCTTGTAGACATCAAAACGAGGTAATCTGCTTGGAGCATTAATGTTAACCATTTCCAGTAATTTTCTTATATTGTATCCTAAATATCTTTTATTTCACAAGTACATAGTTAACTTTAAGATTTACAGTAGGTTAGTATGTATTTCCCATGTATAGTGTTGTGATTAGACATACAAATACAAGCTATAAAACTACTGTCATAATTATTTAAATATGTACTCGTATATATCTGCGACGTTTGCAGTTATATTTAGTTTTCCAAACTACTTTATTTGCAATCCACTGCTGAGCTAAGAATAAAAAAAGGAAATTCCTGTAACAAAAAAAATAAGGGGAAAAGATAAATACACGTCATATAGTTTGTAAGAAGATATTGAAAAACAATATACCGATCATACATGTTCCATGGTTCGTAATAAGTCTTTATTCGTTTCTATGACGGTTTTAAAGCCCGCAGCGCTGCTCCGATCGTATTGGCAATATTGTCGAAAATACTGGCAAAAAATGATCCTCCTCAAATATTTTATTTATAAGATAGAACTTTCCTTGCGATTTTCACCTTCAGCACCCGAGCACTCAAATGAGTACTTGAATTGTAATTATCTATTGCATTAAATCCGGTGGAGATCGAACTTTTGCTGTGCGTGTATGGCTCTTGATATAAGTATCCATCATAGATAGATAGATAGATAGAAAATTGTTTATTGCACTTAATTAAACAAATATTTAGTACAAAGACGAACTTAATGCCGAAAAGGCATTCTCTACCGGCATTCTCTGCCAGCAAACCTTTGTTAGTTTGGTGAGAGCTATGGGTAGAGCCGCAACAGAATATTCAAAAATATGAATAACAACATATTTATAAAAAACCTATTATAAATATGTTACTTGATACATATTTTATGTGTAATTTTATTAATAAACTAGCTGTTCCCCGCAACTTCACCCGCGTGGAGTTATATTTCGCGGATCCCTATAATAAAAGCAGCCCAAGTTATTCCTTATAACATCAGCTTTCTACCAGTGTGTATAAATATTGACAAATATTTACATTATTATTGTTGCGCGCCACTATTAATGTCTTGTACATGGCAAGACTAGTTACACTAGCGCCCTCTAGTGTCGAGTAGCAGAACTAGGAGAGTCGAGATCCTTCCAGAAATTTCGGGGCCGATATATACTCGAACATTCTAGATGTCGCTACAGTACAAGGTTCTGGAAACTATCTGAGGCCCTATATAAGGCCGGTATAGACCACGACCGGGGCAGTATTGAATTGGCGATACAAGAGAATACTTCGATTCGCGATAACAGCGAACTAAAGTGATTGTGTTTTATTATTAGTGTGGTTTAAGATTGTAATTAGTGTTGTATAATAAAAGTGTCAATTTTGGTAATTCAATCGGCAGTTTTTAATTATCTTGAACCCCAAGCTCGTAACAATTGGTGTTAAAAGTGGGATCAAATCATGCCGATTTTACCAAAGGATAACATGGAGGGTATCCGTACCCGAAGTCAACGCCAGCTGGAGACGGACCAAAGACGATTTGGTAATACAACGCCGCAAACATCGGAGGGCCAGCTGCTGACCACGGAGGCTGGTCCGTCATCAGCTCCTGCATCTACAGCACCTGACTTAAGTGCTCTGATGATAATGCTGCAGGAACAGGCTCGCCGACAGGAGGAACATGGCCGTCGGTTGGAAGAGCAGCTGAAACGCTATAAGGAAGAGCAGATGCTCCTCATGAAGGACCTACGCTATCTTCGGTAAAGAGATAAAGGAGTTGAAGGATAGGGTTGTTCAATATGACAACCGCCTGTCGGAAGCTGAAACCCGAATCGACCAAGTGCACAATCGGGTTGACAACGTGATGGCTAACGTGAAGAAAACGCTGGACGGCCTCAATCATGGAGATGGAATTACTGCTCCCGTGGTAGCTACAACACCTTCGCTAGGTGGATTATTCAAAGTGCCACCGTTCGACGGGACTTCTTCCTGGTCAGCCTACAAAATCTAGTTCGAGGCTGTTATGAAGTCGAACGGCTGGAATAAAAGTCAGGCCATGACTGCTCTCACCCTAGGCCTACGCGACCAAGCCTTAACTGTTCTGGAAGCTCTCGGTAAGAAAGTGACTTACGAGCAGCTCCTTGAGACATTGGAGTGGAAATATGGCGACGCTCACTTGGAACACGTCTTTCGTGCGCAGCTCAAAGATCGCGTGCAACGCAGCAACCAAGTTAATCAGGTTAATCAAGTTACTCAACCAGTTTAATAGTTTTGCGTTGGATTTCTTACTGGTTTTCCCATATATTTTCCAAACCATAAACAAATTCCAAATAAATAAAAAAATATTACCTTTAATAAGTATTATGTAAAATATACCAACTCGATGGATCTGTCACGCAGTGGCTTAGCAATAAGTTGTAGCTCTGAGGGTTGCGGGTTCGCATTCCGAACGAAACAAGTATTTGAATGGCCTACAAATAATGGTCCGGGTCTGGATGTTTGTCCTTGTGAAATTTATGTATGTAAACTGCATCCACGATACAAGAGTAATTATTAGTGTGGACGTAACCTTTGATAAAAAATATATGCAATTATAAAATCTTTCAATAAAAATATTCTATTCTAAATATTCTATATGCCCTTAGGTGGTCCGCAATTCCGTCAACAATATCAAAAAAAATCGTAATGTTTGAGAGGAAAAAGCATCAAAATAACTTACGAAGGAAAGTTCAAAGTTTGTAAGATTTTTTCTCTCGGTTTATCAGCGAAGTAATTTATTGAAAGTGGTTTTCTCAATTGATAGGGAGCTAACGGATATCGAATGGCTTTAGATAAGGACTTGGTCCTAACAGAATCGGCGACAGTTTTCACTAAAAGCTTTTATACGACAGACCAAAGCACATGCCGGTAGACTTTGAGTGATTGCAAACGTCAAATGAGGACCTTTTAGGATGAATGAGGGAAATTTGATGTAGCGTACCTATAATTTTCTTCCGTTTGATTATATTGTTGGTAAAGCGATATAATAAAAATAGTTTACAAAATTAACACACACATAAACCACGATTAAGTTTAACTGGCAAATAATGCTTTTAGTACTAAGCCTTTTAGTATCCGCGTTTTGTTCCTATACATTGTGAAAGGTTAAATCTCTACATAGTATAAAACAGAGTCGCTTCTCGCCGTCTTTACACTTAGCTATTTTAAACTACGCATGCGGTTTTCATCAATAGACAGAATGATTCAAGATAAAGGTTTATATGTATCATACATGCATATTATATGTTATTATTGCCTTACTATGGTCAAATGGATTAAATATCTACATATCCATACTAATGGACAGGTAGATATTTAATCTAGGTAATCATATGAACTTACTAATTTTTTAATAAATCACAGTATCACCTCACTCTGTTAGTTTAAAAATGTCAAAGTTAATCATATCATCATCATTAGAGCCCTTCACAAGTCCACTTCTAAACATAGGGTTCCTCCAATTAATGTTACAAAGCACGTTCTCGAGCTCCCTACATCCGTGGACTTCCCACATGTCTTATCAGCTTGCCGGTACGAGGATGCCAATCTAAAACGTTTCTTTCCTACGTTTGCCAACCCGTCTAGCGAATGTGGCAACTATGGTAAATATTCCTCAATGGTAAATGGAATAGGAGTCAAATTTAATTGCTCTCAAATTTCTATTCAAGTGATTATTATATTTTCCATTTTTTGATGAAGCACAAAATATGCGACCTATAATTATTTTAGTCATTACGACATTAACTGCCACAAATTGGTTGGTAAAATGGCGTCGTTAAGCGCCCTGGCAAACGCATGTACTGCATAAAAACCGATTTTATTAATTACTTTTATTGCGTCAATTTTATTTTAAGCTCCATCGTGTATAAAACCTAACATTTTTACTTTCAAGTTTAATTAATAATATTATAAGTAATAATAATAGTTATTTTTAATGGCTTTTCAGCTAACATCTCTTGAGTTAGATATTTAAAGATTTAAATTTTATCTGTGAATTGAAAATGTAGTAAAAATGGTCTTTCTGAGCCATACTTGTTTGTTTTATCGATAAAAATAATTTTCCATAATTTTCATTTATTTTTGAATGCAACACTAGCACTTATAGAATGAAATATATCCTTTTTATACCACTTTCATATTGAAGTAAGGGTAACGAAGGAGCATAGCAGTAAATGATGTGGCCCAAAGACACTGAATATAGTTTTGATTTAAAATCAAACCACACATGTGCTATCATCCATGATCATGTCTCCGTTTCTAATCACTAGCCAAACACAATAACATTGTGCTGATATTCTGTGCATGTGTAGTCATTACCCGGTATACACTATCGTGCTTCAGATATTATACGTAGGAGGCATATCAGGAAAGGAGAGGAGGCAAAGGTGCAGCAGGAACAATAAGCTAGAAGAGCTCTTTTTGACGTGGTCTAAAGCTAAGCTTCTATCACGCACTAAATAGCACTAACATTGTCTTCAGTGGTTCTCCTTGAAGGACGTCCAAGACGCAGATAGTCTCTGAGATTGTTACGACTACACTTCTTGAGCTCATTTTTACTATTTGTAGGGTGAAACAGGATCAAGCCTAATCACGAAATGTCAATCGATATTTATCATGTAATTTTATTTTCTGCCGACTTCCAAAAAGGAAACGGTACTCAATTCGACGCGTATGGTTTTTTCTATGTGTGTTACCTCATAATTTTTTACTGGGTGGACCGATTTCGATGTTTCTTTTTTATATAAAAGCTGATACTTCTCTTGTGGTCCCATATGAAACTGATCAAGGTCAGACCAATATTTTTTGAGTTATTTGAGTTATTCTTAATAAATTATATTGAAGTCGGCTGTACAAAATTTTTAATTTTTAATTATTTAAGAAAACGAAAGCCCCTATCATTCATAACAAAACCATTTTCGAGATAAATTCATCTTGTCGTATTATTACGCACACTTCTTGAAATACAAGCAATTTGTACAATAGAAACAAATGGAAACTTAATGTACCTCGTCTATTTAAAAAAAATGATTCCAAATTTAATGATTGTTTATTAATTACAAATTTAATATTAAAGGCATTAAATTTTATTAAATTTTGTTAAATTACTTCCATTAAATAATTTAAATAAAGTCGAGACTTTATTTCATCAATACACTATGTATGTATCGATATCAGAATCTATTCAATTATGTGGAGATTATATATTTAGAAGTATTTACTTTATTTAAAAGTAAAATTTGACACTTTTAAGTGAACTCTAGTATATCTTCAAAGTAATAAATTTACATCACATCATTTTCATCCCATATTTTTTGACCCTTAAAGGTGTTTTTTTTGAAAACGTGTTTGACAAAATGCTTTTTTATAGAATAGGGTGACAAATGAGCACAAATTTCACCTGGATAATGGATGCTGTGGCCGATAGACATCTACATTTACCTTCAATTGAGAATCAAAATGCAGATACGCTGTTACCCCTGAGGACTAAGATTGAATGCCTCTATTCCAGTAAAAGGGTCTCCGGTTCTCTACACTCACCATACGAAACAAAGCAGCATTAAGCTGCTATTTTACGCTGGTGTTCTGTGAGAGCGTGGTCCTTCTCCGATAAAGCCGACCCATTCGTGCTACAACCATAATAGAGCTGCAGCGTGGCTCTACCACGTATGAAATGTACTACAAAACGAAATAATTGAAATCAATCAGTCAAGTTATTGCGTAATGTGCATAAAAATACACACCATTTGAGAACCTCCTATTTTATAAGTTAAAAAAATATATTTTTTATCAAAATATAGAACATATACATTAGCAATTGCTTTGGGGAAACGATCAGCAATAAATTTAATACAACATTTGCCGGGAGCTATACGGCATCAATTTTTTGCTTATGATAAATGAGCAGTAAGACGCAGGTTGTAACGAATATGAACCTTTTTACTTTAAGTCATAACCGCTACTAGAGTGATCTCCAGGATTAACCAAGATGAGCTTCTACAGTCGTCAACGCTAATAGCCTCTTACGACGACCACGGGATGATAAGGTAGTGGATATTCTTACACCGCTACTACATGTTAAAAATACGAAAAAAGTGAAATGGGCTGATATATATATATATATATATATATATATATATATATATATATATATAACATATATATATATATATATATATATATATATATATATATATATATATATATATGTATATATATATATATAACGTCGTCGCTACATGACATTTTACATCTTTTAAATTCATTTGTCATTTCAATTTAACAAAAATAAGTACTGATAATATCATCGAAGATCATAATCCTTTATTTATACTCTATCTCTCCCTCTCTCTCTCATTCTTTCAACAATCTTTCATGTCAAACATATAAAGATATATTTTCAAGCGTTATAAGCTAGAGGTTAATTTATAACTTAGCGACTTAGTTCAACAAAAGCCTGTTCCCTCTTGCCTTGAAGACACACACTTTGTAATCGGATGGAAAGACAGATGCTAGCAACCCCTTTGCTATACTTATAATGAACGACCAAGCAAAACCATTTATTTTGGTTGAAACAACTTTATTGTGAAATTCTCTACCACCAGCGATTTTGTCGGACCGATACGACTTAGGAAAGTTCAAGAAAATAGCCTCTCTTTTTAAAAGGCCGGCAACGCAATTGCGATTCCTCTGGTGTTGCAGTTGTTCGTGGGCGGCGTGGCGATCGACACTTACCATCAGGTGAGCTGCAAGCCCACTCTTCTATAAAAAATGCGGGTTATGTGGAAAAATAAAAGGGTTGAGTATAATGTAATACTTATCTTCGGAGATTATTATTACATTATACTACACTTCTTGCCAAACGTCTGGGTATCTGTTTGCGAAAGGGAAAGGGAAAGGGAGGAATTATTAAATGTAATGGAATTTATATTGAGAATACAATAATTTTATGACCAAGATCTAAACTCTCAATGTGATCATCACAGCGCATGGTCAAAGTGTGTTGTTGGAGTGTTTAAGCTCTATAATTCTTTTAAAATAACAGTATAATAATGATTTAACTTAAAAACTTTAACGAAATTGGTTGAAAAGCATATAGATTTAGATACTACATGTATTTCAATTAATATTGCGTCATGTCTAGACTAGAAAGATAAAGCTGAGAACAAAAGTTTAATTAATGCAAATGGCTCTGTCTAATACCTAACTCAAACGTAAAACTGTCTATAACATTTGAATAAATGAAACTAATTTAAATCTTTCTTAGTAGAGTACCAATTGAGCTAAAAATTCACTTGCTGGAGAGTGAAAGTTGCAACCCAAGGACCCCTCCTTTAATTGACAATATTTTACTGCAAAATGAAATAATGATCCACCTGACAGTAATTGGCTTCTGTTGTACATAAACACCTGCATCTAACTTCAATCACACAAGCATAAACACGATAGATGCGTTGTTACCTCTGAGGACTGAGGCGGGATGTCTCACAACTCAAAACTTTAGACCTGAACACAGGAGCGCACGCAATGCTGCTTAAGTAGTTGGTAGTAGTTCAAAATTTTCTTGTGTGTTTGAGCGGATAGTTTAGATTCACAAGTGGACCCGGTAGGTGGCGCTGTTGTCGACATTCAGAAATCACATTAACGTACTGATGTTATTACATTTTCAGGGCTTAGTAAATATTAAAGCTTACTTTTATTTACTCGCATTTTGTGACTTTTTATTTAAGAGTTCTAAAATTTTAAATTGAGAAATGCCAATAACTGCCTCACGGATAAGAACGGGTTATATCGGACTCGCACTGACTAAAATTCCATGGTGCTCCAAATTAGTCGCATTTTAGTATGTGTACAGAAATGGTTTCGTATACATCCGCGGCTCCACTAGCGCTGGCTGCACTATGGCGGCCTCAACTTGGGACAGAACAAATGACTACTCTTTTACGTCTCTTCAAACCTGAAACTTCACCTGCACAATGGATTTCCCCGCTTCCAATTCGCTATGTTTCTGTGGCCTATAGACATCTACGTCTATCGTCATTTGCGAATGTGTCATTTTCTCAAATTCTATATCCACTAATGTTTTGTATATGTAGAAAGGGTAATTGAGTATAGTACAGAGACTAATTTTGTATTTAGGAATAATAATTAATTCGTTTACACGAATTAATTATCCAACGAGTCGAGGATAAACTAGTAACGGAATACGACAAGCGTACCGTTTCACGTCAGAGCCAAAACTGTCTTAACGGCGGCCGCGCCGTCAGTTTAATACAAGCAAAACGGGCGCCACCGCAGGTGCAATGGTGCAGGTGTGCTGAACACGTGTTATTTACAAGAATTCTGTCTAACTGTACCGACGGCTACCGCGCCGCACGTACAATGGTACTGGTCCCGTCACGGCCATACTGACATGCGTGCTTCCTCGCACGCGCTCCATCACAATTTTAGTTATCTGTAGACTAAAAAAACATCGTTCAACTATCCTGACATATCAGCGTCTGCTCCGGTCTATATTGACCCTTCAGACTTGGGTGACAATCAGTTTTGATCCGGCAGTAAGCCCTACAAAACTTTAATCAACTTTATGCGAGATCGGAATGATTAGTCTGTAGCTTTTCTATTTTTTCTTTTTTTTAAGTACTGTTTTCGCTAGTCCGGAATCACTATTCCCTATAGCCATATCATTGGACCGGCACAAAGCCCTGCAATGATAGTAAGAACTATTTTTTTTTCTTACTCTTTTTTTTTCAAGTACTATTTGCTATTCCGGAATAATTATTCCCTGTAGCTATATCATTGGACCGGCAAACGCCCTGCAATGATAGTAAGAACCACTTTTTTTTCTTACTCTCTTTTTTTTCAATTCAATATAGAACAGGTACAGACCAACCATACCGCAAACATGTCCCTGTCACAATCACACAAAAGTGTATCGTGAGGAACGTAGTGACATGATAACACCTAAGTATGTAAACCAAAAGCAACACGACACATCCCAGTGCAGCACAGACCAGCCTTCCTGCAACTCCATGTTCCTTTCCTGCACAAGAATAATTACTTCGCTAGAGTGTTGCAACGTCTCTAGTATTATCTAGATGCACAGACACGGCTACCTCTGAATGTCGCACGTCCTCGTGCGGTTGACAGTGAACAGCATACGGTCTATCAGTTATCACCACCTGCTAACAGATATTAACTCTTGTTAAATATTACAATGGTCGACCATCCCAGACTTCATTAAAGTCATGGACGCGCCAATATGGCTACCTCCAGGCAAACGCACTCCAGCTTTTCGTTCTGCTGCGTTCGTTCCGCATTCGCGCCAGCGAGCCGTCGCGCCGTACTAGCGCTAGCAAATAGTCGCACTGCTTTGCAAAATTGAAAGAAATTGAGATAAATGTATTGCGAACCATGGAATTCCGAGCTTCCAAAATTCATCACATATTGTCTTAAGAAAAGGCAACTGTATGACATTTGAAAATATTGCAAAAAAAAAACAGAAAATATGTGTAGAGGCAAATACCACAATATATATCAAAGGGAAGGAGGCAACTGCGCAAAATCTACGAAAGCCGGCCAAGCCTTAGACGTCCATTATCAGCGCCAAAGCACCATTTGTTCGGCGGCCGCTTGAATTGCCCTGCCGTAAGATCAGCCGATAAGTTACTGACTGTAGCGGTGTAGGCTCAATCTTACCAGCGCTCGGCCGTACCTGACCATGTTCGATTAGCCGTCACTACATCATCCTCATAGATCATTGTTGTAGAGACTTCTACAAATCCCTCGATATCAAACCCCAATCTTGTCGACGACACAATATTCGGAGCAAACTGCAACACTGATCAACACATTAGAACACAAAAATGTCACTTATTATTTTCAATTCATAGCGTGTTAAAGTTAATCCTTTATTTTGGTACATCCCTTAAACGTTTTGAACTTCAAAATATAGCAAATGGTAGTCATGTTTCGCGTGAACTATCAAATTACAACATAACTTGAATAAGTTAATTAGAAAGCCTCCAACTTCTTTCGACATTTGTTAACATATTTAGGTACATCAAGAAATAAGGAAAATATTTGCGGGGTACTTTTAATACAAATCGAACAAATTAAAAAAAAATGGCATATATAATTTCACTTTATCTTTTCTCTACACTTTAATTATACGAAAATATCGTAAGTAGCATAGCAAATTTCATTACGGTATTTAACATAAAAACAGATTCATCGATGCGGAATGCATTACAGTCTTCCACAAATGTAATAATTCTCATACTATTCGAAGATTATATGTGGGCAAAAATGGGGACTTAATCCCACTTCTGATGTAGAAAGGGTAATTGAGTATAGTACAAAGACTAATTTTGTAGTTAGAAATAATTTATTCGTTTACACGAATTAATTATCCAACGAGTCGAGGATAAACTAGTAACGGAATACGACAAGCGTACCGTTCCACGTCAGAGCCAAAACTGTCTTAACGGCGGCCGCGCCGTCCGTTTTATACAAGCAAAACGGGCGCCACCGCAGGTGCAATGGTGCAGGTGTGCTGAACACGTGTTATTTACAAGAACTCTGTCTAAATGCACCGACGGCTACCGCGCCGCACGTGCAGTGGTGCTGGTCCCGTCATATACGTTCCATTTTTTTTTGTTATTTTTATTTACTTTAAATGATTTCAAAAAGTATTGTATTTTGTATGCCCACAGCGTAGGACATAGTTGAACTTGATTATATAATAATGTATCTAACATCTATGGTAATACTTATGATCTACGAAATAAATGATTAGGATTATGATTATGATTACGATTATAGCTGCAGCATAGCTCTACCACATCAAATCATCTCATCTGCGCATGACAGAATTATAGTGCCCGATTGTGAGCGAAAACATAAATAAACTCTGTTTACTTATGCTTGCACTAAATGCCAACTTGCTGACTACCGGCTGCTACTGAAAATTTTTGCCAGAATAACTCAATAACAGATTTTGGCCCCATCCGGGATCAGGATATGTCGGTCAGCAACGGTGCTTACGACCAGTAGACCAATGATACAGTGGAGTAGTCGTGCTTTATGATATTCTATCTGACCTAAGTTCATAAGTTCAGCAGTGCACTACGACGATTTTTTATAGGATTAGGGGGAAAAACGAGCACACAGTCCACTTGATGGTAAGTGGTTGCTGTGGCCCCTAGCCATCTACATCTATCCTCTATTACAATACAAAATGCAGATACGATGTCACCCGTGAGGACTTAGATGGAATGCCTCATTTCCAGTAAAAAGGGTCTCCAGTTCTCAACACTCACTATACGAAACACGCTTAAGCTGCTTTTTTACGCTGGTATTCCGTGAGAGCATGGTCCTTCCCCGGTTGAGCCGACCCATTCTTGATACAACTATACTACTAATATAACTGCAGCATGGCTCTACCACGTAAAAAAGTAAAGTAACAACCTAGGCCTCCTCTCATCATGGAGAGGGTTATGGAGCCGCACTGCTCCCGTGAGTGTTGACGGACATCGTATGACCTCGAAATATTTCATTTCTTAGAAGTTAATGTTCTTAGCAGATTTTCACGCCATGTTTTTATTTAACGTAGATATATTTACGCACTAGGTGTATTCTTTAAACTGTGATAAGGCTATGCCACTACAGCCTATCAAAAATTCACTGCCCATGGGACCCCACCATAGACTGCCTCGTTGGAATATATTTGCCATAATTGCCACGCTTGCTGAAGTTGGCATCTGCAGTTTTTTATTTTTTTAATGTTAACGGGGAAACGCAGCTTTTTGAAGACCCGTCTCCTCTGTTGTTTCCCTCTGTCGCCTTTACGGCACCCACGAGGCGAATTGGAAAAATGAATGTTGGATGGGATGATTGTATGATACCATAATTTAAATTTAATATTATTTAAAGATCGGAATAACTTTTATGTTTTAAAAATAGAAGAAATTGTTTTAAGTAAGAAAATAATTGAATTTCATAAATCACTTCTTTATAAAGGAAGCCAATAATTAATTTTCAGTCCAACGTTACGTTGCCTTTTATGTCAAATCATTGTTCATTTGCCCATCAAAAAGTTTAGTTCGGAAGGAGATAACGAGCGACAACGGCAATTTTATATTTCCAAGCGGACTTAAGAAATAAATTATCAAAGCGCAAAAGTAGTGTTAAATTTTGTTTCTCCTTAAATAATCGTTATTCTATGTATTTTTATTGCATGACCTTTTGAATTTTTTTTTATGTATTGCAAATTTTATTCTTGTTTAGCACACAAAATAATAATCAATTTCAGTTTCAAACCCATGTATGGAAATTATTCATGTAATTAATACAGCCTGTATAGAATGAATGAATGAGTAAATTAATTATTAAGGTGAAAAAAGTAATGTTTTTTTTTGTTATTTAGAATGACAGGTGAGCTAACATTGTACTTGATGGTATGGCTTTTGTCGCCCACGGATGCACGCATAGTAAAAAAGGCACACACCAGTATGTGTTGTTAGCTTTGAGGACTAAGGGAAAATACTGACAGCTAATAATTGGCTGGCTTCCTTATACTTTCAACAATAGACAATGACCGCATTGTTGCTTGCTGATGAAAATATTTAAGAGGTTCTTTGGTTACCAGGTGACTCCATACCTACCAAAGAGCCCTACCATGCAAGTTCTACCCCCTTACCTATTGTAAGAGGTACTATGTAAGTTTGTTTGTCACTACAGTTTTATAAAATATATATCAAAAGTCAGTACTTTACTACTACCAAACTAGATGTAGATAATGATCTAGTCAAAGATGGTAAAGCGCATTAAATTAGCATAATGGTAGCCTTTAAGAATGGATAATTTAGTAGTAGTTTTAGTAATTTGTTAGTTAAAATGCCAAAAGGTCGGCCATTTTACTGGAAGAACCGACGAAGTATTGGGCAGTAAGCTTCTCGAGTGGCAGCCTAGTACCGGAAACTGAAGTGTAGGGCAGCCCAACACTAACTGTATGGAGTGACGACCTGGACATGCAGGAATCCTATAGATGCAGGTGGCTTAGAACCATCCTTTGTGGCATTCCATGGAGGCCTATGTCTAGAAGTGAACGTGTGAATGGATGTAATGATAAATAATGATGAAATAAAATGAAAATTAAAAAAATGATTATTTACAGGTCAGGTAGCAGAGATTAGTCTCAATTTCTCATCACGCCAACTTAGCTCGAGTGTATAAACAAAGATTTATAGTTCTGTGGTCCTCTCACTAGGTATGCCTGTGTCGTAAAGGTCTTATTAAATCGTAGGTACACAGTCTTTTTTATTTTATATCCAACTAAAGACCTGTGTTAGACCTCTTTCAGCATTGTAAAAAACATCGTTCCACGTAGAGTCTTGGAATTACATATCATTTGCCAAGTTGATGCACAACGTAGCATATCGTTTCGGCGTTTTCCATGGGTAGGTCATGTACATCATTTATAAAGACAGTGAATAACGTGGGACCAAGTATGCTGCCTAAGGTATTCCAAAGGTTTTATTGGTGGCAGACTTGCAGCCCGACCAATCCTCACACACTGTTTCTGTTTCTTGAGATAGCTTCTTAAACCAATCACCAATTACCGGAAATACCCATAGTATTTAATTTTTTTTAAAGATTTTGAATTGAGACAATGTCAAATACCTTTGCTAAGTCTAAGAAAACGCCAACACAGCTCTATTTAGAGTCCTACGTAGAGAGACAGAATTTTGATTATATCGTAGATTTTAAAAGGGATACAGCATCTTCAGTACATTGACCTTTTCTAAAATCGAATTGTCTTGGCGAGATCAACTGTTGAGATTTCAATCATCCGGTTTATCTTTTGTATACAAGCTTCTCAAGTTGCTTTGATAAGACGCCTAATAGCGAGATAGGCCTATAATTTTATACAGTTACCTTTTAACCACATCCCTTATAAATAGGACAAACAGATGCAAGCTTCGAATCATATGGAATAACTCCTATTTCTAGGCTTAGGTTGTAAATATAGGTGTCTGGATGATCGAATCTTTTACATATTTTATTAAAAATTTAGCTAAGCTATCCACACCAGGAGCCTTGTCATTCTGCAATCCCATAATCATACCACTGACTTCTTTGGGATCAGTGGGAGTTATGAAAAATGACTATGTGGGGTTACAAATGATTCGTATTTTTCTGGCAAAATCTGGCTCAGTTTTATTAATTTAGTGGTGTTTGAATTGCTCGGCTTACTCCTACCGTTAAAAATAATAATTACTTAAATCAAGTAGATATCAGAGTAATCATATCTAATAATTCTGTGGAATAGTTTAAGTTGTTAAGAAAATTACAAGAATATTTAATTGACTTCCAGTATTTTCGCGGGTTATTCTTTCAAAATCTAATTGATGCAAGAGTTTACGCAAGACATCAATAAAAAAGTTTCCATATCTAGTATAGGTGACCTTAAGTGGAACGTTATCAGGTTCAAGCTATGTGCGTTGGTGAAGTCGGTCCTTATTTTTCATGCATCTGATGAGACCAGGTGTGATTCAGGGTTTTAAATTATATTCTCTTCTGGTTAGTCTCACTTCATGCGTATGGTTATTAAATGTATTTATTAATATATTCGCAAAAATTTTTGTCGCTTCATTCACCATTTTTTGCTGGTAACTACAGTGTAGTCAAAAGATGAGAGGTATTTTATAATTCCTTCTTTTAAACATCCTCTTTAGTAGGCGGTTGACGGTCCACATCGGGTTTAATTGTAATAAATGTTGCAGCGTTTTCTTCTCGTTTTCTTAAATATATTGCACCCTCGTTGCACCAGCAAAAAGCATAATCATGGTTTTTGGCTCTCGATCTGGCTTCTAATAAATAAAATTCTATTTTCTTTCGAAGTTCTGTAATGAACGACAGAAAATTTAAATGGGCAGGCCAATTATTCCCAGGTCTGCGCCGATGAGGGTCATTCTTTATTTAACTTCTTTTAGTAGATACTAAAAGTCGTTAAACGCGGCGACCATCCGGTCGCGCTTAGATCGCCGGAGCAAATGCACTACGATAGGTCGAGGTATTCTACTGCCACCATCTGGAACTGGAACTGGAACATCTGGAACATTAGGCGGTACAGCCAGGCGCCGAGGTTATTATTACCTCCTGGTATACCGACGGTCTCTATCTCGTTAGGGAGCCCCTGTTGTGCTTTTTATATTGAGCTCTTTCTGTAAATGGGCCGGTGATGCGTGCAAGTTTATAATTTCCAGACCGCGTTTTTATAGTTTTCATTGGCTGACTTGCCCCGCACTAACTCATCCATCCTTTCATGGCAATGGTATAGAGAGTGCGTCACTTCATCCAACTATGTTTTAGCGTCAAAAATTCACTAGTTAAGCGAGCAATTACTGATCTTAATTCTATTATTTCTGTCTCAAGAGTCTGACAGTCGGAGACAGCCTTTTTGCTCATCGTAACGGTTTGCGAATCTAGGTTATGGCGTATTTTCGTTTGAGTGATAACACCGTTTTTTTTCTTGGAAGCATTCGGGGCACTTCCAGCACTTTTTCCCTTCCACTGTAACAGATGTTAAATTACTACAGTATGAGAAGTATGTTTTTATCCTTAATCCGTAATTATGATGAGTGGTAATTTAGTGCTAAATACATAAAACATTTATGAACGTAACTTACATTTTAAAATGAACATACTTTGTACAGATATAAAACAGTTCCAAGAAGTTTCTTACATGTGAGATTCCATACGTTCTACTTGAGCATAAGTTTGGCAACACAAACAAAAATTTGCTGCAAAATTTTACTTTGTAAATTATGTGCACCCTAATAAACGTAAAGATATTAATTACCCACAGCCTTTAACGTATCAAAAGAGCAATGCTTTTACTTTTCCAGTGCGTGTTACAAGCATCAAGCGAGTGTGTACCGTGTATTGGCGGCTTGCCGACTTAAGGGAAATCATCTTTGCATTTCTCTCCGTGGGTGTTGTAAGCCATATGCTGGAACGATATTCGGCTTTCAATAGACAGCCTTGACATGCCCAATAGTCAACTTAAATATCTATTTGGTGAAGTATAAGGGCAAGTGGTGGTTATGGTAGACATTCTTTCACGTGATTGATCTATTAGTTAAATACGTGACATTCCCATCCCATATCACGCCATCAGACGGCACTATAATTAATTCGATTATAAATAGCGGCGTAAGTCGCGAGCACCAAATTATAGCATTTGCACGTGTATATTTATCAGCCAATATACTACAGGAAAATGTCAATGAATGACGAAGATTAACTAACACGATCAATGATGGCTTAATTTTAACCACTGCGTCTTTCATCCACTTACATGACTACGACTACTACAGATATTAAGATCGTAGAAAAGAATCTTAAGACAAGAAAATTTTATTAGAGAGTTTGCAAACTAAATGAGTAAATGGGCATGATATAGTCATAAAAATAGAAATAAATACGTTTTCTTTTATCATCATCATCATCGTCACCATTACTGGCCTTCATAAGTCCACTGCTGAATATAGGCTTGAGCCACCTGTATCCATCGACTTACTGCATGTCTTACCGGTCGTCAATCCATATAATAGGTGGTCGCCCTACAATTCGCCTACCGGTACGAGGCTGCCACTCGAGAACCTTTTTTCCCTATTGGTTGTCGGTTCTTCGAACTATATCCATTAGGCCAATTGCCACTTCAGGTTACTTATCCGTTGGGCAATGTCAGTGACTGGTTCTACTGCAGATATCCTCATTTCTAAGTTTATTTTGCAGAGAAACTCCGAACATATCCCTCTCCATAGCTTGCTGACTTACCTTGAATGTCTTTATATGGCCAGCAGTAAAGGAGCACGTCTCAAGTCCATAAGTCATCACTGGTAACACGCACTGTTTGTGCAATATCGTTTTCAGGTTTTGAGGTATACCTGCCGAAAAGATGTGTTGCAGTTTCTCGAACGTTGCCCAGCCGGGTTGAATCCGTCAATTGACCTCACGGCCGAAGTTGGGCTTACTTAGTCAGACTATTTGTCCCAAGTAAACATACTCGTCAACAACTTCGAGCTTAGTGCTTCAAACAACTACTGGCATAGGTGTGACTTGGACATTAAACATAATCTTTATTTTATCCATGTTTATCTTAAGACCTATCCGTTGGGAGACAGCATTTAGGTAATTGAGCATAGGGCTTAGGTCCTCCAGCGATTCTGCCATAAGAACTATATAATCGACAAATGGAAGGTGAGTAATGTACTCGCCATTGATGTTAATACCGTATCCTTTCCAGTCCAATAGCTTGAAAACGTCTTCCAATTCAGCGGTGAAGAGTTTCGGAGATATTAAGTCACCCAGTCTTACTCTTTGCAGTTAGATAGGTTTCGTACTCTGATTCTGTACTCGGATAGCCATCGAAGTCCTACTGTACAAACATTTCAGAAATTCTTTATAACGCCAGTCAATTTGGCACCGCTGAAGGGACTGTAGCACCGCCCAAATTTCGACGGAATCAAAGGCTTTCTCATGGTCCACATACGCAAGTCAAAGTAGCAGATCGTACTCTTCTGCTTTTTTACAATTTGACGAAGGGGGTGTATATGGTCTATGGTACTAAAGCCTTTTCGGGAATCGGCTAATTCGGGAGGCAGGAAGTCGTCGAGTCTGCGTGCGAGATAATTAGTAATGACTCTTGAAAACAGCACGTAGATGCGGCTTATAAGGGATATCGGTCTGATAAGACCATCGAACTTCTGCTCCATGCCTCTGGAGTAGTTCCACCGTAAAGGACGGAGTTAAAGAGCTTCTGCATGACTTCAAGTACCGGCATTCTACCCGCTTTCAGAAGTTTGTTTGTGTTTTGGAACAGTGTTGGATACTATTATTAATTCAATATTGGTAAATTATATTTATTTTGAAAGTCAGCCTTATGTTTAATTTACAACTGGTCTGAAGAATACCTCTGTCCTGGGAATAATTAACAAAACATCCAGCGGACAATTTTGTTGTCAATAAAGAACGGCTCACTCTCATTTAATATGTAACAATAAACAACTCAAAACAAATTAGAAACAGCTTGGTAGCGATCAACTCTTTCCCAAGGGGTTACTATCATCCATAAAGTCATTTATAATATAATAACCCTTTTTGAACGATCTTTGTTGGATTCCTTATTCAATCCGTTAATCCGCCTACCAAGCATGGCAATTATAACAAAACCTCCCTACAGTGAGAGAGCATTAACGTTTAATTATCATCAACAAAAATCTTCACCGCTTATGACTTGTACCTCTATCTGGTATTCTGCCTAACGAAATATTTATCTAATGTTTTCGCGTAGACTGCGAAATCGTAAAGAAAATACAAGTAAATTTCCTTTGATGTTATTTATTAGCAATTTATGCGAGAATTCAGCGCTTCCGCGGTTCCCTCTCGTTTTTGAATATTTAGCGTGGTGGTAATTAAAGTAATTAAGCGTCTACTCAATACAGCTGACAATGAAATACAGAACCTATAATTTTGTCTGATTGTCTTCTTAAAGAAGGGATATTTGCCATACTTGGAAAGCGGGTGGTTTTTTATGTTTATCAAGCTGTTATTAAGAAGATGCTACTGCCTATCCCCTAGTCAGTTCCATCTGTCACTTCTTATGAAACCAAAAGGATGATTTATTAGTGGATCTTTTTACACCACCACTACACGGTAAACCACTAGATGGAGTGACGAGTGATGAAGTAAAACGTGCAGGCTGTCGATAGGTGCGGGTGTCTCGGGACCATTTTGTATTTTGCATTATCTATAGTATATGTATATCTATATTTGTTATGGACTATAGGAGTAGTATGTCTTCCTTCCCGACTGTGGCGGAGCACAAAAGATAGTAATATTTTTGGCTGTTAAGGATTTCATTCACTTATTTATTCTTTAGCTGTTTCCCGCGACTACGTCCGCGTGGAATTTATAACGATTGGATTTCATGGGTTTTAGTTTTTGCACGGAACCCTAATTCATTTTCTAAAATAATAGTAGCCTAAGTTACTTCTTATAATATTAGGTTACTGCCAGTGAAATTCACAACACATTCAGTCGAGCCATTTCGGAGATTAGCAACAAACAGACAGACAGACAACATTTTTAATAATATGCATTTAGTAAAAAGCTGTTTATATTTGTTTATTCGTACAGATTCAGATGAAAACGAGAAGAAGACATGATGTGATCACTTCAACAAACGATTGAAATTTACCTTTTTTTTCATTAAAATTTATTTAGAAACGTTTATGAAACAAAATACATTTCAGCCATTCCAAGTTTTATTAAATATTATTTAATAGGTGGTATTTCAAGTGCAAAGCTCATAAAATTAAAAATTCAGCTAGAAACGAAATAATAAAAGAACACAATAAACTTTTTATTTCATTGCCCTCTCCAATTTCACTAGAAATAAATATTGGGCGACAAATTAAAAGAATAAATGCTACTGATTTTAATTAAAAGCGCTACAATTTGGCCCCTCGTTTTGTGTACTTAAGTAGCACGTTTTGTTTTGGAAGGATGTTTTGTAACTGTAAGACATTGTATAGTAAGATAAAATTTAGTTTACACCTACACTTATACTTGTTTAAGAATATAATGGACCGTGTTGTGGCGATGTAAGAATACCCACTACCCCATATTAACCCTTTCGCTGTCCCGTGCACTACATATAGGGCACAGCTATTGTCTTACTATTGTGTTTTAAAACCGGACAGTGAAAGTGTTAATCTATATGGGTTTCGTTAAAAGCAACAAAGGATAACGAATGAGGAGATTGGCAGCGTCTTCCTAAGAACAACAAAAAACAACTGCGGTTGCCGACCCCCTGCCAAGCGTGCATCTATGGCAATTATCCCCCCTATAAGAAAACATATTGGGAAAGCCTATGTACAGCAGTGGCTGCAAAGTTCACGGTAAGAATAAAATTCAGATACGTTATCACTCTTGCGTTATCACTTAAAATGGTGTTGTAATTCGAATCAGTGACAGGAATCTCGTCTCTCATACGAAAAACAAAACCATTTTGCTATTTTCCGCTGTGATTATGTGTGAGTATGGTCCATTCCCGGTCAAACCAACCCAAGTTTATCCTATAGCGGGAGAGATTTATATCCAGCTGTGAACTTTACGGGTTACTAATGATTTAAGTATCATGGTTTTATAACCATTGTTTTAATAACCAAATTATATGTAAAAACTACAATGCTTCAACTATAACCTTTACTTGCTACTTTTGATCTCTAATTTTATTTTATTTCATTTAATTTTACTTTATTTTATTCGGAACACGAACGGTTTTGACATATTGCACGTAGCACAAAATTTAAAATTGATTTAGCTATATAAAGGTATTCATTTATGGAAGAAAAATGAAATAAATCTGCTGCACTAAGTTTGTTTTTTGACGCAAATAGACTAGTTCATTATGTTTTTCTTTTAACTACGTCCCAGTGTGCACACATTTTTATATAAATAAGGATACTTCTCAAGTTATAAATTAGGAGCTTTGCATAAAGTTCCGCAATACATTCTTATGTTAAATTGTGTGTATTTCACGAGTTGTGGCTCAGTCACAAGAGGCTTAACATACCCGTCGTGAGCTCAAGTTCCCTTATCGCGGAGCTTATCTGCTAATATTTGGATAAACGGTAATTATTAACCGCGCTCCAATGAGCACGGCCTCGAATCACAAAATGAAAATATATATAAATTTTTCCATATATAGGCTCTTTGTACTCGAATCGTTATCATCTCATATAACGAGTGCCAAACCAATTTCGCTAGTTTCGCGCATTAACAAATCTTAATGGCGGTGGAACCTTTATTATATTTTATCTTAAATCCGTCAACATGGAATGTGAACGGTGTGATGGGAAATCCTGAAGGGGAGTAAGCAAAGAACGGTGCCTACCATCTAAATCGACCCAAATGTTAAACAAACCTGCACGCGTTAGTGGTTCGTACGAATAGCTGGCAACGATGTTCAACATCGTGGTGCCCTGCTAGAAAACTAACGAGGCTCTGGCGACCGAGCAGTGGCGGTATAACTATACACACCCGACTAGAATATTGGCTGTTAAAGGCAGGCAGCAGCCTTGAGATACAAATAATCTCTTAAATGCCTGGTGTAGATGGAGACCACTGCACTATTTATTCCCTAGTTGACGGCTTAGTAATATGAAAAAGCTAAAAAAATGATGACCCCGAGTTTCTAGCGCCATTTATATGGGACAGGCGTGCTAAGAATCTCCAGGCGGCAAACAAAAGAAATTAAATTTGGAACGTCGAATGTGAGAAGTTTGAGGAGTCCAGAAAAAGTCTACAACGTATGCAAAGATATGAAACGCTTGAGAATTGATATCTTGGGTAAAAATAACTTTGTCATCATAAATACTTGCTTCCAGTTACCCCCACGAAGGCTATGTACTTCCTCATAGCACACCCCACAAAATATAGTCAGGAATCAAATAGACTATATAATGATTAAAAAACGCTATACTGGATACAACAAGGAAAAAACACCTATGGGAACAGTACATCTAGTCAATGTTCCCTGACGTTTCACGTAGTTTAGCTGTACCCTGTGATTTGAGTGATGAGTAATGGGTATTCTATCCTGAAAAGCGAAGTTACCATGGCTCTAAGAAAAGTACACTTATCGATCACACTTATCGAAGAAGAAAATATTGATGCTCCCGTTAATTTATTTAACGCTACTCGTATATATGATTCAGGCCACTTACCCAAGCACTGGTTAACAACGCCTTTCATTACAATCTCTAAGAAAACCAACGCCAAAAAGTGCGAACAATTAGCCTTATAAGTCAAGCATTAAAACTATTTCTGCATATCATTCAAGGTAGAATGAGAGTCAAATGTGACGAACAACTCGCAGGTAGCCAGTTTCGCATTAGATCAGAAGTTGTTACAAGAGAAGCTCTATTTTCAATACAAATTATGGTGCAAAATGTTTAGATATGCAACAGGACGTTTTTCTTTGCTTTCTCGATTACGAAAAACCTTTTGGTCAAGTGTTGCATGACCGCCTTACTACAATGTTACAAAATATCGGTGTAGGTGGCAAAAATATACGTATCATCCTGTATTGGAATTAACGAGCTACTGTTCGGGCTAATAATGAGGAGACAGCGCATATTTAAATTAAAAAGGGAGTTCGTCAGGTCTGTATTCTATCACCTACGCTATTTAACTTGTACTCAGAAACATTAATAGCAGAAGCAGTCGAGGACCTAGACTGTGGCGCAAATTAAATGGCCGGAATATAAATAATGTTAGATATGCAGACGATACAGTCCTCATAGCTTCATCTGCTGAAGATGTACAGAGAGTTGTCACCTGAGTAAATGATTGCAGTGAAAGAGCTGGTCTCAGGACAAGCTCAACTTTTCGAAGACAAAGCTCATGGTCATTTCTGATAATAATTTTGACGACTTTGACATCACAGTAGCAGGCCAAAACTAGAAAAAGTGTGCAAATATAAATATTTAGGTACGTGGTTAAACGAGACGTGGAGCAGCAACCAAGAAATTAAGACCCGAATTGAAATGGCTCAAAGTACCTTTAGCAAAATGAAAAAAGTACTTTGCAACCGTAGACTTAATATCTCTTTATGCACGAGACTATTACAATGTTACATCTGGCCCATACTTTTATACGGATGTAAGGTGTGAACAGTTAGAGAGGACCTCTGAAAACGGATATAAGCCTTCGAGATGTGGACATACAGACGAATGTAAGGCATTAGCTGGACTCACAGAAAAACGAATGTGTAAGTTCTGCGACGAGTCGACTAAAAGCGCGAACTTATGCAGACCATCAAAATAAAAAAGTCGAATGTTTAGGGCACGTGCTCAGGCAAGAGAGGTACGAACTCCTAAAACTAACTAACATAATAATGTATGTGAAAAATAGCCGGGAAAAGAGGCATCGTTCGCAGAAAAAAGACATGGCTTTGTAACATCCGGGAGTGGATAGGATTCGCGATTGCCGCCAAACTGTTTCGCCTTGCGAAGAAAAGGCGGAGTTTATTAAGCTGACAGCCAACCTTCGCTAGTCGGAGAGGCACATAAGAAGATCACCCTGATAATAACTTAAAATAATAAAAAAAACTGTGGTTTCCAGCCAAAATATGAGGCAATCTATCTGGAGGGCCTATGTTCAGCAACGTCCAAAAGTCTCGTATCTTGAACTAAGTTTTTGATTAAAACGATATATTTACAAGTTACTTAATTTGGTTTAGGATACATCCTTAAAATGCGTACCCAAAAAGGCGGAAGGAAAAAACAACGGAATGAGGGTCTTCCCTGAAATTATTTGTTTCGCCAGTACAAAGATTAGAAAATAAATGTACATTCTGTAACGAGATAACGAACGGACAAGGGAAATTGGAGATTGCCTTACTTTACTTTAATTTTACGAAAAAATATTCAGATGATAGCAAATGAACTGATAATATTTTATCCATTTTTATTAGATTGCTTTGAATATTTAACTACTACACACAAACACATATGGTTTGAGACCAATATCAAAGGAGAAATCAAGGTTAATTTTTGTCGTTGGCTCGACCACGTGGAGAGGCTGAGAGAGGATCAGATTAAGAGAACGTTTTTGTGACGATTGACGACTGAACGTATATCTCAACAGTTGTAAAGTCCAAAAGTTTCTAAACGCCGTTCAAATCAACCACAGGTAAGAAGAGATGCAGAATCGAGTCAGATGGCTCCAGGAAGCGTCAGAGGCCAAGATATTTGAGTCACTGAGGCACTGCAATAAATTAATATCATTTATAAATAGGTATTTATTATAGGGCTCCACAAGTCCACTGTTGAACACAGACCTTCCGCAAGGAACGCCACAAAATTTAGACAGGCACTTAACGAAGTATCTAGGATGATTGTGGAACAAATAGTCCACAGAACTGTACTATCTGCTTGTCTCAGAAATTAAGTATTTCGAAGAGATAATTAATTTCTAAGAAATGAAGTATCTCTTCGAAATACTTAACATTTCTTAGACATGAATATTTATCAGAAAGTTTTCTTCACACCGTCATATGAGCGAAGGCTTCGGCCTACTCCAAGGAATGCCACAAAACTTAGTCCTGAGCCACATGTATTTATCAACTTCTTGTATGTTCTAACTGGTCGTTCGTTACTCTCTATCTACCGGTATATCTATTTACCGGTACGGATCCTGTTGGACTCTTTGGATGTCGTTGAATGGTGGTTGATTTCACTAGCTCCACTGCAGTCATTAATAGATATAATAGGATTAATTGCTCTATTAATTGCGATTAATTAGTCTCATTAATGGGGAACCTACATTGGTTGAACCTAATCTATACATCTATACAAATAAATCAAATTGAAGTGTCAATTTGTAATGTCGAAATAACAGCTTTTTACTAAACGCATATGAAAGTATTTAAAGCGCTTATAACAAAACAACATTTTTTTTAATTTTTATCTGTATGTCGTATTTGTATTATGTATTATTTAATAGTTAGCAAGTAATGTAAAAATAAATATAAACGTGAAATACTAACTATGGGATTCATTTCATTTCAGAGAAGTTTTCTGAAGTTTCCTGACGATGTTTTCCTTCACATATCATTTTGATAATATTTTTAAGAACTTCGAATAATGATGTTGAAACTCTTTGATAAACAACCCTGCGTCAGCAAACAGTCTTCGCCATTATTGCTTGATAATGCAAGACCTTGTCAACAAACCGTTATAGTATTACAAGACCCGCCACAACCAATTATCATTTTTTTATTTTGTAGCTTGTATGTTAGTCGACCCATCGTCCAAGTTTTTAAATTGGGTAGAGAGTTTTTTTTTTTCATTTGTATCGCCCCGCTTAGAATAAAAATACTTCTTTAGTTATACATAGAAAAATCGTCTCAAAGGACGAGTAAACACGCTTTGGTGTTCAATGCTGTAACGTATAATTAATTTATATGATCACTCTAGAGCTTTGCCTTTTTCCCATTTCAAATTATTTTTTGTGCTGGTAATTAAAGCAATTATTCACCGACCAAATTAATGCCTCTAATTAAGAAATGGAAATAGAAGACATACGAAGTAGGCGATTAATTTGATTTCCCTCTAAATTGTACTTGTTAAAGTAATTTTTTTTTATAGAATAAAGGTGAAAAACGAACACACAGTCCACATGATGGTAAGTGGTTGCTGTGGCCGATAAACATCTACATCTATCTTCGTTTGCAAATTAAAATGCAGATGCGTTGACAGCCGTGAGGACTAAGATGGAACGCCTCTTTGCCAGTAAAATGGTCTCCGGTTCTCTACACTCATCATACGAAACACAGCAGCATTAAGCTTCTATTTTATGCTAGTATTCTGTAAGAGCGTGGTCCTTCTCCGGTCGAGCCGACCCATTCGTGCTACAACTTTACTATTAATATAGTTGCATCATGGCACCACGAAAAAAACGTCTGGTGTAAACGAAATGCTCGTACCGCCGTCTATCGTAATACCTAAGATTTACCTAACATTTTCCCAAGTCGCCTCTTACGACACCCTCAAGACGTATTGGGGAATATTAGATTCTCTTCCCAGGCTGTGTCAACCTGAGCTACTACGGTCTTTAAAACCTTAAAATAGCAAACACATTCTAAGTGAACCAAAGATTTTCGCAATAATTCACAGTGAACAGCTAAATAATAAATCGAAGATAGAGATTTCTTTCAGTGGTAGAGCCACGCGGCAGCTTTTGCTGTCGCACGGATGGGCCGGCTCGAACCGGGGTGGTACCACGACCTCACAGAAAACCAGCGTGAAGTAGAGGTTTACCTCTGCGTTTCGCTTGGTGAGTGCAGGTGGCCGGAGGCCCTTTTTTACTGGAAATGAGGCATTCCATCTTAGTCCTCACGGGTGACAACGCATCTACATTTTGATTTGTAATAGAGGATAGATGTAGATGTCTATGGGCCGCAGCGACCACTTACCATCAGGTGGACTGTGTGCTCGTCCGTCACCCTTATCCTATATAAAAAAAGAAAAAGATAATAAGTATTTAAAATTTGTATTTAAAAAGATCTTTTTATTTTTATTTTACACCCAACCTTCAAAAAGCAGGTGGTACTCAATTCGAGTGTATGTTTTTTTGTATGTACGTTACGCGACATCTTCGCAGATTGTGAACCGATTTTAATGACTCTTTTTTATTAAATAATCTTTATCTCATGGGTGGGCCCAATAAAGTTTGAAGAAAAAATAGGGAAAAAGGTTTCATAATGGCCTATTATTAAAGGTATTTCATATGATATTTTAACAAATATGTTTACTTCAAGGGTGATCCCATGTAAATTTGGAGAAAAATATCCACACTTAAGGGTAGCAAATAAATAGTTTTGTTTGATAATTTGAAGACGATTTTTACTTATTGTTAAAACTTATAAGGTATTGATGTGGTATAAAAATAATATTCAGGATTTAATGAGAGCGGGAAGTGACACATGACCTTGAAAATTCGTCAGTAAAGCTCAACCGCGCCAAAAGCGTGCGAGTGTGCAATTATAAAATCATTAAAACATCTACTTTAGCCTACCTTCAAATAATACATTTGAAAATTATGATTCAGTTGAGCTAATTTTTAAACTTTTCACAAATGCAACCTCCCAAAAATGCCCTGGGACATGTTCACCTTCGTCCGTCCCCTTGCTTTTTCACTATCCAATAGTCGCAATCGCATTTTGCGGTATCCAAGGAATGCTATGGTGCGATGAATTTTCTTACTCCACGCCGCCACGACACGGAAAAAGTTAAAAAATAAATAATATGTACAAACAAATAAATAGATATTTTATAAATTTTATGATACTCATGAACTGTGGTACAATAAACAGCTCAATATGCCCCTTGTATGCTCAGGTTTCATTAAAACAGAGATTATCTGATATTACGCGGTATACCGGTGTTATTAATCGTGCTCCAATGATTTCGGCTTCGGATCGGTGAATGAATTAAAATTTTCTTTATATATTTTGGTGCTTATGAAATTCAGGTTCAAAAGGTAAGTGATAATGCCATCGTCAGTTCTATCGTTTTAGCATAACGTAAATAAAAATAATCAATTTCAACAGAAATATTCGAGATTTTTGTGTTCATATGATAAATGAAAATGAAATGAAAATTTATTAATTTGTCATCACAAAACCACAAATGTCTTTTTTAACACTAAACATAATAGCTCTTTCAACTAAAATCGTTTTGGATCACTGGCTTCTGAGGAAGGTAATTTCACGACTTATAATCGTCACAGAATACAATTTTTTTTTAAATAAGAATAAGGTACATAACAAAACGACAAATGCAAATAAGACACAGAAACAGAAACAGAAACATAAACTTTTCTATTCAATATAGATTATAAATAATACTTATTGAAAGTCACTCTTTTGTTTGATTACCACTGGTTCGGAAAAAACCTCTGTCCTGGGAAGAACCAGCAAGAAACCCAGCGGGACTTTTTTTTAAATAACAGCTTACAATCATGATGTTACACAAATTAACAACATAACAAATTAGAAAGCTTGGTAGCGATCACCTCATTTCCAGGGGTTATTATCATTCATATATTCCTTAATATTATAATAACCCTTTTTATACAAACTTAGTTTGATAAAGTTTTTTGAACTTTGAGCAGGTCAAATTTTGTATATTTTCTGGAATTTTGTTGTAAAAGCGTATACTCAAGAATGAATTACTGACTCGATGGAGTCGAGTAGCTGGTACTATTAGCTTGTGTCTGTTCCTAGTATTTACAGAATGAATATCACTTATTTTTGTAAAACTACTTTTATTTTTGTGTACGTACATTACATTTCCATAAATATATTGAGAGGCCAAAGTTAATATATTAATTTCCTTAAATTTTTGTCGCAGCGACTCTTTAGGCTTTAAATCATAAATTGCTCTTATGGCCCTCTTCTGTAAAACAAATATAATTTCAGTGTCAGCTGCGTGAGAGACAGAGCATCTAATTGTAAGTGGATGCTGCTGCCCATTTATAGATTCGTCTATCCTCGATTAATAATCAAAATCTGAGAAGATGAAGTACCCTCGTTTACTCTATAAAAAGAGTTTCCGGTTCACTCTTCATACGAAACACAGAAACTAAGTTGATATTTCACGCTCGTATTCTCCCAGAGCGTGTGCCGAACCTTCCCCGGTCGAATCGACCCAATCGGGCTGCAACCTGTACTACAGCTGCAGCATGTCTCTACAGTACAACAATTTATTTCCGTATTACTTTTATTTCCGTATCCGTATAATAACTTTCCTAGCAAGAATTTATTTGTGAAGAGAAGTTATTAATATGACATCGTGATGATCACCTCATCGTTTCTGTTCTGTTTTTTTCTCACAGTTTTTTTTTATAGAATATGGGTGACAAACGAGCACACAGTCCACCTGATGTAAAGTGGTTGCTGTGGCCCATAGGCACCACCTACATCTTCCTTCGTTAGAAAATTAAAATAAAGATGCGTTGTCAGCCGTGAGGACTAAGTAAGAATGCCTCTTTTCCAGTAAAAAGGGTCTCCGGTTCTCTACACTCACCATACGAAACACAGCAGAATTAATCTGCTATTTTACGCTGGTATTCTGTGAGAGCGTGGTCCTCCCCGGTCGAGCCGATCCATTCGTGCTACAACTATACTATTAATATAGCTGCAGCATGGCTCTACCACGTAAGCTAAGACGTCATTAGAACTAGGGAGGCAACACGAAACGATAATTGGTCACTAAGGGAAGCGCAAGGATAAAGGCAGTATGCGGGTGCTTAAACCGCATTCCTACCATGCGTCTCATAGATTTGGCCAAGTTGTAAGCACATCTTCGCAATACAAAGACGGGAGATATACACCGCCGACCATTCCGCGATGTGAGTGCTCCATTCCGGATGTGCGATTTACACAGCGCTCGGTTTGCAAAGATCTCTTCTCCCTGGACGTCAGTAAGTCGAGTGGGCCCGATGGAGTCCCGCCCATTGTGCTGAAGACGTGTGCTCCGGAGTTGGCACCGGTTTTATCGCGTCTTTTCCGGTACTCTTACTCCCAAGGCGTAGTTACAAATTCATGGAAGACAGCTTTGGTCCACCCGATACCTAAAAAAGGCGATCGCTCAGACCCATCCAACTACAGGCCTATCGCCATCACCTCCTTGTTCTCCAAAATAATGGAAGCCATTATAAACTGCCAGCTCATGAGGTACCTTGAGGATCACCAGCTGATTAGTGACCGCCAGTACGGTTTTCTTCGGGGTCGATCAGCTATTGATCTTCTAGTCTACTTAACTCATAGATGGGCGGAGGCAGTAGAGTCCAAGGGAGAGGCATTTGCCGTTAGTTTGGAGAAAGAGAAGGCCTTCGATCGGGTCTGGCACAAAGCGCTTCTTTCGAAGCTTCCTTCCTATAAGATTCCCGAGAAATTGTGCAAATGGATCACCAGTTCCCTTGCTGATCGGAGCATCAAGGTCGTAGTAGACGGTGCATTCTCTAATTTCAAGTCTAACAACGCTGGTTTTCCACAAGGCTGCGTGCTATCACCAACGCTGTTTCTCCTGCATATCAATGATATGTTGCTAACTGATAGCATTCATTGCTATGCAGACGACAGCACTGGTGATGCCTTATATACCGGCCGTGCCAATATTTCTCGGGAAAACGTCGCCGAGTACCGGGACAAACTTCTGTCTGAAGTTGAGTCCTTGCTTAACAAAGTCTCGGATTGGTGCCGACTAAATCTAGTCCAGTTCAATCCCCAGAAGACACAAGTTTGCGCAATTACCACCAAAAAGAACACCTTTGTCGTATCTTCTCAGTTTCAAGGCACTCCTCTTGCTGCCTCAGCCAGTATCGGAATCCTTGGCGTCGACATATCGAATAGTGTGCAGTTTCGTGGTCACTTGGAAGGGAAGGCCAAATTGGCCTCTAAAAAGCTTGGCGTGCTCAGCAGAGCGCGACAGTATTTCATGCCAGCACATCGCTTGCAACTTTACAAAGCGCAAGTTCGGCCCCACATGGAATACTGTTCTCATCTCTGGGCCGGGGCACCCCAGTGCCAGCTCCTTCCATTTGACCGTATCCAGTGCAGAGCGGGTTGAATCGTCGACGACCGAGTTCTTTCTGATCGGCTCGATACACTGGCACTGCGTCTCTACGCAGTTGTTGCATCTCTTTGCGTATTTTATCGCATCTATCACGGGGAGTGCTCTGAGGAATTGTTCGGACTAATTCCAGCCGCTTAATTTCACCATCGCACATCGCGACAAAACTCTCGTTACCACCCATACCATCTGGATGATCGGTGGTCCACCACTGTGCGATTTAGAAGAAGTTTTCTCCCTTCCACAACTTCCTTGTGGAATCAATTACCAATTGCGAATTTTCCGGACCGATACGACTTAGGGAACCTTCAAGAAAAGAGATTACACGTTTCTTAAAGGCCGGCAACGCATCTGCAATTCCCATGGTGTTGCGGTTGTTCATGGGCGGCGGTAGTCACTTACCATCAGGTGAGCCGCATGCTCGTTTGCCCCCTATTCTATAAAAAAATCGTTTTAAATATATAATCGATGGGCAAGATCGATTATATCGCGGTTTTGAATGAATAAATAAAATATACTTTATTTTCCACCGATAAATAAAAGAAAGCAAGAAATTATTTAAAAGTACAATTGGCGGACTAATCGCTGGTGGATCATCGCAGAACCGCGGTTTTGTAAGACAACTTGCCAGCTTTGCGGCTAACTATTAATGCATGGAATTAGGGACGTTGCTTTGACAAATTTTTAAGAATAACCGCAAGCTTGTGACTCGCCCGTTGAGCAGAGCCTTAACGACAGTACAGGTAGGAACGATGTAAAATATAGCTGTAGACCTTTAAACGTAGGGAAAGTCCAATGATGACCTTTGCCTTCCTCATTGCACTTGCATTGCACCTCTAAGGAGCAACGTTTGGCAAGCAAATTGGTAACCGCAGTTTTTTTTTTATATTCAGTTTTTATCACGAAGATGCCACTGTCCATCTTCTGGTTCAGTTTCCTTCTGTCGTCTCTTACGACACCCACGGGATGGGTAGTGGGTATTCTTAAACCGCCTCTAAAATATTAAATAGCTATAATACTACAAAGATTTTTATTAAGTAACTTGAGATTCGCTCCCGCTTCTCACAGGTGATTTCTCAATTTTGACAACTGCGCCACCTACTGCGTCAACCAATAAACCATCTAGAGACCTATATAAATATACACAAAACATTTTATCAAAATCCGTCGAGCCGTTTTCGAGTTTTACCGAGATTAACGGACAGCAATTGGTAAATTTTCATACCGAACCAAACACTTCGAACTTTTCATTAAAATAGTCCTTATGTTAAACAACTCTTTGTTGCGAGCAGATCTACTCGTTTCGAACTGATTAAAAGGATGAGAGGAGGATTTCGATATTGGAGTTTTACTCATGAAGGTAAAATTAATTTTGAACGTTTAATCACATTTTTTTATATTTTACGATCGAGTGCTTAAAAATCGTTTAGAAAATGTGAGTTTCGTTTCAAGTTGATGCGGGCACATTTATTTGATTTTATTGCGTATTTTAATTTTTTTTATATCCGACACCTGTGTATTATGTACTTGTATATAATTTATGTTAACGCACTGGATACTTTAACTACTTTGTTAGTCTAATGGACTATAGTACGAACACTGATGTGATAGAAATCCGGGTGGGATCAAAATCAGTTATTAGATTTTTCAGTCACGGAGCTCTCAGTACTAACATGCTGTGCCATGCAACAAGTTAAGTCGTTCTTCCTGCGCCAGATCTATTTTCGGTCGTATCAGATTGTCGTCTCCATTGAATTATGAAAGTGAGGCGCTGAAGAATGCACCTGCACTTGTATATACACTTGTGCACTATAATCCTTTCACATGACTGACGTGACTGAAATTTGATCTGGAGGACATATTATTGTTGAATAAACAGGTCTGATGGCAAAAGTTTATGAATTTTCGTAGCTGTTCTGAATAGGCGATAGCGAACGCGATAAAATAACGGCTTGTACCAAATTAATGAAGAGCTTTATGTTATTACGATTTTAATTGCTAGTTTAACTGCGTTTGGCGAAGCATGTAATAGATTCAAGCACTAACTACTACTAAGAGGCAACCGGATGGCAACAGAAGTAGAGAATGGTTCTAGCTCAAGTGCTTGGATGAACAAAATGCTAAAAATATTATTTATTAAATTGGAGACAAAAAGCCAAAAATGGATCGATCTCAAGAGATTCAGTTAACCAAGTAACATGCGGATGTGAAGCCTGAAATGAAGCAAAACCATTGGAGTGAGACACCATGGACGTTTTGTTTGTGACTATATTGAGGATGATTTAGTGGAAATCATATATTTGACGTTTTCTGTCTCTCGATATATGTGTATAGAATATGATAGAAAAGTGTATTAATCAAGCTTCAATAAAATTGGTAGTCTATTTGTATAATTTGGCTACTTTGGATGGTTTAACATAGGGGATTACTTCAAATTATTTGTTAAAAGCGTTGTCAGTACTGCAACAAAAAACACAGGGAGACGATTTATTTAAATCATTATAATATATAATTATTTACAATGTTGTAATATTGAACTATACATTAGAGTCAACCTGTTAGCGATCATCTCATAACCAGGGGTTTTCACCTATGTATTGGTTAATATGTAATATACCTTATTACCCTTTTTAAATAGGTACCGTTACCGTTCCAGCCGATTTGAATAGAATAGAATAATATTTATTCAATATAGATTATTGCAGAATGCTTATTAATATTATTTTCTTATTTACGATTGGTTCGGAAAATACCTCTGTCCTAGGAAAAACCAACAAAAAACCCAGTGAGATCATTTTTTAAACATATATTACTTTAAAATAATTTTGTATTTTTTAAATTAATTTAGACAGATAGATAGATAGATAAGGCTCTCCAATCACACACGTAAATTCGGTGACTAAATAAAGTACAAAGTAACATATTACGAAGAAAATAATTTACAAAAACTTTAAATCTAAATGTGCATGTGTGTTGCAATTTGACAAATGGGTCCTAGCTCAGCGATTAATATTGCTCAGAGAGCAAATACTGATTTTCAGCTATTACCCTCGAGATGACGAGAAGAAGATGAGCACAATAGTTAATCAGTGTAAAATATATATTTGAATAATTTGTCCTTTCAGCCCTACGATTTGCATCTTTGGGTTTAATTTAGTAAAATTACTGAAGACGCGTGTAGCTATGTAACATTGCGTACAAATTAAAAGTTGTAGTAGTAGGAACAAAAAAATGCCGTGGTTAATAGCTGAAAAACAAAGTGTTTGGGAATACCTTGTTTTTTTTATCTAGAAGATATGTTTCGAATTTATTTTTATAATTGTAATTGGTGTTAAGATTTCTTATTTGTGGTGGTATGTTATTTCAACACTTCGTTGCCATATATCAGAAACTACAGTAAATGCCACTGTTTTATGGCTGTGATACGAGAGTGCTGATCTCATGCACCTCAATTGTTTTCCAGAATTTTGCCTAGCAAAGTTTATCTTTACATGCAGATACTCTGGTTTTTTAAATTTAATAACATTAAAAACAAGCCCTCTCAAATGTAGCTCTCTACGTGAGCCCATGTTGAGCATGGAAGCAGTGTTCAAGAAATGAGTAATGTGACTTCTAGGGGGGACATCAAAACAGAACCGACAACATGCATTTTGCACGCGTTATATTAGTCGCTTTGTTTTGCTGAAAATTCGAGGTCCGTAGTAAAGCCGAGATAAAATTAATGACTCGCAAAGAGTAATGCGTAACGGTACAAATAGTTGGTAACGAATATGGTATAATACCTTTAGATGATAAAAACAGTTTTTTAACATATTAAGGACATGATTTTCAAATCTGAGATTACTGTCGAATGTTATACCAAGGTTTTTGGCTTCATCCACGCGCAATATTTGTGATCCATGAATGTTAACATCTAGGTCACCACAAATTCTACTTATTTGCGTCTTTGTGCCCATGACCATATATTTTGACTTTGAGGGGTTTAAAACAAGAGCATTTCGCATTGACCAGTCAGCAATCCTGTCCAGATCGTCATTAAGTCATGTCACAGCTTGTGGTAACTTATCTGGTGAGGCTGACACGTATACTTGCACATCGTAGTACATAGAATATTTTATAACTTTACTAAGGTCAGCACAGTAAATTTTATATAGAAGTGGACCAAGTATTGAACCCCGAGGAACACCACGATTAATAAGCCTAGGGTGAGAACGTACATTAGACCCATCACTCTTTACCAATTTTACTGACTGGCAGCGATTAATCAAGTAACTACCACCACCACTTGACCAAATTTTGTCTAAACCAAAAGATGACAGTTTAGCAAGCAGTAGGGGAATATTTAGGCAGTCGAAAGCGCGGGAATAGTCTAATAGCGTTAGAATCGTACTGTGACCGGAATCTTATTCAGCTAATATATTGTCTGTGACATCGAGTAAAGCAGTCGCTGTGCCACGTCCTTTGCGAAACCCAGATTGTAAATGAAGCAAGATGTTAGTCGCTTCAACAAATTTAGTTAACTGTTTGCAAATAGCTTTCTCCAGTTTAGTCAGGAATGGCAAAATGCTGATGGGCCTAAAATCTTTTAACTCGACTGCGTTTTCATTTTTGGGTATTGGCATCACTAGTGCCTCCTTCCACTTATTAAGAACTGTTCCAGTCATAATTGACTTATTAATTATAGCCGTGAATGCGTCCAGAATGCAAGGAAGAGAGAGTAAGATCATATCTTTGTTAATTCCATCGTGCCCAACAGCAATCGATTTTATGGACATTACATATTTAGAAATATATGTTGAACCTACGGGAGCTAATTTAAATATCTCTGTATTGAATTTATTATGTTCAAAAAATAATGTCTTCATTTGAAACTACGTTGTCTCCAGAAATATTAAAAAAGTGATCATTAAATTTGTTTGGGTCATTGAAATGGGGAGGCAAGGATTTGTCTTTTGAGGAGTCAACCAAAATGTTTTCTTTTAATTTTTTCCAAAACATTTAGCTATTTTTAGCTTGAGAATTAACTAGGCTATTGAAGTAGGCCCATTTTAATAGAACTAGTTATTTTAATAGAATCAGCGTGTTGGCAATCACCTCATTCCCAGGGGGTTATTTTCATTCATGTGTTATTTGATAATAACCCTTTTTGTACATTTTTTCTTTATTATATCTTTTAAACTTGTTTTTTGACAAACTTTGATCATTTTATACGTGGTAGAGCCATGCTGCAGCTATATTACTAGTATAGTTGTAGCACAAATGGGCCGGCTCGAACCGGGGTGGTACCACGACCTCACAGAAAACCAGCGTGAAGTAGAGGTTTACCTCTGCGTTTCGCTTGGTGAGTGTAGGTGGCCGGAGGCCCTTTTTACTGGAAATGAGGCATTCCATCTTAGTCCTCACGGGTGACAACGCATCTGCATTTTGATTCGCAAACGAGGATAAATGTAGATGTCTATGGGCCACAGCAACCACTTACCATCAGGTGGACTGTGTGCTCGTTTGTTACCCTATCCTATAAAAAAAAATTTGGGATTTTGTAAAAGCGTCCAATACAGTGGCCCAGAAATGGATTACTAATTCTGTGGAGTCTCGTAACTGGCATTACAAGCTTATGTTTGTTCCTAATGTTTAAATTATGAACATCTTTACTCTTATCAAAGTTGTTAATGTTTTATGTACATACATCACATTTTAATAAATTTATTGCGATGCTAAAGTTAAGATACTTATTAAATTAAAATTTTCTCTGGAATTCAAGTTATAGATCGGTCGTACAGCCCTTTTTTGCAAAACAAATCTAGCTATCTCAACTTTGGTGAGACTTCTAATCTTCCTTACAGCAAATGCTGCAGATATAATCCTGTTTCGTAATTTAATGCAGTATTGAATTTTCGTGTCAATTGCAATACCAAAAATAACAGTGATATCACATTTTTTGAATACATTTTGGTCATGTAGAAAGAATGAATGAGGAAAGAGTGACAAAGAAAATTTATGTTGCAGATGTGAACGGCAGAGTCGGGAAGGGTCGCCCTAGACGAAAGTTTATCGACCAAATTGGCGATATATTGAAAATGGGCCAAATCAAGAGTACCTTTAACCGACGAGCGTGTATGCGTAGGTATATGGATGTGGAAGAAGCGAGAGAGGTCTGTCAGGATCGTGCCAAATGGAAGTCCGTAGTCTCTGCCTACCCCTCTGGGTGACAGGCGTGAGTGTTTATGTATGTATGTATGTATTTTGCCTTATTGCCTCTTAACAGCAAAGTTTCGACAATTTCGTTGACATTTTTGACATCGTCATAATAAATTGATTACCGTTTGAACTTGAAAATTAGAGACGTATCATCATTAAATAATACTAAATCGTGATTGTGCCCTACAAGATAAGGTAGATCGTTAATATAAGAACATGAATAGGCCAAGAATTGAGTCCTGAAGAACGCCCATTGATATAACTGATCCGGAGTAACTTTTACCATTGATAAGGACTTTTTTAGTTCTGTTACTTAAATGTAAAAAAAATAAGTCTAATTGTAATATTTTGGACACCGATTTTGTAGTTTACTGATTAATGTCTCATGATGAACTCAATCGAAAAGCTTGACAAGATCACAAATATATATATATATATATATATATATATATATATATATATATATATTTAAAAAGCACAACTCAATCTTATCTAATCTAATCTTTGCGTTAGAAATATATTCAGTAAGCTGTTGTTAGTCTTCGAGCGAGTCATTGTAAAATCAAATTGATTTATATGGAGTTATTTCTTTGTATTTACAATAAAAATATTAATAACTGGTACTGCCAGATTTAAATAACTAAAGTCCACTGCTGAACATAGGCCTGCCCTATAGATTGCCTAATAGCGGGGATAATTGACAAAGTTGCCACAAGCGGGTTAGTCGTTATTAGGAAGACAGAAGCGTCTTCTTCGATCTCCTGATTTGTTTCCCTCTGTCGCCTCTTACGACAGCTGCGGGATGATATGGGGTAGTGGATATTCTTTCACCGCCATACACTATTAAATAAAAGGTACACGCAGTAATAGATACAGCTGTAGTTTAATAAACATTTTAAACTTTTGGATATTATTTATATTTTGCGGGACTTCGTTGCTAAAGCGTATATTCACATACGAAGATATAGTTGAATGACTCCTATGGAATATCCTCCATATGTGAATGAATACTCAATAATTTTATAAAGTTATACATTAAATTAACCTTAATTCCCAAATGTTTTGTACAAAACACCTTATTAATAAATCTTCATGATTTTATTTAAGCACTGACTACGAAAAAAAAATAGATTGTAGGTGTCATTCTTAAAATTAGATCCGAAAAATTTCTAAAATAACATTAAATGAAAACAAAAGATTGTGTATTCGGTATTCAGGCAAAATAAATTAATTACTTTCCTTTGTTTTGCAGAAAAGCAAAGGGAATAGCTAATCAACGCGCGAATTCTCATTTCCTATTTTTTTGTTTCTTTTTTTACGCCTCGTTTTTGTATTATTGCAGATTCATCGTGAAATATCGTAATGCGAAAACTTTTTCTTAACTAAGCGAGATAGGTAGTTGATGAATTTCTAACCCAGTGAGAAGTTGTTTTTGCTTGTCATACAAAACAGTGGTCAGCAAGGCTGATTCCTTTCAAACAAAAACGCATGAATGAAAAATTGGTAAAACTTATTTCAAATTATCGAGTTGTTTTTTTTATTCACCCATAAATAGTGATCGCAAAATATTTTATATGCGTTCACTGATCATTATATTTTACCACTATATTTTTATATTAATTTGAATATCAGCTAAAAATAGCAACTCATATCTGTTATGTTTCGTATGAACAGTTTAACCGGAGACCTTTATTACTGGAATAGAGGATTTCTACCATAGTCCTAAGGGCTTCTTAATTGAGGCTAGATGTACATGTTTATAAGCCGCAGCATTCACTTAGCATCAGGTGAACTGTGTGCTCCTCACCCTTATTCTACAAACAAAGCTACAGCTGTGTAAAGGTACACACCGAGGTTATGGTTTTAATTAAATTCAAATGTTTGCACGATTTAATGTACACGTGCTGTTGTTTAGTGTTAAATTGTTTTATAAACACAAAAAGATATTTATATGTCCACTCATCAAAGACCTGACTTTTATTTTTTTTAAATGTACCGCGATAGATAATTGCTTACTTACTAGATATTGGCCAACATAAAAGTGTTAAAGAAAATGCTAAGCAAACATAAAAAAATCACAAATAAAGAAACTCCTGTTTTTTTAGTAGTTTTTTGGAACCTCGGTGTTTTTCTACAAATTTACCCAACACCCATTTAACTGTTGGTATATTATAATTCTTCATAACTACAATATCATTTAGAGAAGGCTCCTCAATTTTATTTTTGCCATTTATAAAACAAATTATTTTGACAAAAATATAATATCTAATACACTAACAGTTTGATTACTAAAGTCTATATAAGGAAAATTAATCAATGGCTCAGTTCACCAAAATACTCTGGTGTCATTGGAAAGGTGTCATCTGAGCAATTGCTTAAATTTGAAACGAAACGGGAGTTAAAAGACGCTTCTCTCTATGTTAACACTGTCTGTCTGTCAATCCTCGTATGATAAATTACTATCGCCGAATAGTTTCTTCGAGTGATTTTTCACACTAACCACTCCAGCCTCCCACAATTCTCTAAAATTGCGATACTTGCGACTACGCCACCTAATTAACTTAATCTTAAAATGTTGTATGATTTAGTTAGGCCACCTTAATTTAACGTTATCATCATATCACCTCTTAATAACTTCTTCCTCATAATCATCAGCACGTTACATTCCTCTTCTTCTCATGTGATTAGTCCACTGTAGAGATGATATGACTTGGCAGGCGGATTCGTTTAACCAAATGTCTCGCTCATTTGACAGGCTCTTATTAAATTTACAGAAGCGTAATATTATATTCAAATTTGTTTTGCTTATACATTATTCTTTATATACTAGCTGCAATCATGTTTTCCTTAAAGAATCAAAATGTAGATGCACTGTCACCACTGAGGTCTACGATGGAATGCCTCATTTCCAGTAAAAAGGGTCTGTGGTAATTTACACTCAACATATAGCATAAAGCTGCTATTTTACGCTGGTATTCTGTGAAAGCGTGGTCCCTTAGCGTGGCTTTACCACGTAGAAAAATTATAATTCAAAGCTCTTATTAAGTTTAAAGTAACGTGTTTTAATAATTTAATAAATATTTTAGCTTTTTGTATTTGAGATAGAATTTTTATACAATATTATATCCGAACTGCAACTATGTACCTACTTATCACTCTCGCGTGGCCTGTCGCGTATCAAAACCGAGGTGCTTCAATAGAAACTTGATGTTTCACTGAAACGTGAATTGTAAAATAAGATTGAGGCACATCCGCGCTGTCTGCTCAAGTTCGCTAGAACAATTCACGCGTTGTAACCCAATATATACAGGCGTTTAAATTAAAAAAAAAATGTGTTGTAAAAAACTTGTAATTTTACTTTAATATGTGTGTAATTTTTGTGCATAATGCTGTTGTGTTTCGTAAATTATGAAAAGTACTTTGTGGTAAATTGACCGTATAGAACCGGAATTTTTTTGCATGAAACAAGGCATTCTATCTTAGTGCTCAAGATTGACGACGTATCTGTCAACAATCGCAACTGACAATGCTTAATCAAATACTTAATAGCAATGGATAAAATGTTCACTTCTATGGACTTGGTCTCTTACTTTAAATTACATTGCTTTTGTTTAGTAACTTGATAGAGCGAAGGAAGCTAAGGAATTAAGCGCTTGCGGTAATAAATATCATAGTACGCAAGCAGCCCAAATTCAAGCCCCGCTGCACCAGTACCAAAAAACTTGTAAATTGCTCTCTACACTAATATTATAAAGAGAAAAGATTTGTTTGTTTGTTTGAACTAGATAGGCTCCGAAACCACTAGTCTGATTTGAAAAATTCTTTCACCATTAGAATCCTACATTATCATTGATGAATATAGGCGATATAATATTTTAAAAAAAGTTAGAGATCCGTATGAAAACTTCGTTAATGTAAGCCAAGTTGTGAATAAATACCAAAAAGTAATCCTTATATCGCATACGCTGCGGAAACTATTGACAATAGAGCAATGTGATGTATTACGTGGTATTATTTTATACGTGGTAGAAAATTGCTGCAGCTTTATTAACAGTATAGTTGTAGCACGAATGGGTCGGCTCGACCGGGAAAGGACCACGCTCTCACAGAATACCAGCGTTATATAGCAGCTTAATTCTGCTGTGTTTCGTATGGTACTTACTTACTTACTTACTTATCGTCACGCACAATCCCTGACGGGGTAGCCAGAGAGAACAGATCGCCAAGTGTCACGATCCTTACATACCTCTTTCGCTTCTTTCAGATTCATTAACTTCTTCATACATGCACGTCTAGGTATCCGAGTACTCTTGACCCTCCCTTCTTCGAGCAGTTTGCTCACATGGTCTTCGAAAGTTAGTCTCGGTCTACCTCGACACCTTTTAATATTAACTTTCGCGCTATATATTTTCTTCACCATTCGGTCTTCACTCATTCGCTCAACGTGCCCAAACCATCGAAGCACGCCCTTATCAATTTTTGTGATAAGGTCATCTTTCAAACCTGCCATATTGCGAATCTCTTCGTTTCGCTTCCGGTCGGCCATGGTAACGCCGCACATTATACGAAAAGATCGCATCTCCACTGCATTCAACTTGCTTTTATGCTTCTTCTGGCATACCCAGGTTTCGCTGCCATATAACAAAGTCGGTACCAACACTGCGTTATGTATTGCAAGGCGTGCACTCTTCACTACGCCTTGCCTTTTGACTAACGCAGTCAGGGCACCATTGACTTTGTTCCCGGCAGCGACACGCCTGTCCACATATAAATCACATCTTCCATCCCGGCTAAAAGCACTCCCCAAGTATACAATTTCATTTACCTGTTCTAGACATTCCTGATTTACCCATATTTCACACTTCGTTCTCTCTTCGTCCCTTTCAAAAACCAGAACCTTAGTTTTATTAGCATTCAAACCTTTTGTTTCGTATGGTGAGTGTAGAAAACCGAAGACCCTTTTACAGGAACAGAGGCATTCTATCTTAGTGCTCACGGCTGAGAGACGCATCTATATTTAAATTCGCCAACGTGGGCCACAGCGCACTTACCATCAGGTGGACTGTTTGGTCGTTCGTACCCTTATCCTATATTAAAAAAAACCCGTCAAGTGCGAGTCGGACTCGCACACCGAGGGTTCCGAACAAATCCGTAGGTATATTAGCTTAAATTATTAAAAATATTTTTATTATATGATGTAACTAAAAATTTATGCTTTTCGCAATTTTTCCTTTATCTGTGCTATGATACGTTGCTTCGTACCAAATTTTAAGATTCTGAGTTCACGGGAAGTACCCTGTAGGTTTTGATTCCCTTGCGAATGTCGAAAATTTGCGGCATAAACAGCTGTATCTTTTGATTGCGTTGGCTTTGAAGTTTGATTTATTTCACTGCTCCAAGGGACAGTAGACTTGAGTATTTGATATGAATTTCAGCTTGATACCTCCACTAGTTCCTGAGAAAAAGGGTCTTGACAGACAGACAGACGGACAACAATATGATACTATATGGGTTCCGTTTTTCCCTTTTGAGGTACGGAACCCTAAAAATACAGTTTTATACAGGAAATTAATATCTACAAAAAACTCTGCGGCGTACGCTGCGGAAACTATTGACAACAGAGCAAAATGATGTACCAGAGTTTTATAAAAGACATCAATATCTAGAAAAAAGCTTTTTAATACCATATATTTAACTACAGTTATGTCACAATAACTATTGTTTCATGTTAAAATATACAATAGCAACACCGGAAAATCGTTATTACGCGTACGCTGCGGAAACTATTGACGATAGAGCAAAGTGATGTACAACAGTTTTATAGAAAAAAATATTATCTACAAAAAAGTCTACGATACCATATGTCTAACAATTACGGTTATGTCACAATAACTACTTTCTCATGTTAAAATATGCAACACTAACGCCGAAAGCTCCTTATTATGCATACGCTGAGAAAACTATTGACAATAGAGCAAAGTGATTTACAACAGTTTTATAGAAGACACTAATGTCTACAAAAAAGTCTACAATACCATATGTCTGCTGTGTGTGACTAAAAACTTCAAAGGATGTTTTAAATATTCGGCTGCAAAAATATGGAATGATTTGCCACCACCCTTTAAAGAAAATTTTAATATTACATTTGCAACATTTAAAAAAAAGGTTGAAAAGGAGTTATTACATGAACAGAAGTCTTTTTAGGCCGAATAACTGTATGTTTATTCTGTAATAAAGTATTTTTACCTAACACATATTGACTGTAAAGAGGCTGACCAACAATACATAATGAAGAACGATGTGCGTGCGACCAAAATATATCCAAAACAGCAGGGACTGGCTGAAAAACAGTGCTGAGCATAATGCCCAGCGAATACTGAGTCTGTGCCCGTTGCCTCACATTATAATCGTATACTGAGTAATTTAAGTTAATCTGTTAATTGAGAATGTTCATTTTTTTTATAAAAGTTTCAGTCTAATCATTTTTATGTGTATACTTACTTTGTAAACTTTTCATTTGTAAACTTATTATTGTGTGGCAATAAATATTTATTATTATTATTATGTCTGACTATTACGGTTATGTTACAGTAACTACTTTTTCATGTTAAAATATGCAATAATAGCGCCGAAAAATCCTTATTATGCGTACGCTGCGAAAACTATTGACAATAGAGCAAAGTGATGTACAACAGTTTTATAGAGGACATCAATATCTACAAAAAAGTCTGCGATACCATTTGTCCAACTACTACGGTTATGTCACAATAACTACTTTTTTATGTAAAATATGCAATAGTAACGCTGACGAATCGTTATATCGCGAACGATGCGGAAACTAATGACAATAGAGCAAAGTGGTGTAATACAGTTTTGTAGAAGACACCAATATATAGAAAAAAGTCTGCGATCTCATATGTCTAACTCTTATGGTTATGTCACAGTAACTTCTTTTTCATGTTAAAATATGCAATAATAGCGCAGTTACAAAATGAGCCACATTATTCGTACCTTAGTATTAGTCGTTATATCCAAATAAATCATTTCGTATCCAAGGCTATATCAGTACTTGTACCATGCATTACCGCCAATTACGTTAACCATGTAACTTAAGTAACATTTTTCACTTTTTAAATCAATTTTTAATTTTTAAATCTTTGTTAATTCAGCAACCGTCCGTCGTGATGTCCCTCTCGAACTTCGTATTTCGCGAGGCGCAGACGCGTGAAACTACAGCGGGTCACAGCTAGTTATTTAGTAAATAAATAAATGAAACATATTAAAATTATTCATACATAAACACTCACGCCTGTCACCCAGAGGGGTAGGCGGATACTACGGACTTCCATATGGCACGGTCCTGGCACACCTCTCTCGCCTCCTTTACATCCATATATCTACGCATACACGCTTATCGGTTAGGGATACTTCTAATCTGGCCCATTTTCAATATATCGCCAATTTGGTCGTTAAACCTTCGTCTAGGGCGTCCTTTCCCGACTCTGCCGTTTACTTCTGCTACATAAATTTGCTTTGTCACTTTTTCCTTGTTCATTCTTTCTACATGACCAAACTATCGAAACATTCCTTTCTTAATTCTGGTCACAATGTCATCTTGCAAACCACACTTTTCTCTTATCACACTATTTCTCACCCTGTCATTCAGATTTAGCCCTAGCATACTTCTCAATGACCGCATTTCTACAGCATTTATTTTACTCTCATGCTTCTTCTGCCAGACCCAACTTTCACTACAATACATTAAAGTAGGGTCTAAAACAGAATTTTGAATTGCCATACGTGTCTTTTTAGATACATTCTTTCCCTAGTAGCTTGTTGAGCCCCATTCACTCTTTTTCCTGCGTTTACTAATCGTTCTATATCCTTATAATATCTACCGTCCCAGCTCAATAAACATCCCAAAATACAAACTCATCCACTTATTTAATCACTGCGAGCTAGAAGGACCTATGTACAAAGCAAAAAAAAGAGACAATATAGTAGAGCATTTACAGAATCATTAGAAAAGGCACTACAAAAGGCAAAGACAAACTTTATTTCGATTCGGCTACGTTACTAGCCAAAGTATTATACCCTGAAGATGAACTGAATAAGGACACCGAATAACAAGTAAAAGTTCGTGACTAATAGAATAAAATTATTAAATATCTAAGATATGACTCATCTATTAGTTTTCGGAAATTAATCGAAGAATAAATAGAAACGGTAATAAAACTGGGAGCGACTTAATATTGAGAAATATTACCCTACCGCTGTTATTTTTCTAGAGCCAAAGTACAAAATTTCTTTAACGAATTTAATTGTATTGTAATAGAATACCATCGTGAGATTTCTGTTTAATGCTGCTGTGTTTCATGTGTCGAGTATTAGAGAACCAGATACACTATTTATTGAAAACATTAGGGGTGACATTGCATGTGCATTTTGATTCTATACCTATAATAGATATAGAGATAGATAGATATAGAGAGAGGGGGTGCTAAGAATCTCCGGTGGAGGTTCGGTTGCCACCTACGACGACTCGACCTGGCAACGTACAACGCACGCACCCTGAGGACTGACGAGAAGATCGTGGAGCTGGAAGAAGAGATAGACAAGTTGCGCTGGCATATTATAGGATTATCCGAAGTCCGAAGAGAGGGGGAGGACACGGTAATCTTCGAATCAGGCAACTTGCTCTATCACCGGGAGGGCGACCATCTGTCCCAAGGAGGTGTCGGACTTATCGTCCACAAGTCTCTCGTTAACAACGTTGTAAAGATCGGGAGTGTGTCGACGAGGGTTGCGTACCTTATACTCAGAATCACCAAACGGTATTCGCTGAAGGTCATACAGGTTTACGCACCAACCTCGGCACACCCCGATGAGGAGGTGGAGGAAATGTATGAGGATATCTCTAGAGCCATGCATTCCTCCAAAACCCAATATACGGTGTTAATGGGAGACTTCAATGCAAAACTAGGCACAAGAGAGAACGGTGAGCTGAAAGTAGGGAAATTTGGAATAGGGCAACGGAACCCAAGGGGCCAGCAGCTGGCCGACTTCATGGAGAAAGAGGGACTCTTTATGATGAACTCTGTCTTCAAGAAGCGGCCCCACAGGAAGTGGACCTGGTCGAGCCCCGACGGTTCGACAAAAAATGAGATTGACTTCATTATGACGACCAGACGACAACTGTTCAGTGATGTCTCAGTGATCGCGAGGGTGAAAACCGGCAGCGATCATCGAATGGTTAGAGGCACACTGACCCTAAATGTTAAGTTGGAGAGGTCTCGTCTGATGAAGTCGACGCTCCGTCCCCCTCATGCTCTAATCCAAAGTCCCGAAACCTTTCAGCTCGAGTTACAAAACCGTTTTCAGTGCCTAGAAGACTGCAATGAAGTGGACGATATGAATGACAAGCTCGTGGAAACTGTCCATGCGGTCGGAGCTAAGTTCTGCAAGACCCGCCGCAGAAGAACACAAAAACTCTCCGATCACACTCTTAATCTCATGGCTGTTAGACGGGAGATGAGGCTACATTCTTCAACAGATTTGACAGCAAACAGGCAACTGAACAGACAGATCTCTAAATGCATGCGGCAAGACTTACGCAACTTCAATACAGCTCGTATTGAAGAAGCGATCGAGCGGAACCAAGGCTCCAAAGTCTTTGCCAGAGATCTGTCTGCCAGAAAGAGCCAACTGTCAAAGCTGAAGACCGAATGTGGCAGCATCGTTTCCGGGGTACCTGAGATTTTGAGTGAGATTGAGAGGTTCTATGGGCAGCTGTACACGTCATCGTTGGAGCCACACGCAAGTGTTAGTAACGATCCAAGAGCGAGTCTTATCCGACACTATTCCGAAGATATCCTGGACGTCAGTCTGAGCGAGATTAGAATGGCTCTCCAGGACCTTAAAAACGGCAAGGCCCCAGGCGAGGATGGAATTACAGCGGAGCTTCTGAAAGCGGGTGGAAGACCGGTACTTGAAGTCCTTCAGAAGCTCTTTAATTCCGTCCTCCATGGTGGCATTACACCGGAGGCGTGGAGCAGAAGTGCGGTGGTCTCGTTCTTCAAGAAAGGTGACAACGCTCTCTTGAAGAACTACAGACCGATTTCCCTTCTGAGCCGCATCTACGTGCTGTTTTCGAGAGTCATTACGAATCGTCTCGCGCGCAGACTTGACGACTTCCAGCCTCCCGAACAAGCCGGTTTCCGAAAGGGCTTTAGCACCATAGACCACATACATACCCTACGGCAAATTGTACAGAAGTCCGAAGAGTACAATTTGCCACTATGTCTGGCGTATGTGGACTATGAGAAAGCCTTTGATTCCGTCGAAATTTGGGCGGTGCTGCAGTCCCTTCAGCAGTGCCAAGTTGACTGTCGGTATATCGAAGTGCTGAAGTGTTTGTACAGTAGAGCTACGATGGCTATCCGAGTACAGAACCAGAGTACGAAACCTATCCAATTGCAGAGAGGTGTAAGACAGGGTGACGTTATATCCCCGAAACTCTTCACCGCTGCATTGGAAGACGTTTTCAAGCTTCTGGACTGGAAAGGATACGGAATTAACATCAATGGCGAGTTCATCACTCACCTTCGATTTGCCGACGATATAGTCCTCATGGCAGAATCGCTGGAGGAACTAAGCACTATGCTCAATGACCTCAATAGTGTCTCCCAACGGATAGGTCTTAAGATGAACATGGACAAAACAAAGATTATGTTTAATGTCCATGTCACACCTATGTCGGTAGTTGTTGGGAGCACTAAGCTCGAAGTTGTTGACGAGTATGTTTACCTGGGACAAATAGTCCGACTAGGTAAGTTCAACTTCGACCGAGAGGTCAATCGACGGATTCAACTCTGCTGGGCAGCGTTCGGGAAGCTACGACACATCTTCTCGTCAGAAATACCTCAAAACCTTAAAACAAAATTGTACAACCAGTGCGTGTTGCCAGTGATGACTTACGGAACTGAGACGTGGTCCTTCACTGCTGGCCGTATGAGGAAGCTCAAGGTCGCTCAGCGAGCTATGTATAGGGCTATGCTCGGAGTTTCACTGCGTGATAAACTTAGGAATGAGGATATCCGCAGTAGAACCAGAGTAACCGACATAGCCCAACGGATTAGTAAGCTGAAGTGGCAGTGGGCCGGCCATATAGCTCAAAGAACCGACAACCGATGGGGAAGAAAGGTTCTCGAGTGGCAGCCTCGTACCGGTAGGCGAAGTGTAGGGCGTCCCCCCACAAGATGGAGTGACGACCTGGTAAGACATGCAGGAAGTCGATGGATGCAGGTGGTTAAGGACCGTGCTTTGTGGCATTCTTTGGGGGAGGCCTATGTTCAGCAGTGGACTTGTGAAGGGCTGTAATGATGATGAATGATGAATAGATATAGATGTCTTTGGGCCACAGCATACAATTACCATTAGTTGGAGTGTGTGCTCGTTTGCCAACATTATTCTATAAAAAAAAGTATCACAATCTCAATGTGTTCTAAATAGTTACTTTAAAAATTCATGCCTTACTTAACTTGCCACCTTCACGTGTTGAATATTTTTTCTAAATAAATATGTGACCGACAGTGGAACACCTATTTAATAAAAATTACTACTATATGGTACCCATTCCTTACTACGTGATATATAACTTACATTTATTTATAACCTAATATTTTTAATGTCTTCTTTATGGCAGAATCGATGGAGGACCTAAGCACTATGCTCAATGACCTCAATAGTGTCTCCCAACGATTAGGTCTTGGGATGAACACGGACAAAACAAAGATCATGTTTAATGTTCATGTCACACCTATGACGATAGTTGTAGGGAGCACTAAGCTCGAAGTTGTTGACGAGTATGTTTACCTGGGACAAATAGTCCGACTAGGTAAGTCGAACTTCGACCGAGAGGTCAATCGACGGATTCAACTCAGCTGGGCAGCTTTCGGGAAGCTATGAGACATCTTCTCGTCAGACATACCTCATAACCTGAAAACGTAATTGTACAACCAGTGCGTGTTGGCCAGTGATGACTTACGGATCTGAGACGTGGTCCTTCACTGCTGGCCGTATGAGGAAGCTCAAGGTCGCTCGGCGAGCTATGGAGAAGGCTATGCTCGGAGTTTCTCTGCGTGATAAACTTAGGAATGAGGATATCCACAGTAGCACCAGAGTAACCGACATAGCCCAACGGATTAGTAAGCTGAAGTGGCAGTGGGCCGGCCATATAGCTCGAAGAACCGAGAGCCGATGGGGAAGAAAGGTTCTTGAGTGGTAGCCTCGTACCGGTAGGCGAAGTGTAGGGCGTCCCCCCACAAGATGGAGTGACGACCTGGTAAGACATGCAGGAAGTCGATGGATGCAGGTGGCTCAGGACCGTGCTTTGTGGCATTCTTTGGGGGAGGCCTATGTTCAGCAGTGGACTTATGAAAGGCTGTAATAATGATGATGATGATTTTCAATGTCGAAAAATATAAGATCATCAAAATTGGTTCACAATTGACGAGAATATCGCGTACCTAACATACTATCGAATTGTAAAGCCCTCAATTTTTTTGAAATTTGTTAAAAATAAACATGATTGTCAAGTGCATGAACCAATGTGACATTCACAATAAAAATTTTTATTAGTAATTCCCAGAAGCATCGTTGTTGTCAAATAGACACAAATGAGAAGCTAATTGAACTGACAACGCACGGAAGCTTTAAGTACGGGTGACGTTGTACATGCAGTAATGCAACTATTATATGCCAATTGCATTTGCTCGGGATTAGGTAAGATAAGTAAGTTAGGAGTTTACATAGGAATACAGACAATCCCACAGCGTGTATGCTGGGTTTGATTCGAAACGCTGTCACCAATGAAATTGTTGATTGTTATTTAATATAAGTGTATTTAATTATAAGTCCTAACCCCACGTATAGAGAGGTGAAGAAAAACAGAAGTGAACATGTGAAATCCGTCAACGTATACTGAAGCAACGCAGTGGAACAATGGTTACATAACCCTCTCAAAAATTAGAGGAGGCCTTACTTACTTTACTTACGGTACTTTATTAATTCACTTTACTACGTGAATAACATGCGCGAACTTTATATTTTTTTTATAAAAATAAAATTAATAACGAACCTACAGTCCGTCTGATGGTAATCGGCTATTGTAGTTTATAGACACCTGAAAGCATTTTTACACGAAGGTAAGGTGTGTTGTCACTTCTGAGTACTGAGGTGGGATTCTGCATAGCGCGTAATTATAATGCCTCTCTATATCCTTCAGACCAGATCACAGCAGTGCAAGTACTGCTACTTACGGCAAATATACATTAAAATGTTTCTACTAATAATATCATAGTACCAGACTCTTAGAAAATGAATATTACCTTAAGCATTTAGAGAGATACTGTCGCGAAGCTGCTGAAAATTACAACACTTAAACCGACAAACACAAACATGTAATAAAATTGAAATGACGTTTATATGTAATGAAATATTTATGTGCAAATGTCATTAAAGGAAATTAAAAAAAATTCACAAGAAAATGTTTCGTTCACATTGCGTTGAACTCATGGGATTCGATTATGTTGAGCGCGCCTTGGCATCGTTTAAAATAGAAAAAATTAATTTGCTGGCGGTGTGGCAGTAATAACTCGAAATGTTTATAACTCAAAACTTTTTTTAAGTTAAAACTAACAAAGGGTAAAGTGAAATAAACCATAGTAGTACTAATACCACACGGCCCTTTTTTTACTGGAAATGAGGCATTCCATCTTAGTCCTCACGGGTGACCACGCATCTGCATTTTGATTCGCAAACGATGATAGTTGCAGATGTCTATGGGCCGCAGCAACCACTTACCATCAGGTGGACTGTGTGCTCGTTTGTCACACTTATCCTATAAAATGAAAAAAAAAATATTACCATTGATTCTGCTATCGCAGCTATTAATCGTGACTTACAACGTATATCACACTGGTCACAGCGCTTCGGTATAACGGTAAATCTCAATAAATGGCAGGCTATTGTTATTGGTAGTCGTCGATTGGTGTCACAACTGTATAATATCTGAACTACCATCCATTTACTGTAAAAACTGCGTTATACCCTTCAGAAATAGTGTCAAGGATATGGGTTTAATTATCGACCCGTCTCTTAGTTGGATATCACATGTGTCCGAGGTTTGTCGTAAAGTCACAGGCATACTTCTTTCCATCTATCGCCTTCAGTTCTTTTTGCCTCCATCAACTAAACGTCTTCTCGTCCAATCTCTAACTCTTCCATTATTTGACAATGCCGATGTTTGTCTAACCAATATTTCTCAAGAGCTGCTAAACAGGTTGGACAGGTTACTTAACAACTGTATCCGATTTATCTTTGGCCTGCGCAAATATGATCACGTTTCAGAATTTCGCTCTCAGTTAAAGTGGTTGTCTACACGCCAGCGCAGAGATATCCAAATCCTGTCCACTCTGTTTTCAGTTCTTAATGTTCTTTCCCCACCCCTTTATCTAAAAGAAAGATTTCAATTCCTTAGTGACACTCATTCTCTCAATCTCCGTTCTTCACAAAGTTTATTCCTGTCCACTCCTCTCCACCATTCTGGGTCTATGTCAAATTATTTCACAGCTACTTCCATTACCCTCTGGAACAAATTGCCTGTTGGCCTGCAAACAATACCTGCCAAAAATGTTTAAAAAAACCATATGAGCATATCCGTAGCCTATAAAGTTGAGTCAACTTATTTTATATGTTTATAGTTATTAAATATATATATATATATATATATATATATATATATATATATATATATATATATGTATATGTTTGTGTGTATACATATGTGTATATTTTATGTATGTGTTGCATGTATATATTTGAACTGAATTATATCATGACAACTTAACTGCCCAATGATGACTTACGGATCTGAGACGTGGTCCTTCACTGCAGGCCGTATGTGGAAACTCAACGTCGCTCAGCGAGCTATGGAGAGGGCTATGCTCGAGGTTTCTCTGCGTGATAAACTTAGAAATGAGTTTATCCGCAATAGTACCAGAGTAACCGACATAGCCCAACGGATTAGTAAGCTGAAGTGGCAGTGGGCCGGCCATATAGCTCGAAGAACCGACAACCGTTGGGTAAGAAAGGTTCTTGAGTGGCAGCCTCGTACCGCTAGGTGAAGTGTAGGGTAACCCCCCACGAGATGGAGTGACGACATGGTAAGACATGAAGGAAGTCGATGGATGCAGGTGCCTCAGGACCGTGCTTTGTGGCATTTCTTGGGGGAGGCCTATGTTCAGCAGTGGACTTATGAAACGCTGTAATAACAATTATGATGTTGATTTTTAATGTCGAAAAATATAAGATCATCAAAATTGGTATACAATTGACGAGAATATCGCGTACCTAACATACTATCAAATTGCAAAGCCCTTAATTTTTTTGAAATTGGTTAAAAATAAACATGATCGTCAAGTGCATGAATCAATCTGACATTCACAATAAAAAAATTAATTAGTATTTTCCCAGAAGCATCGTTGTTGTCAAACAGACACAACTGAGAAGCTAATTGAACTGACAACGCACGGAAGCTTTAAATACGGGTGATGTTGTACATGCAGTAATGCAACTATTAAATGCCAATTGCATTTGCTCGGGATAAGGTAAGATAATTAAGTTAGGAGTTCATGACATAGGAGATGATGACAACTGCCCAAACTCACTATCTGTTCTACCCAAGGTTAGCTGGTAGAGAATGCAATATATCATTAAGCTCGCCTTTTGTACAAATATTTAGTGCAATAAAGAATAAATAAATAAGAAATAAATAAATAGATGTAACAAAATATTTAATTTTTCTTAATGAGTCTTAATGAGTTTTGAACCTCGTTTATCATCTTGAAAAAGACCACTGATGAACATGAGCCTCTCCTGTTCCATCTTTTGGAGGCTATAAGATTGTTCTGGCATATCCCATAGTCACTTCCTATTACATCTACGAGATGAAATGGGTGATAGATTCTCTTACGAGATCACCACATGCGGTTACACCATCCTCCGCTCAAAAAATATCTGAGTGTGTTAATCATGAACCTACAGCAGTTTTCTGTTGAACATAGGTCTCTCCTAAAGCGCACCACTTAGACCCGCCTTCTCCTTCACGTATCCGGTTGCTACCAGCTATCTAGCGTAGATAGACGCTCCGTCTATACATCGTTCATTTTAGAAAATGACGGCACACCTGTTTCGAATTACGAATATTTCAATGGGCCACGATGATTGGTTTCAATTTCAGCTGTTTGTGTGAAATGGCGCACCAATTAAATTCTGTTGGAATTCTAATTGCCAAGACGGGGCCATTTTGTTAGGGTTTACTTTAAAGGTCGATAATAATCGCATAAAATTAGTTAAAGTGCCACTTCGTTATGACCGGTTTCCATCACAGGAGTGACAATATTTGATTAGATGTGATTTACTGTGCTCGTATATTTATTGTGTTAAGAGTCGGAGTTAATTAATTAATATTTAAAAAAGTTAAATATTTTTGTATTTATTTAGGTACACCACAAAAACACACCACATAAACAAATATAGGTAGAGTTTGTATTAATTGTGCAATCAAATTAGTTGTGAAATGTTAGAGTAAGCATGCTAACTATTGCTTAAGCTGATGGTTCAAGAGGATGGCGATGACCTGTTTTTTGAAAATCTATAACAAACGCTAAACACCAGTGGCAGTAACATTGTTACCAGATTTCTTCCATAAAATTTTAAGCGACAAATAAGATGAAAATCCACTTGAGGATTATTGGCTACTGCAATAACACCTAATCACAGACATAATGTAAATAGTTATATATATATAAGAAAAATATTAATCAGGGCTTACCCCTGATAACTATTTTTTTATAGGAATAGGGCAATCGATCATACGGCTCACTCAGCAACAAATGTAACACCACGGGAATTGCAGGTGCGTTGCCAGATTTTTATAAAGGAGTAAGCTCTTTTCTTGAAGGTTCCTAAGTCATATCAATCCGGAAAAATTGCCGGTAGGACACTCCTAGTAAAATGTACGGTGGTTGACCGCCAAGAAACCAGATGGTGTGGATGGTATTGGAATTTTTGCCGCCATGTGCGTTCAATTGCAGTATTTACAGGCTGTGAGACATTCTTTCTATATCCCACAGTGACAATGCATATGGAGCCCTCTTTGTTCAGAGTTGGTTTGAGTGGACTCGTCTGTAAACGAAGTTTATAAAGAAAAGTGTATATTCTTTCTTACATCTTTGATCAAGCCAACATTTAAAACCACGACTCCCCAGCCCGCATAATGAAACTTGATTTACTTTCTGTCAAATAAAACAAAAAGTTTAAATAAGCTTCAAAAGATTTAGAAGTAAATATTTCAAGTATGATTTCAAAATACAAACGGAAGCTGCCTTTCGACGACCAATTCACTTTTCCTGTTGTGCAGTAAGGAAGTGAATTTTCGCTGTCTCATGACGTAATGTTATTGCTTTTTAAAGACCACTAAAATGTTTTTATATCGCTGCTTTTGTCGGAAATATGTAGAATCACTAAAATATAATTTAAGAAGTAAAAATAAAGCGCATTTTTATGTTCAGATTGCCCAAAATATTTACATATATTTTATATTACTTTTCTATCAGAAGTAGTAGTTTTTAAAAATATAAGTTATATTTTAAATGTTTCTTGTTTTATTATAATGTGTTGTTTAATTATTACGCGCTGGCGTGAACAGTAAACAGTTACGTGTTACTCAGTCGCCAACCGATAGGAGTCTCGGCGATTGATCGTCACCTTGGCAACACCTGCTTTTTTCGATAACGACTTCTTGGCGTAACGATTTAAAAAAATTGCAAAACAAACAAGATGTTTCCTCATGAAAACTATAGGTCACTCAACTGAATTAATAACAGCCCTAAAACAGTAGCAGATTTGGGCTGATTGTAAAGGCAAAGCCCGGGTTTACTTTACATTTTTAAATATTATTAAAGTGGAGCAGAATTTATCAAACACGTTATATTTCATCGAAATCTTATTGTTTTTAAAAGTGGCACGTTTTTCGTCCTTTCTTAGGCAAAAATAAATGCACAAATCGTAAATCTACTTCAGCATATGCTATACAAAGTAGAGAAAGACGTCAGTTCATCATCAGAGTCATCACAGTTTTTAGTTCTTTGTCTTCGGTATTTACTTTTTATCAAATGTTTAATTTTTTGACCCTTTTGATTTAACTAAGTGTAATCATCTCAAGACAACAAACTTTTATTTAAACCTTCATATCCTATTGTATGGAATTATTTCTTCAAATTTCTATTGAACCATGCCTGAAATAACCTTAAGAATCATTGAAATCGCTTCACAATTGACGAAAATTTCGGAAATGAGAACGGCCTCCTTTGTGAAGTGGAATAATAAATTGAAAAAACTTTTTTTTATTAAAAATTAAGGCTTCAATCAGGTGGAATAATAGTCGAGCAATCTGTTGAAATAGTTAAAAATTTAAATAACTAATTTACTCCATATATATATATTTTTTTAAATCGCATTACATATTACTGTAAACATCTTCTAAATCGCACAGTGGTGGACCGCCAATCATCCAGATGGTGTGGATGGTATCGGGAGTTCTGCCGCGATGTGCGTTCGTGAAATTTGGCGGCTGGGATTAATCCGAACAATTCCTCAGAGCACTCCCCATGGTAGATGCGAAAGAAAATGCAAAGAGATGCAACATCTCTTCGCAGTGCCAATGAATCGAGCCGATCGGAAAGGGCTCGGTCGTTGACGATTCGAGCCGCTCTGCGCTGGATGCGGTCAAGTGGAAGGAGCTGGCACTGGGGAGCCCCTGCCCAGAGATGGGAACAGTATTCCATGTGAGGCTTAACCTGCGCCTTGTAAAGTTGCAGGCGGTGTGCCGGCATGAAATACTGTCCCGCTCTGCTGAGCACGCCAAGCTTTTTAGAGGCTAATTTGGCCTTCTCTTCCAAGTGACCACGAAACTGCACGTCACTCGATATGTCGACGCCAAGGATTCCGATACTGGCTGAGGCAACTAGGGGAGTGCCTTGAAACTGAGGAGATACGACAAAGGGGTTCTTTTTAGCGGTAAACGCGCAAACTTGTGTCTTCTGAGGATTAAACTGGACTAGATTTAGTCGCCCTCAGTCCGAGACTTTGTCCAGCAAAGACTCGACTTCAGACACAAGTTTATTCCGGTACTCGGAGACGTTTTCCCTAGAAATATTAGCACGGCCGGTGTATAGAGCATCACCAGTGCTGTCATCCGCATAGCAATGAATGTTACCAGTTAGCAACATATCATTGATATGCAGAAGAAACAGCGTTGGTGATAGCACACAGCCTTGTGGAACACCAGCGTTAATAGGCTTGCAGTCAGAACATGCACCGTCTACAACGACCTTTATGCTCCGATCTGCAAGGAAGCTGGTGATCCAATTGCACAATTTCTCGGGAAGCCCATAGGAAGGGAGCTTCGAAAGAAGCGCTTTGTGCCAAACCCGATCGAAGGCCTTCGCAATGTCCAAACTAACGGCCAACGCCTCCCCCTTGGACTCTACTGCCTCCGCCCATCTATGGGTCAGGTAGACCAGAAGATCACCAGCTGATCGACCCCGACGAAAACCGTACTGGCGGTCACTAATCAGCTGGTGATCCTCAAGGTACCGGATGAGCTGGCAGTTAACAATGGATTCCATTAATTTGGAGAACAAGGAGGTGATCGCGATAGGCCTATAGTTGGACGGGTCTGAGCGGTCGCCTTTTTTAGGGATCGGGTGGACAAAAGCTGTCTTCCATGAATTCGGGACTACGCCTTGGGAGTAGGAGTACCGGAAAAGACGCGTTAGGACCGGTGCCAACTCCGGAGCACACGTCCTCAGCACAATTGGGGGGATTCCGTCAGGCCCACTCGACTTCTGGATGTCCAGGGAGAGAAGTGCTTTGCGAACCGAGCGCTGTGAGAACAGTACATCCGGCATGGAGCACTCACACCGCGGGATGGTCGGCGGTGTTTTCCCCCCGTCATCAAGAGTCGAGTTGGACGCAAAAAGGGAGCCTAAAAGGTCGGCTTTGTCTTTTGCGTCATGGGCCAGTGAGTCGTCCTCCCTGTGCAAAGATGGTAGTGATGGCTTACAGAAATTCCCTTGGACAGCCTTGGCGAGAGATCAGAATGCACGGGTTCCCGAAGGAAGGCGAACTAGTTTCTCGCCAATTCTGCCTATGTGATCTGACTTGGCCTTGGCAATAACTCTTTTGAAGGACCTCGAGGCGAAGTTATACTTCTTTTTAAGTATGCTGGTGTTTACATCCCGAGTCGCCGAAGCCGCAGCCCAGGCTTGATAACACTTCTGCTTACTGCGTGATGCAGTTTTACAGGAGCGACCAAACCAAGGCTGAGATCTGCCTCCGATGGGTACCACAGATGATGGAATAAATAGTTCCATTCCCTGTAGCACCACATCAGTGACAGAGTCAGCAACAGCGCTGGGATCATCCGGCGAGAAGCAAACCCGCCCCCATGGAAAGGATGCAAAGAAATACCGCATTCCGTCCCAATCCGCCGACCTGTAATGCCAAACACGGCGGCAACCTGCAGAACGCAACCGCGAAGGGAGCGTGAGTGGCACCACACTCCGGATCAGACAGTGGTCCGAAGAGCCGAGAGGGGCATCGACGGAAACCTGATATCCGTCCGGATGAGAGGTCAGGTCAGCAGGCCCAATTCCCCCCCCCCCATCAACATGGTAGCGAAATTACACAAAAGACTACCCCAGGAGGGTACCAGTACCCCTGGAGAATCCCTCGCTGAGCATCCACGACCATGTTATTCTAATCCTGAGCGTGGGTGCTCAGGCTGCCCCGCGTATTCTGGGGGGGGGGGCAAAATTCCGCTCAAAAACATAACTGCTCGGGGCAAACTGAGCAATAATACCAAGGCGACCCCTGCCACGCTATCCGTGAATTTCTGCAACATCAGGGGACTTCACTCTAACCTGAACGCCGTCCACTACCATCTCCAGACGGCAAAGCCGGCCTTGCTCTTCCTAACCGAGACGCAGGGACTTCATTCCTACCTTAACGCTGTTCATTACCATTTAGAGACGGCGAAGCCAGCCTTGCTCTTTTTAACCCAGACTCAGGTGTCCTCTCCGGCTGATATTTCGTATCTCTCCTACCCGGGGTACAAATTGGAGCACTCCTTTGTGCCTCGGGCTGGAGTTTGCGTGTATGTCAGAGAGGACATCTGTTCTCGACGCCTCGGCAGTCTTGAAGGTTCGGACCTGTCCATCCTTTGGCTACGCGTAGACAGCGATGACCATCCGCGCGTCTACGGGTGCCTCTATAGGTCCCATAGCGGTAATACCGAAACAAACCGACTCATCGACCACGTCCAAATGACTACAGATTCCTTGCTACAACAGGTCCCATCCGCAGAGATCGTGATCCTTGGCGATTTTAACGCCCACCATGCCGAATGGCTGGGTTCTAGTTTAACCGATCATGCGGGGAGAGCTGTTTATGACTTTACCTTGGCATATGGTCTGACACAACTGGTTACTTCGCCTACGCGGATTCCAGATGTGGAGGATCATACACCTTCCCTGTTGGACCTTCTGCTGACCTCTCATCCGGACGGATATCAGGTTTTTAATAATTTATTCAAAGATAAACTAAATAAATTAATAATGATTATAAAAAAATGTCAAATTTCAAAATCAATCCCAGCATGTCAAGTTATTTTTTAAGAATTATGAAATTTAGAATCGTTATAATATATTCACTCTCGTCGGGAACAATAAAAAATCTTCAATATATTTTTAAGAAAAAATAATATTGAAAAAATTAAAACAAATTATTTAACATTCGTTTAATACGATTATGAACTCATTATATTATGTATACAATTAATTTATTTGAAATTTAAATAAAACTAATTTTTACGGATTTTATCGCGTTTTATTTAACTATTTAATTCCCGACGATTTGAGTGTTTTACAGCACCTATGGTCACGGGTGTCACTGAAGTGTTTGACGTCCCGATGTCATTTCTAGCCCGGCTACCTTCAGTTTTTAATATTAATTTTTGGTCGGATTTACGCAGAATGAGCTTGCAGTAGTATGCTTGGGTTTAGATTTAATTTTATTAATTATAGGATCCCAAGCAAATGGCAGCACCCTTCCATCTACTTTGTTGAAATTAGGATGTTTTTAATTTCAATAGCCTCGCGAATCAGCCCTGGTAGGAATCGGTGTTTTTTTCCAGGATTTTTGTCTATCAAATCTAATGTATTGGCGGGGACGATCTTGAGTATGTTCACACACTGCAGATTTCCTGGAACGTCAGTGCTTCAAGTCAGCTATATGTTCTTTCACGTGGGTTTTTATAGATCTTATGTTTGTCCTATGTAAGAGAGACCACATTCACAATCCACTTTGTACGCTCCTGCATCTTGTAGAGGGGATATTACACTTGACGGATGGTAAAAATTGACTAATCTTCTTCGGCGACTTGAAGTTTGTTTTAATAGAAGCTTGCTTCAAGATGTAGAAAACCTTGTCTGTGACTCCTCTGACATAGGGTAGTACAGCAGGCACACGCTCGACTGTGGCCGTTTTAACTCAGTCACTGTGAGGTAGACACAGGATTTGAAGCTTGTTCAACATGGTGAAGCTCGGTGGCTAGATGTTTTCTGTCACAGATCCCTCGTGCTCTCTGAAACAAAAATTTTCCCACGGTAGCTATCTGTGATGGATTATGGTGCGATTCACTATTTAAATATCGGTTGGTATGGGTCTCTTTCCTATACACACTGTCACCGATAGTGCTATCAGTATTCTGGATGGCTAACAAATTTAGAAAAGCTAAACAATTGTTTGCTTCTATTACATTGCAAATTGTATTTTAGAGTTTATGGAATTAGGGTGGTCTAAAAATGCAATTACTTTGTCAGATGGTAAAATTGTGAAAGTATAATCTATGTACCTCTGGTAGAATCTTGGATTTACAGAAGCAGTAAGGAGGGCTTTCTCCTCTAAGTCCTCCATGAATATGTCGACGACTACGGGAGATAAAGGTGAGCCCATCGCTTCACCATCTACTTGCTTGTAGAACTCTTCCTTCCACAATAGATAGCCAGATGTGAGGCAGTATTTTAGTAATACTGCATATTCCGTAGGCATGTTATTATCTTCTAGCTTTCTAGTTACAGTTGAGATGCAGTTTTCAATAGGTATAGGATTCCAAGCATATGGCAGCAACCATTAATCGTGTTTATTGAAATAAGGATGGTTTTTTTTAATTTCAAAAGCCTCGCGTATCATTCTTGGTAGGAATCGGAGTTCTTTTGCGAGGATTTGTGGTCTATCAAATCTGATATAATGGCGGGAACGATCTTGAACATGTTCACAGACTGATTAAACTTGTCTTCTGTACGATTTCCAGAAGCATATGTAGGTGGGCTATAGTGCTAAAGCCTTTTTGGATATTACTGGTTGTTGGAAGTCGTCGAATCTTCGTTCGAGACCATTTGTAATGATTTCGGAAATAGCACGGCAAGACATCGGTTCTTACGGCACCACGTTTTGTGGGAGGGCCCGCATAGATCTCGGCAAGATATGCCGAAAAGTAAAAATATTTTTTTTTTGATATCTCTTAGTCCCGCTTAGTTTCCGAGATATCGATACTCAAAAATTATTTTTTTACGCAGGATAATTGACCCAAAGTTACTCTTGCATTGACTTCAGCGCTGCGGGAATTGCTCTTACAGTGCGTTTTACAAAAACACTCTAGGATTAGGCCGTACAAGACTACGTGGATTCGGGGCGTGATGCTTAGTATTCGATTTTGACGTCATGTGGAGGAGAAATCAACGTCAATTGATTTTAAGCATTTTAGATAGTATAAACACCATAATTTATTATAACACCACATTACTTTAGTATAGACAAATAAGTGCTTAAAACGGTTTCAGAATCAGCAGGTTTTATATTTTTCTATTCATAGATAATTCTATTACAGTACCGTTGAGAAAAATCAACTTTCAGAAAATTTACGCAAAAATAAGTAATAAAGACAAAGATACTGACTATCCATACGTTTTCAGAGTTTGAAAAGAATGACTTCGAGATTATTGGGTAGAGAAATATGAGAAAAGTTTCGCGTTTTCTCTTATTTTGAAACTCATATAATATTTGTTCGCAAAGTACGTGTGAAAAACACAAAAAATATGACTTGGATTATTTCTGATACAAGTAATTGTGATCCAGTATTTTTTCATGATTTACAGTATATTTTGTAATTATATTCAAAGTTCATTAATTCTCAATTCGAAAGTCTGTTTAAAACTGAACGACTGATCCAAACCAGTTGCCTCCGCCATACTTTATACTACTCGAACGACTAGGAGTATCTAATTTTACCCTTACTTCATTATTATTTTCTTTTATTTTGTTACCTCATCTCTCAACTTCATAATAAATATACTCGTATTTGGCGAAGCATTACTCCTTTCCTGCTGAAAAGGGTGGCGGGCTTCGTCTCACGCCCTGCATCAGAGATCAACCAATATAATACCACCGAACAAGTTGTAACTACGTAATCGTCTGCGTGTATGCATATGCACACAGCAGGTCTCGGGCCTCGGGGCATGTCCCCCCTTTGCCCGGAATCTCCTCGCGGTGCATCACTATGCACCGGTCGTGGGAGCCGTTATGGCGTTGTATAATTGAAGCAGCGACGCGGCTTTGATTCCCCGGTCGCTGTAGTCGTATTAATTTTTTTTTTCATGAAAAAAAAATTTTTTTCATGAAGACGGGTAATATAGCCGCCGTCTGAAAACGTGGCATGTGAGGTTGTCTAATTTGGCCGGCGGTTAATGCGGCCAGGCGTCTAGGTTGGCCTATCTGCGGCATTGAGGGTTTTACTCAACTCTCTAATCGCTATAGAGAGGAGTTCTTTTGGCAGAGGTCGCCCGTCCGGTGGTCGAGCATGTAGAGAGGCAAAATTTTGTAGGTGTTCGTGTGGCCCGTTATCAGCACGGTCAAACATACCGTGCGCTAATCGGGCCACAAATTGCTCGACTGTCTCCATCTTTAGGTTGGCCGCGATGACGTCGTTCCGGACGTAGCGACCTGCACCGACGATGGTCCGTAGTGTCAGATTTTGCTGGACCTGCAATCGCCGCTTCTGATGATCGCTCAGGAGCGCGTACCAGGCCGGCGCAGCGTGAGTAAATCTTGATCTAATGTAGGTCTTGTAGATTTCTAATTTAGTTCTCAGTGGTAGGTTTGCGGTTAGGACCGGACGGAGCGCCGCCCGCGCACATCTGGCGTTGCGGACGGCGTTATCGACGTGCGCGGTCATGCGCAACATCTCCTGGCCCCTGAGCGTCAGTGGTGGTGGAAAGTTCCTGTAGCGGCGAGTGAGCAGAGCGGTCGTCTTGCCAACATTGACGGCCATCCTCCACTCGCCTAGCCATGGTGGCATCAGGTCCTGAAGGCGCTGCATCCTGGCAGTGGCTATGTGGGCTCTTCTAGACGATGTGAAGTAGGCACTATCGTCCGCATAAAGTGCCAATTCAACATCGTCTTCCCATTCGCGCAGGTGGTCTGCCAGGGTGGGAATGTCATTGGTGTAAGCCGCGTACAGGATCGGCGATAGACAGCTGCCCTGTGGTACGCCGGCTCTAATTGGCCTTGCTGCGGACTCGGCGTCCTTGACACAGACGTAGAACTTCCTATCTCTCAAGAATGACGCCACTAGCCGCAACATAGCAGGAGGGGTACTTGTTTGTGATTCTAATTTGTAAAGTAGTCCAGAGTGCCACACTCTGTCGAACGCCTTCTCTATGTCGAGAAAGACGCCCAACGATGTGTGGCCGCGGTGATACTCGGCCGCAAGATAGTGCAGCACCCTGGTCAGCTGTGTTGCTGTAGAGTGGCCCCTCCTGAATCCGTGCTGTTCCGCCCGAAGATGTACGCACGGGCGGAAGCTTCTTAGCAGCAGTCTTTCACACAGTTTAGCTATGTGCGGTAGCAGCGTGATCGGCCTATAACTGGCTGCTCTACGCCTGTCCTTCCCGGGTTTCGGCAGAACGATCACTTTGCCGATTTTCCAGTCCTCCGGGAAGTGGGATGTCCGCAGTATACCGTTGTAGAGTCGACCTAGCTCTACAAGTATTCTATTGGGCAGCTGTCGAAGTGCTGCGTTGGTTATCCCGTCGTGCCCCGGCGCCTTCCTAGGTTGCAGGCGGGCTACTGTCCTCCGCAATAGGGCGGGGGATATAAACCACTCTCCTGCAAGCGGTGGCGCGGGCTTCGACAGGAACTCCTGTACGCGGCTCTCCTTCCGGGTCTGAAGTTCCATGAACTCCGCATTTACTGGGTTCGGCATAAATTGCTCCTCGAAGTGCTCTGCTAGGATATCCGCTCTATCTTTGGCCTCGTAACAACGTTTTCCCGCGTTGTTGGTCAGCGGGCAAACGGGGGGTCTGGTTTTTGTTAACTGCCGGTTCAGTTTGTAGAGCGACGCATCTTCCTGCTCTGCTTCCGATATGCGCCGCTCCCAGGCCTCTCCTCGGTGGGCTCGGACTGCAACCGACAGTTCATCCGTTAAAGTATTCAACTGCGTTTTCAATCTAGGGCAGCGAGTACGCGCCCAGAGTTTTCTTAGAGCTCTTTTGCGTTTGAGCTGCACGCATATCTCTCGCGGCAGCTCTTCCCGTCTTCCTGTGTTTGGGACGATCGTAGAAGCCGCATGTAGAGCTTCCTTGATCGTCCTTGTAATTCTGGTAGCAGCGGCTTCTACGTCGTCCGCTGTGTTTATTGGGATGTAAGTTGGAGGTCTCTCCGTTAGGTGTTTTTGGTAGAGCCTCCAATTGATCTTCCTTCTTAGAGCTGCGGGCAGCGTAGTCACTGCCTTGAAACCAATGGTTATAAGAATCGGGAGGTGCTGAGACATCAGGTCGTACAGCACCTCTACCACTACCGGGTAGTTGACGTTGCTAGAGAGCACGATGTCCAATACATCCGGACATTTTCGGTGATCCGCAGGGACGTGTGTTGGTTCTTCGGGACCTAAAACGTCATAGCCGTTTCTCTCGGCGTCATCGTAAAGCTCACGACCCGGCGGGGTGATCACTCTGGACCCCCACGCCGGGTGTTTCGCGTTTAGGTCCCCTGCGATGATGGTTGGTGTTTCGCCTTCCATTACTGTCTGGATGTCTGAGGAGCAGAATGGAGTCCCTGGCGGGCGGTATGCTGCGTAGATCCTTAGTTCCTCGCCCGCCGCCTCCATTTTTATGCCGATAGAGCGCATCGTTTCGTATGTTGGCAGATCTAGTTCTTGATGGACGATGTCTCTCCTTTGTTAAGCTGCTATTTTACGCTGGTATTCTGTGAGAGCGTGGACCTTCTCCGGTCGAGCCGACCCATTCGTGCTACAACCATAATATAGCTGCAGCATGGCTCTACCACGTATATAACATTTCATTTTCATTCATCATCTCATAACTTTATTGCCCATCACAAAATCATTACATAATTATATTTTACATAAAGAACAACAAAGGCATATTACAATAATAATTAAAATATTAATATTACGTAACAAACGTATTGTAGAGGGCAGTTGTTACCTATGGCAGTTATTCTGCGGGATTTGGAAATTAAATATTTATTCTTAACTCAACAAATCAATACTATAATTACGATATTTAATAAACTACGTTTAAGTAAGTGGCGCAAATATGTGTCTCTTAGAGATGACTACATATTTGTGCCATTTGCTGTAGAGACTTTGAGTCCATAGGCTCCACATGCGGTGAAGTACCTAGTGGTTATAGGATAGGATGGTTGTTTTCTCGCTTAAAGGCTCAGTATAGCCATTACCGAAGAAACGCAGCAAGCATTCTTGATACGATACTACGGGTAGTAGGAGCATATGATAATTTAAGTTATAGTTCTATTTATTCTATTATTCTATTCTATTATATTTTATTATAGGTTTTTAATATTGTAAACATTTTAATAACTAATTAATAAAAGCAAGACCGTTGATGACTGTGGTAAAATACAGAGGTTATTGCATATTTCTTTTTAAAAAGACTGTAGAAGTTAAAAACGTGAACTCACAATTTCACGATTGGCGCATTTATAAAGATGATAGAAATATCAATCAGACAGCGTTGAATTCAGAGCGTCGTTATTCGATTTCGGGGAAAATGGCGAGGCGTTAATAACAGGAAAAGTGAATTGCAGGTAGCGAGGTTGAAAGTCGCATGAAATTATTTCCCCCTTACTGCCGTTCGCGGCATGTTAACGGTTCTCTACACTCTTACTTACTACATTGTTAAATGTTCTCTACACTCACCACACAAAACAGAAGCATTAAGCTGCTGTTTTACGCTTGTATTCTGTGAGGGCGTGGTCCTACCCCAGGTGGAGTCAACTCATTCCTGCTACAACTACAAATAGCTGCAGACACTACGTTAAATTCATTATTGCGGAAACAGAAACAGAAACTTTTTTATTCAATATAGATTATAAATAATACTTATTGAAATTCACTCTTTTGTGTTTGTTCCACATAATTACCACTGGTTCGAAAGAAAACCTCTGTCCTGGGAAGAACCAGCAAGAAACCCAGCGGGACTTTTTTTTTAAATAACAGCTTACAATCATGTATGTTACACAAATTAACAACACAACAAATTAGAAATAGCTTGGTAGCGATCACCTCATTTCCAGGGGTTATTATTATCTATAAATTCTTTAATACTATAATAACCCTTTTTATACAAACTTAGTTTAATAAAGTTTTTGAACTTTGAGCAGGTCAAATTTTGTATATTTTCTGGAATTTTGTTGTAAAAGCGAATACAACGCCCCAAGAATGAATTACTGACTCGATGGAGTCGAGTAACTGGTACTACTAGCTTGTGTCTGTTCCTAGTATTTACAGAATGAATATCACTTATTTTTGTAAAACTACTTTTATTTTTGTGTACGTACATTACATTTTCATAAATTTATTGAGAGGCCAAAGTTAATATATTAATTTCCTTAATTTTTTGTCGCAGCGACTCTTTAGGCTTTAAATCATAAATTGCTCTTATGGCCCTCTTCTGTAAAACAAATATAATTTCAGTGTCAGCTGCGTGTCCCCATAGCAAAATACCATACGACATTGTGCTATGGAAATAGCTAAAGTAAACTAGTCTAGCTGTTTCAACAATAGTTTGACTTCTAATCCTTTTTACGGCATATGCTGCAGAACTAAGCCTGCTTGCTAGTTTTGATATATGGGGGCTCCATTGAAGCTTCGCGTCTAGTGTGATTCCAAGAAAAATGGTGGTATCTACAAGACTCAGTTTCTCCCCATTTAAAATTACATTAGTATTTAATTGTTTGACATTTGGAGTTATAAATTTCATACATTTCGTTTTAGTGCCATTTAAATGCAAATTATTAACATTGAACCAATTTACTAATTTAGATATAGCATTATTTACTTCGTCATATTTTAGCAAATGTCGATTTAATTTGAAAATTAAAGAAGTGTCATCTCCAAGTAATACTATATCATGGTTATCTCCTACTATGTAAGGTAAGTCATTAATGTATACAAGAAACAGAAAGGGGCCGAGAATTGAGCCTTGAGGGACGCCCATCTGTACCATCGACCCGGAAGAACTCATACTAATAATGCTATTAATGCTATAGTAAAATACAATATTTATAATAACGATAATAATTATGGCGGGAACGATAATGTCTCTCCTGCCGTTTTACTATCACTGTGTCAAGTTCCAAATTATCTGAAGCTGTCAACTGACATTTCTTTATAACATTAGATATTAAGTGACATTTTATAAATGTGAAAATGCCTATGACTATATATAGGAGAGGTTATGTCGGTTTCACCTTCGTTGCATATTGGTAGTGTCACGGGAACAGTTTCGCACACATCCGCGGCCCCACTAGCACCAGCCGCCCCATGGCGGCCCTTCCATAGGATAGGACTACTCCTATCTTTTTCTCATTTAAGGCAAACCAGAACACATGGTGCGCCTTATGGATTGGCCGGCCTCCAACTCCTCATTCCCTCTCCCGCAAACGCAACCATGCCGCGTGAAAGCCATGGGATCAGAAAAAACCAATACTCAGAAGCACTAGCCTCCCTGGTCCCAGTAGCGAATCTAGTTTATGCTGGCCTGGCCCCGCCAGCAACCACGATTGAGGAAAGGGCGATTGGCGGCTCGTTATATTAACACTTCTCTACCTCCGTGACTCCTCTGCGACTGCGGAGGCAGGAAGAGGAGATACCAGTCTTGCTTACCAAGAACACTTACAGGGGCTACCTTGAGCTAGCAATCTGGGTTCCCCTTAGTTCACCATGGTTGACTAAGGGGAGTGCTAAGTGACTAGTTTAACCCAGATGAATTAACGCGGTGTGACTACCTTGTAAGAGAGGCAATCATTGAATGTGGGTGGTTCAGCAGTGGACTTGTGAACAGCTGTAATGATGATAACTGCTCTAACCCATACCTCATAGATGTGTAATCACTTGAAGAGACTTGAAGAGATTGTAGCGTACTTGTGAAAGACAGTAATGATGATAATGATGAATCTATGAGGGTATATTGTTTAACTATTTTAGATTAGTTTGAAGTTCTTGAAGACTTGTAGGATAACGAAGTAGCGCTTATAGTTTTAATTTATTAAAAGCACTTTATTGTACGTTGCAGTCAGTCTTTAGACCTTTTTTAAATATCCTTGGGAATATTTTGAACGCTGCCCCCAATTACTATGAACAAAGTGATGCATAATTTTGAAAAGGATGGGGCGAGAGGAAAGTTTTACGAATATTTTGGTACTTAATTTTTTTTAAACGAGGTGGTAAGAATCATTTTCTGATTAAAAGTCTATCCGGGTAGGTTATCATTACAGCCTATTAAAGTCCACTGATGAAAATAGGCCTCCTCCATTGCCTCATAGGAGGAATAATTGCCACGCTAGCAAGCGAGTTCGCAACTGCAGTTTATTAGTTCTAGTCGTTATTAGGAACACGCTGCTGCCCACCTCCTGATTTGTTTCCCTCTGTCGCCTCTTACGAGACCCACACGACGATATTGAGTAGTGGATATTCTTACACTGCCACTATATTGTAGATCTGGGTAAATACCACCCTCTGATCTTTTTCCGACAAATAGCAGTCCGAGCACTGTTGTGCTCTTGTCTGAGAGGTATAGAGTGCAAATACAATACAATTACAGACTGTGGCAACTTCCATCTTAGTCCACAGAGGTGACAATTCATCTGTAACCTTTATATTTAAAGTTTGTTGCAGGTAAGTTTAAGTTGCGTTAGTTCATTTGTAATTTCAGTTTTATAAAATAAAATAACAATCTTAATTAAAAATCTTAAGTAAAATATATTATGTCAAAATGAAAATAATAAAATAAAACTTGCTTATGCCACTGATTATCTGCAACTCGGTTTAATAACAAGGACGAACGATAAAGTATAATTAGAGTAAATTACGAGCATCCCTCTAATTGGAATTTAAGGACGGTATGTAGAATCTTTTTTATTTTTAAAGGGCCTACGGTGGAAAATTAATGCAGTAGATTTTAATTTAATATTAAAACTTCTTAGATTAGAAGAGGTTTTTAAATGGTAAATTATAATTTCATTTAATGTAAGTGAAGTCAGAACGTAGATATTCTCGAATGAACTAGTTATACGGATGTTACCGCTTTTAATTTTATTCGTAAGGTGACATTACTAGTACAGGACCCATGGTCACGGAGGACCTAAGCTCCCCCGTGATCGAAGGTCCTGTATAGTGACGGTACCCTTGATCTCGGGATTGACGATCAAAACGCGATAAAATCTGAAAAATCAGTTTCCTTCTGTTTGCAGTGTTCGTGTTAACATAAGAAATCATTAGATATTCTCGACCACATAACTGCCGATAAATGGCAGGATAGCGCATGTGCATTTTGGTTCTTAATCAATGACTCAATCAAGATGTAGGTGTCTTTGGACCACAGCATCAACTGACCAAGTAAACTGTGAGTTTGTTTGCATAAATTTGTGTAAAAAAGATAAATCATTTCACAAAAGCACACACTATCTTCAATAATCGCAAATCGATTTTTTACCAGTAATATCGTTTTAAATAAAATCATCATATAAGATACTCAGACATGCTGTTTCAGTTGAATCATTTCATTTGTTTTTAATATGAAAGCCTTGAGTAAACGTTTGTGTAGTGGCGGTGTAAGAATACCCACGAGCTAGTTTTGTGTCGTGGGTGTCGTAAAAGGCGACGGAGGGAAACCGAAACAGGAGTTGAGCAGCACAGCTTTTTCTTCCTAATAACAACTCAAAATAAAAAATGCGGTTGCCGTCCAGCCTGCTAAGCATGGTAAATTTGTCAAAATAGGAAGGCCTATGTTCAGCAGCGAAATTTTATAGAATGTAATAGACGGATACATGGTGACTTAAGACATAAACATTTTGTTAAAATCATAACAAGACTACCACAAATAAAAGAAAATGGGGATAATAATTAATTTGTTTACAAAGAACTTTTTTGAGAGTATTTTCTTTGTTCCGACTTAGTGCCATCAATTTGTAATTAACACAAAACGAAACAGTGTTTATGGTTCGGAGAGCTATTTATTAGTTTATTTGAGCAGAAAGTTTAGCTTTATATTTTGCCAATATATGTTATAATTTAAGAATTAAAACACTACTTTTACAAACAAAATTAAAGAGATTTATTGGTTTGTTTGTAAAAATCTATTTTGTTTTTTATACTTCTATAATTGTCTTTTGTCATCGTGACAAACCAGTAAATAGTTCACTTAATTGTAAGTGAATATTGTGATCCATATTCACTTTAATCTGTTTTAGATTAATAATCACAATGCAGACGACCTTGAGATATTAGCTAGAATGGTTCGCGTGAATACACACTGCTGGTGTGTCGCACTTCTCTTGTCCCAACTTGGCTGTCACACAGTATATCCATTGTTCTTACCAGTTTTACGTTATTTTTTTATTACAAAGAACTATTTTTAAGTGTTAATTTACCATGCGATCGGTGCGCCAACTTAGTTGTGGAATTTTTTCGTTTTTATTTGGATGCCCCCGAAGTATAAAAAATTATCGCACGTGAAACACTGTCAACTTCATGGCTCCGGGCTACTAGAATTTATTGATGGAAAAACCGCAGAAGGAATCTCTTTTGGCCCGACCCAGGATTCGAACCCAGGAACTCATAATCAGAGTATGTGCTTACGACAACTAGACTAACAAGGCATTAAATTAGTCAATCAGTAAAAATACTAGGTTATAGTCGACAAATTATTTAACTGTTATTGGTTCTAATACTAAACATTTCAAATTAATCAGACGTCAGGAAGTGTGTGATACTAAAAATTCTATTACATTCATGCATTTACGTGATAGAGCTGTATTATTGCTGTAGCACGAATAGGTCGGTTTGACCGGGATTCGACCACGCTCTCACAAAATACCAGCGTAAGATAGCAGCATAATGCTGCTGTCTTTCATATGGTTTAGAAAACCGAAGACCCTTTTTACTGGAAACAGTATTTTGGATCTCAATGGTGACATCTCATCTGCATTATTATTTGAATGAAGATAGATGTATGATATATGTGGTGGTCTATGCCCCATAAATATTTACATCTAACCTCTGTTAAGAATCAAAGTACAGAGGGGCCATCATACGCAGCACACTGGATTCCTTCTGCTGTTTGACACTGGTATGCTGTGAGAGCGTGGTTCTACTCCGGTTGAGCTGTACCAGTTATGCCACAGTACATAGCTGCAGATTTGCTGCAGTGCTGCAAATTTTTCTTTGCTCCAAACCCTCACAATAATGAGAGGAAGCCTTAGTTCATCATGGTTGCGAAGTTATTTTAACTTTTCTTTATTTTCTTACAATAGCAATAGGGTTACTACTTTTGAACACAAAATTAACATACCAAAAAAGAAAGTTTTATAAAAAAGACAAATATTTGTAAAACTTTTCTAAAACATTTTGCTGGTAAGTAGTGTTACACAATAGCAGCTCAATTTCACATCGTAATAGAGTAATTGAGCTGATAATAAAAGTTATGAGCAAGGAAACGTCGCAGCGGTAACGTGAAGGATATGGCTATAAGTTACAGTATATATACCTTATGGATACTTGCCATAGCTACAATGATTTCCGGTGGCTTGGCAACCATCACACGTCTTGTTTCTCTCTGTCGCCTCTCACGAGACCCATGGGAAAATATGCGATAGTAGATATTCTTACTCAGCCACTTCACGTTCACACCTCCATTACCCGATCTATATCTTTATTAACTACTACTATAACATTAAAATAGTTATATTAACTTAAGTGTTTTCGTATATTAAATAAAATAAGTTTACACAAGGCCGTAGGACTTTTCTAATGCCTTAAAGACTCTTCTACATATTTACTTTTTAGGTTTATAGGTATATAAGTTTACTAAAGGGTAAACCAAGGCAGTAAAACGACTGGCTGTGAGTCGTATTATAGTTTTCAATAGTGATAAAAAGTCTGGAGCCTTATTTGTTTGAATTTGACAGCAGGCAACCATGGACTGCGGCAGCCACTTACCATCAAGTATACTATAAGTTTATAAATAAAAGTTACAACCTATACAATTATGTCCAATTTCTAGGCATAGGCCTCATTTCTAAAAACATGAACGATTAGCCTTAACATTAATATAAAAAAAAATATCTATAAAGGCGTAAACGAAACAATCCTTGTGATGTTTTGCAAGAAACTTTATTGAGGAAATATCTTGTAAGACATTATTTCTTGGTTCTTTCAATCCGCAAATCGATAATTTTAACGACATTCCGATGAATTGACATAAAAACTTACTCGAAGTAAGAAAGTTGTTTATTTTCAGTCCTTGTTGTTTATTCGTTTCTCATTTCGAATTCGTAGTTCTGGTTTTATATTCCTAATTATTTTCACTGCAACGAAGCGGAGCCAAGGGTTCAAATCAAACGAGGAATAAATGTTTTTATGGCTTATGAATAATAATTCCAAGCCTGGATATTTTTCCACGTGCAATTTATAAATGTAAAACGTCTTCATAATACAGAAGATAATCACGTGGCAGACTCACGCAGCATCTAAAATATTATCTGACTATAAATTAATATTCTATGACTATATTATACTATGCCTGCTTCGTTGGCCCGGTAGACGTAAAACGCGGCTGCTGATCATTAGGTTCCGGATTCGGATCCCGGATTGGGTTAAAAATCAGTTACTGAGTTTTTCTATCGAGAAATTCTCAGTAGCATGCCGGAGTTAGAAAGATGGCACTGTGTCATTCCCGTGCCTTGGGAAGCACGTAAAGGCCTTGGTTCTGCGCCTTATCTCTCTTTGATCTTGTCGGATTATCGTCCCATCGGACTATGAAAGTGAAGGAATAGAGAGTGCACCTGTGCTTGTGCATACACTCGGGCACAGTAATCCTGTCCTGTGCAGATGGCTAGTCTCAGTTGAGACTGGCTGCCATGACCGAAGTTTGGTCTGGAGGACATTATTATAATGTTATGGTTGCATCGCGAGTGGTTAAATTTACCTGGGGAAGGCCACACTCTCTCTCACACATAATACCAGTGTAAAATTGCAGCTTTAGGCTGCTGTTTCATATGGTAAGTGTAGAGAACCGAATACTTTTTTCTATCTTATTCCGCAGAGATGTCAACGCACCTTTATTTTGATTTTTATACGAGAATAGATGTAGGTTTATATCGACCACAGCATACACTTACCATCAATTGGACTCGTTTGTCACACTTATTCTATAAGAAAAGAAACCATATACAATCAGTGAACCCTCCAAGAAGACATCTAAATAATAGACTTCTTATTTTTCAGTACTAAGTTGGTTACAGAGGTTAAGAGTAAGGGGAGGGTCAAGAGTACTCGGATACCTAGACGTGCATGTATGAAGAAGATAATGAATCTGAAAGAAGCGAAAGAGGTATGTAAAGATCGTGACACTTGGCGATATGTTCTCTCTGGCTACCCCGTCAGGGATTGTGCGTGAAGATAAGTTAAGTTAAGTTAAGTTGGTTACAGGTGCCCATGGTAGCATGGTAGGTAAGTACTATCTGGTGGACTATTAGCTCCATTGTAACTTTATTGCTGTCTTCTTCTCCGTCTTCATCAGCACATAATAAACCACTCATAAAAAATAAGTGCTCTTAAAGGCAGAAATGGCTGTTTGTTTGTAACTAGAAATGCGCAAAAAATGTATACAGTTCATTTACACGCGGCAGAAGTGAAACCTTCAAATGAAATGAAATATAAATTAAAAATAATTTGCGGCAAATGATTTACCCACGCTAGTCGTGACCATGGGTGCTATACTGAGTTGTTTGACGTCCTGATATCATAGTTAACAAAGGTCACTTTCAACTTTCAATTAAAATTACACACAATAAGATCCGTAAAATTTGTTGTATTCCATGTATTCGCGTATATATAAGAAATTATAATAATACATTCGACTATGAAATAACGTTATATTTTACGCTACAAACATTTATTACATTCTTAAATATTATGTTGTATTCATATGTTATCTCAAACAACAAAAGAAAATAATTAAAATTAGTAGCAGCCGAAAATATATCTGAAACGAAAAAGGTAACAAACACTCGACGACCGTACCGTGCGTTGTTATCTACTAATGAAATTCAATTTATCATTCTAATATTCTTGGTTCCTCCTTGGTCCTTCCTTAGTTTGTAGAGACTTTTTTATGTAATTATTGTAGGTGAGCTATTATGCAATTCATCATCGTTATGATTATTACCGTCCCTAAACGGCAAAGTAAATGCCACCTGCATCCATCGGTTTCCTGCACGTCCTACTAAATCACACCCCTCCGTTGTATTAATAAAAAAATCAACTGGTAGATGCGAAAGGAAATCCGTGATGAATTCCTTAGATATTCTTCAGTTCCTTAGGATAGAATAAAATATTATTTATTCTAGATAGATTTCATGTAATTCTTTTAGGTTTTGCACGAGGCGACCGTAGGAAAGGCCAGAAATACTTAATGGAGGCGTGGAGTCAAAGGTCGAAATAGAGGCCACCTACACTTTTTATTTCTTGATCCGAATTAATTAGCCAAATAAATTTCTCTCTCTTTCTTTCCATACATAACTTTCTCTTTATATGTTAGCTGCGGATCTACCAACAAAGTCCAGTGGATGAGTTAGCCGAAGTGGCAATAGGCCGGCCATATAGCACATAGAGCGGCGGATGGATCCAGGTGACTCAAGATCGTATTTTGTAGCATTCCTAATGAGGCCTATGTTTAGCAGTGGACTTGTGAAAAACTGTTACTCTCGTCATTGGGGGGTATGCAGGTAGCTCAGGACCGTGCTTTGTGGCATTCTTTGGGGGAGGCCTATGTTCAGCAGTGGACTTGTGAAGGGCTGTAATGATGATGATGATTTTTTTTTAAATTTATTTCGAAACCAACAGCGTTCTAAATAGTTTACATTAAACAATATTATTCTTATAATAAGGCCAATAACAGGTTTCCTTTAATTACAAAGGCATAACATACTACGGTCGTAATAATTAGTATCAGTTGATATACACTCAATTTTACACTTATAACATTAAATGATTGCATCTGTTCCCTCAGGCAATATGCACATTTGACAAGTCTCATACACAAATTCATAAACATATGTACATGCACACTAATGAAATCAGTAACAGCACACACTGTTCAACGCTAACAAAAAAAAATAAACACGAATACACAAATGTTACTTTTTTATACACTAGATTAGCAGTATAATATTATTATTTTTACTTTACTATAAATTTTGTTATTTTATTTAGGTTTTAGCTTTAAGATTTTCAATAGCTAAGCGCCTAAAAGCGTTCTTACTGTAGTTAAAGATATCAATTTCTCTAAAGAATTCATTGTAAACGCTGGGCAGACGCGAGAGGGGTGCATTACGCGCGTAATTAGTATCAGCGCGCGGAACACTTAACAGGGGCGGCGGGCGGCGCGTGGCGCGGCGGGCACGACGTAAAGGCACGTTAAGCCCCACGCTCGTTACTAGCTCGGGGCAATCAATGCGTCCGTGCACTATATCGTACAGTAGACATACATCCACTAGTTTACGTCTATCTTCAAGGGTAAGTAAGTTAAATCTGTCACAGTTCTCTTGATAGGTTGCTAAGGCTGGTTTATGTACGCGATAATTAAGATGCTTAATAAACATTTTCTGTACGCGCTCTAGACGATTTATGTAAATAGCGTATTGGGGGGACCAGACTTGGCAGGCATATTCAATAACACTGCGGACTTAAGCATTATATAAGGCATTCAAGGTACTTAGATTTTTAAAAGGTTTGCATGACCTAATGACAAATCCTAGATTTTTGAAAGCTTTGTCCGCTATTTTGTCAACATGGTCAGACAAAAGCATTTTACTATCGAAGTATACGCCAAGATCTCTCACAATCGATGTTCTACGAATTGGTATTCCATTAAAGTTGTAGCAGTACAATATTAGGTTAGGTTTTCTCATGAAAGTAATGCACTCACATTTATTAATGTTAACTGTTATATTGTTCTCTAAGTAATAATTTAATAAGGTGTCTAAATCAAGTTGCATTTTAAAACAGTCCTCTACACTTTGAATCTTGATGAATATTTTTTTATCATCAGCGTACATTAAATGTTGTGTATATGTAAAATAGTTGATGACATCGTAGACATAAGCATCATAAAATAAAGGTCCTAAATGGGAACCTTGGGGTATACCAGTTGGTATTTCAATGAAGTCCGATCTGTATCCCCCCAGCACCACAGCTTGCGACCTATTATGTAGGTACGACTCGATCCACCTGAGCAGATCCCCGTGAATACCCAACATCTGAAGTTTTCTCAAAAGAATGACGTGGTCCACACGATCGAAAGCTTTTTCAAAATCGGTGTAGACCACGTCAATTTGCCCTCCGCTATCCATATTTGATAGTACATAGTTGGAAAAGCACGCGAGATTTGTGACAGTGGAGCGTTGTCTGAGAAATCCGTGCTGGTATCTGGTAGGCCTTTACTTATAATAGGATATATGGTATCAAAAACTGTTTTTTCAAAGACTTTACTAATTGTATTTAATATCGAGATCCCCCTGTAGTTTTCAACTTTACTTTTGCTACCTTTCTTATGTATAGGCACCACGTGCGCTTTTTTCCAAATTCTAGGAAAGATTCCCTCGCGGAGTGAAATATTAAATATAAGGGCTATAGGTGTGCAGACAGTCTTTGCACAGTTACGCCAGAATAATGGTGGAATATTATCACACCCAGCTCTCTTTGAGACGTCTAGGAGATTTAATCTTTTTTCGACCAGAGACTCCCCAACATGGATTTTGGAAATGGCGTCACCAACTATGCTATCTCGCTCAATTTCTGTAGACCCAGTGGATGGGACTCCGAAAACGTTTTTAAAGAAATCGTTAAATGCATCACATATGTCTCTCCCATCGGATACTGTATTTTCACGGTATGACATTTGTTTCGGATAGTTCGATCCTCCACGCATAGATTTTATATAAGTCCAAAATGCCTTTGGTGTATATTCAGTCACGCGTTGTTGTCGTTTACGTAGAAATGAAAATTCATCATAATCTAAATAATTACCGTATTTTTTCCATCTTTTATGTGCTTTCGATTTTTCTTTTATTATTTTTATTAGCGCTTGGTTGTACCAGAATGGATAATTATGATTGCCATGTGTTGTTTTATAAGGAATATGTTTTGTGATTATTTTATTAATTGTGTCATAAAAAATATTACAAGCGTCTTCAGCTCCACACGAGCCCAACAAAGATAGCCAATCGATGTTATCAAACGCTTGATTTATTTTATCATAATCGCCTCTATGGAAGTTATGCTTTGGGAGTGATGCTTCAACTAGAGGGGTTAATGTGATATCTAAGACCTCTATTACAAGAGGTGGGTGGGCTCGGTCAATGTTAACTAGGGGTGAAGTGCAGTTAGTGATTTCCAATGGAAGATCGGAAAATGCTAGGTCTAATGTATTTCCAGCGTGATTTATTATGGTGTTATATTGTTTTAACCCTAGAAAACTCAATTCTTCTGTCAGTCTGATTCCAGCATCTCGCACGTCCACGTTGCAACCACTTGTATGCACAGGGCCATCCCTATGCCACGATATACATGGCAAATTGAAGTCGCCCATCACTAACAAATGTCCCTGTGTACTGTTTGTGCCTATTATAGTTGTAAGAGTTTGCAGTAGGCATTCTATATCTCCCGGAATACGCTCTGAGTCAGGTGGAATGTAAATCACGCTAATACATAGGTCAGCAGCGGCCGCAAGCGCACGCGCCGGCACCGACACCGTCACAATCTCTGTGCGTGGCTGGAAGCCCGCAGCGACCGCAGCGGCGATTTCGCAGCGCGTCGCGCCTAGTCCGCAGCGAACCAGTATCATAAGACCTCCTCCAATTTTTTTACAACTTAAGTCAAGATCACGGTCATGGCGAAACACGTCATATCTATTATCGCAAAATTCCCTATCGAAAATCCCATCATGCAACCAGGTTTCTGTTATTACAATAATGTCATACTCATTGCACAAAATTTGTTGCCGCAGTTGTAAACATTTGGTTCTCAGTCCGCGGGCATTTTGATAGTAAATAGATAAATCTTTCCCTGATTTGTTATATTGGACCGCCATTTTAAACATATATTAATTTAATAAATTGTAACTGTCTTATAAGTATACCGAAAACAAATGATATAAAAATTTATAACAACCACGGATATGTATTGGTAATATTATGTTTACGAGTATTAAGTATGTTTCTATTACTTGTTGCATAATGAGATTTACGTTCGCACGCGCCAAACATATCATTTCCGCAGAATAACAGTAAAGAATAAAGATTGTCTTTTATATTATAGGGCTTTACGTGTGTTTTTGATAGAATATTGAATTGTTTACTTATTGAGCGTAATGTACTACTAATATGCGGTAAGCGCACCATTTCGCGGGCAAGTTGGCGGTATTGTAAAATAAAAATAAAAAACGCCATGCACCCAACGCCAATACTTGTTATAAGTTGTGTTGCGTAGTACTTTGCTTATAAGAAACAATGATGAGAGACGTTATTTGATGTGTCATTATGTGCTCATAGATATTACAGGTCCTCATAAGTTCAAAAAAGACGTGTGCATAAAAAAAAAAAACTAGTCTTTGACTTTAATAGTTTGTTACATTGAACCAAAAAGGTTAAATATTGTGTGTTAATCACTATGAAGTTGCAGTGCACTATGCGAAAGGGAGAAGGCGCAAATGCAAAAGTACAAAATATAACAATAATTAGTTCGATCACAGAGTAGACTAACTTCAGAGAAAATATGTACAAAAACGTTTCTTCAATTAACACAGTTTTGTGGAAAGCAATTAAATTATATATTCTTATATTATTACGGTTATGATAAAGATTAGTAATCATTAACAAACCATAGACACCAAAACCAATTAGGAAAAATAGTAACATTATAAAAACGTCATCAGCTATTGTTTGGAGATAATTTTCTTGAGATCCTCCTCGTCGAAAATTTGCAGGCCAGGAGATGTATCGTTTCGTCGTACGAAAATTCTTCCGTTTTTTGTTCAGACGAACTGGTACTGATTCAATTTAGCAAAATCTTTGCACTTTTTTAGGAGCTGCTTATTGTGAGAGGTTAAGTGCTCGTTAATAAAAATTGGTCTGCTTTCGCCTGCTAGCCCAATGTCCTTAGTGCTTAGATGATTTTTACGTGATAGAGATATTAGGTTATCTTTCAGGAGTCTTGATTTCATTTTGGCAATAATCACCCTTGATCGACCTGGCAATTTTATTTTTGGGGAAACTCTGTTAACCTGCAGAATGTCATTTATATTGATTACAACTCCGATGTGTTTACATATTTTCAAGATGGTATCATTTAGGTCCTCGTTGATTGATTCTGGTATGTCGACAAGTTCCACGTTTAGCAGTCGGTCACGTTGTTCACTAATGTTCATTTGCCGATTTAATTGTTGATTTTGTAATTTGAGATTATTAATTTCCGATTTGAGGTTGTCGGTTTTTTTTGTGTGCTCAGATAGGACTTCAATCTTTTTGGTGGTTTCATCATGCCAGTCAGAGTTAAACTGCACTGATTTTTGAAGTGTGAGTATTTCTTTTTGCATTTCGGATTGTTGTGCATTCAGTACTGCGACACATGCTTTTACTTCTGTATATTCTTTCCGAGCATTTTTTATCTCTGTCTTCAGTTCCATAGAATCTTCTTTCAATTTTGTTAGATCTTTATTAATAATATCATTTAAAGTGTCGTTTATTTGTGAAAGATTTTTGTCGAACTCTGTTTTCCAGCTATCCATTTTTTTAAATATGGTATCCGTAAATGTTTGGAACGATTCTGTGATATCATGATCGTTCTTTCGCTTTCTTATGCTTATGTTCGATAAATCTGGATCAGAATCATGACGCTTATTAGGAGGTGAGCGTTGCATTTTGCGGAAGGATTTCTCTGAACTCCAGCTACTCTGTGTTATGCGAGTGAGATGCAATAATAACCGGAGGGCAACTTCACTGTGAAGGACACACAACACGGCACGTAACCACTGACAATAGCAATGATAAATTAACCCTATTGTAATTGCAATAATTATGATTTTAGAATAACACTACTTATTAAGAATAATTTAATTTTAACTAAACGGTACGACACGTCCGTATGCGTCGCGGCTCGTACAAAGTGTTTTGTACGAGCCGAATGATGATTGTGAAAAACTGTAATTATAATAATGATCGGCTCTTCGCGCACATCTTCACCAACATTCACCTTGTTTGAAGCATTATATAAGCTTGGCTTTAGTTTTACACTGTATAAGTTCTGTTGTAAGCGAATCGACGCGACGCCTCAAGCCTTGCTACAAACATTAATCTTACTGAATATTTTGTCTAATATTTTTGTTTAACTACAACTGTTAGCATATTTTAAAAACATGTTTTGTTGTTACTAACATTTTGAATAATTAATTATTTTCTTACAATAAGTAGTTTCTTACAATGGCGGGTACATTAATATTTTAGATTTAGTTAAACTATTTATTTTCGCTTATATTTATAACTGCGATTTTACACTATTAAGATAATTAAAATAAATATAAATCATGGTTTATAATGTAAAACACACGTAATAATATCCTATTTTATTGGAAATTTGTAACGGAAATCAAACAAGCAGCACCATCTGTAGTTTATCAATCGTAAATTGCAAGCATCTAAAATACGGATGCCGTTGGCTTGTGGGGAATCTTGCAAGAACTGTTGAGTAGAGAATACGTACACGGAAGATAAATTGTGAGCATTGATATGAATTATTATGTACTTATTTTGTTATTCTGTATGTCTAATGTATATTTTTATTATTATGAATGTCTGTAACCTTGTTTAGATATAGTGATATTTTGTACAACTAAGAAAATATATGATATTAGTGATGCATTAAGTGACTTTAATTAACAAATCAGAAGTGGGATATGAACTTTCATGTATGTAAAAGTAGGCTCATTAAATTGCGGTCAAAATTTAACATTTTTTTCCTATCTCCATTCTTTGAGAAAAAATAAATATATAATTATACTACCAGAAGCTCGGTTTATCTCGCTTACCGGCGTTATTAGTATTCCTATTAACAACTGAAGGGTAAGCTAAAATATTATCATCCGTTACCTTCGGAGTATTGCAGTGGGTACTGATTTATTTATTAATACGATCTCTTATAAATACGTTAAAAATACAATTAATATTTAATTGTTAATGTTGGCCTTGTTGCCTACGATGATGTTTTTAAAACTCTGTTGGTGTAGTTTTGTTGAGACCTACTAAGTATTTGTAACTAGATTTGGGAAATCTAGACATGCGTGTATTATGTTCGTGTAAGTGTTTTACTTTTAATATGAATGAATGCTTTTAAATACTAGTGTAGAAATTTCACCGCGAATTAAGTCTGTATACTCGGCAAGCTGTGTTATTACAAACAAAAGTTATTACACGGATATTTAACATAAATTATTTAATATTATACATAATATTTTGTTTTGCTTATATTAATACGTATACGTTAATGTATATTATTACATTTCTTCTTGGTATTAACTTTGTCTATGCTGAATCTCATAAATGCGCAAAATATGACTAAAAGAGTTGGCACTCACTCTTCACATATAAATAAATATATGCTGTTATATTGAAATGGGGAGGTGGCTCAGGACCGTGCTTTATGGCATTCCTTGGGGGAGGCCTATTTTCAGCAGTGGACTTGTGAAGGGCTGTAATGATGATGATGATGACTTTTATTTTAGTAAAATAATTAGGGTTCCACGCAAAACAAAATAAAACCCATGAAATTCAATCGTAACACGAACAAGAACTTCACGTGTTTTCGAAATAAAATTTTTTTTCTTATTTCTCAGACATGCAGATTTCCTCACGATGTTTGATTGCACTTGCCGATTTTATTGGTGCCGACTGGAATCCGGGTTGCTCACGTACTGTGATTTACAGCGAGCGCTTAGCCTCTGAGCTTCTACGTCTCGTCCTGAGCTACCGCGGCTCGCAATGAGCAACACTGTATAGTTAGCAAGTAATGTAAAAATGAAATACTCACTGTCAAGTTTTTTGAAGTTTCCTGGCGATGTTTTCCTTCACATATTATTTTGATAGTATTTTAAAGAACTTCGAATCATGATGTTGAAACTCTTTGATAAACGACCCTGTCTCGTCTAAGAGTCTTCGCCATTTTTGCTTGCTAATGCAAGACTTCAAACTTGTCAACAAAACCGTTATATTATTACAAGACCCGCCAAATCCGATTATCATTTTATTTATTTTGTAGCTTGTCTGTGAAAATATATTTAGGTGGTCACTTCAGCCGTTCTCCTGACAGCCCTTGACGCCGCAAGTCGCCTCGCAATAGCTGCACCAGAACCGGAATGCAAGGTAACTTAAGTGTTCATGAGCCCGCAATATCCAATTCTGATAGTCTTTTAATGCACGCATTGAAATCTTTAACGCCATCAGAGTCAGATAGAACAAGTTCACTTAATAATGCCATACCGGAATATGACCCGGCTAGAAAGGAGCAAGCAATTACTATGTGGTTACATAAGGTTAACGAGTGCGCAACCGTACATGGTTGGAGCGAACGGCAAACAATACACTTCGCTCTCCCGAAGTTAAAAGGCGTGGCACAAAGGTGATACAAAGGATTGCATCTGTACTCTTCTCCTGGTCGGAGTGGCAATCTAAATTATTGTCCGCATTTCCAATGAAAAAGAAAACTATGGTCGAATGCTTAGTGATAAGTTAGCTAGACGTGCTAGGTTTGGAGACTCGTTAGAGGATTACTTTTACGATAAGATTGCGTTAATTAATCGATGCAGCATAACAGGGAAAAGAGCGGTAGAATGCGTATTGCACGACATATATGATCGATCAGTCAGGTTAGGAGTGATGCGGTACAGTATGAAGATGTGGATAAACTTTTGACCTATTTGAGAAATTCTAGAAACATTAAGCAACACGATGATCGAAGGTTAGGTAGGGTCTAGAATTTTAGATCACACACCACTGGTATTACGACGTGATGCTATAATTGTAAACAGGAGGGCCATATTATAAATAAATGCGCACAACCGATTTAAACCTGTAGTTGATTTTCTAAAGTAGGTCATCTGACAAAAAACTGTTATACGAATCAATTACCATCTCAAAAGGCTATGTTGTTTTATAAGTGCGATCTAGACATCAAGTGAATTTTTTTTGCATTGTCGTTTAGTTGTGTTCAGGACAAGAGAGGCCTGCAATAAAGTTATAAATGTTCTAATGGTATTCAGGACAAGAGAGGCCTGCACTAAAGTTATAAATGTTCTAATGATGTTCAAGACAAGAGGGGCCTGCACTAAAGTTATAAATATTCTAATGGTGTTCAGAACAAGAGGGGCCTGCACTATGTTATAATTCACAAAATTATAACAGGGCGAAAAGAGCCTGTGAAACACTTAGAGGAGTGTTAAAAAATTGTTGTCTAATTGTGTGAGGAAACACAATCAGTCAGATGGCCGAATCTGTTAGCATATTTTAATATGTATTGTTACAAACTAACATTGTGGGTAATTAATTATTTTCTTACAATAAGTAGTTCCTTACAATAGCGGGTACATTAATATTTTAGATTTAGTTGAGCTATTTATTTTCGCTTATAATTATAACTGCGATGTACCACTGTTAAGATAATTAAAATAAATATAAGTAATGGTTTATAATGTAAAACACACGTAATAATATCCTATTTTATTAGAAATTTGTAACGGAAACCAAACAAGCAGCGCCATCTGTTTTTTAACAATGGTAAATGAAAAGCCTCTAAAATGCAGATGTCGTCGGCTTGAGTAGAGAATACGTACACGGAAGATAAATTGTGAGTATTGATAGGAAGGGTTATACTTATTTTATTATTCTGTATGTCTAACGTATACGGTTATTATTATGGATAACTGTAACCTTGTTTAGATGTAGTGATATTTTGTACAATTAAGAAAATATATGATATTAGTGATGCATTAAGTGACTTTAATTAACACAACATTCAAAATCCATAAACTAAAGTTTAACACTTTGTGTTGAAAAGTGTACATCCAAACGAAAAGAACAAAAAATTGAGACGAGCAAAGCACAAAAAACGGAAGTTTGTTCAAGAACTTGCTGGACTTGCTCCGAAAATTTGGTTCGAAGTTGGCAAGACTGTTTTCTTGTATCATGTATGTTAAAACTCTTCACAAAGCTATAAATTCAAAGTCTAACAAACCTTGTCTTATTTGTCTTCATCCGGTGACTGTAATTTATGATTTTTAATATTAGCTAAGTGGTGTAAGTAGGAATAAGCCAGCTTTTTTAATAATAAGTTATTATAAAAATATTTTTCTTAAAACGCTAAAATATTGCGATAGTTTTTTTTATGAATAAAAAGATTTACCTGGCACGCTACAATAGTAATTTTGCGATAAATAAAAAGTTTACGCTGCTTATGTAGCTTGTTACGGCTGCGTGGCACAGTGGTATAGCAATAAGTTATGAAATTAAGGGTCGCGGTTTTAAATTCCGCATGGCACAATTATTTGTATGGCTTACTAATAATCGTTTCAGGATGTTTGTTTTAAGAAATTTATGTAAAGTGCCCCCAAGATACAGGAGGATATCGCAGCGTGGAGGTAACGTGTATTCTCAAAAAGATTTTTTTCTTTTTAAACATTAGTTGGGCAATGTCTACCTTAAAGTTAAAAGTAAAGTAAATTTGCAGCCTATTTACGTCCCACTGCCGGGCACAGGCCTCCTCTCATTCCTGAGAGAGTTTTAGGGCAAGGAATTGTCCACCGCGCTGCCCTAATGCGTGTTGGCGAACTTCACATGTCTTCGAAATATTTTTTTTCTTATTTCTGAGACATGAAGGTTTCCTCACGATGTTTTCTTTCACCGCCGAGCACGTGGTCTACTTTACTAATGTCTACCTTATTGCTTAAAAATCTTAGAATCTTTTGACAATTTAGTAGTTATGTTATAATATCCACTACCCCATATCATATCGTGGGTATCATAAGAGACTACAGAGAGAAGAGTTATTTACAAAGCAGGAGATGTTCAGTAGCATTCTTCTTAATAACAACTAAAATATAAAAAAACTGCTGATGGCTACTATTGCAAATATCTCCGGTATGAGACAATCTATGGAGAGGCCTTTGTTTGACTTTGGACTTTTAATAGGCTGTAGCGGTAGCAGCAAAGAAATTTTAGTGACATAAAAAGAAGATATGTTTTTGTCGATGCCAAAGAAATCACCTGCTCAAGAAACTTATAATAAATAGATGGAAATAGTGTAATATTGTTTTCTTTTTCCTTTTATAATGAAATTTAATTAGTTTTTTTTAAATTATTTTAAATCTACAAAGTTATTCCCTCTGTACAAGTATAATTGAAGTATTAAGTGACAAGCTGTGTAAACTAAACATGCCCGACAGGCTCATACACTTCATCCCAGCCTTCCTTAGAAATCGCTCTTTCTGGCTATCGAGTGGAGGGAACCCGTTTTACGAAACATTTTTAAAGGCCCACAAGGCTCCGTCCTATCTCCATTCCTCTTTAAACTCTTCACGAGTAATAACCCAGAGTAAAGACCCAGTGGTAAACACTGCTCTCTTCGCCGACGAAACGATGCTCTTTGTATTAGATTATAATAGGAATAGTCTCACTTTAAAACTTGAAAAATCTACCCATCACTTAAGTGAACGGTTCCGCCAACGGTTTATTGACGAGAATCTCGAAAAAAGTGTAGTAATACACTTTCATAGGAATCCAAAACTACACTACAAGAATTGTGGAGCAAAAATCAGATTGGGAAGATTCGGCCAAATATCTTCGCCGTGTAGTGGCGGTCAAGAATATCCACTACCCCATATCCTCCCGTGGGTGTCGTAAAAGGCGACAAAGGGAAACAGGTGGGAGATGGGCAACAGCATCTTCCTGGTAATAGCCAATATTATAATAAAAAAAACTGCGGTTGCCAACCCGCTCGCCAAGCGTGGCAACTATGGCAAATACCCCCCAATGACGAGAGTAACAAAGATACGGCCCCCAGTCCCCGGCGGTCCCGCTATTCCTGGCTACGGTGGCGACCATGGTAACGGCGGGGCAGGGGGTGCTAAGCGTCTCCGGTGGAGGTTCGGTTGCCACCTACGACGACTCGACCTGGCAACATACAACTCACGCACCCTGAGGAATGACGAGAAGATCGTGGAGCTGGAAGAAGAGATAGACAAGTTGCGCTGGCATATTATAGGATTATCCGAAGTCCGAAGAGAGGGGGAGGACACGGAAATCCTCGAATCCGGCAACTTGCTCTATCACCGGGAGGGCGAACATCTGTCCCAAGGAGGTGTCGGATTTATCGTCCACAAGTCTCTCGTTAACAACGTTGTAAAGATCGGGAGTGTGTCGACGAGGGTTGCGTACCTTATACTCAGAATCACCAAACGGTATTCGCTGAAGGTCATACAGGTTTACGCACCAACCTCGGCACACCCCGATAAGGAGGTGGAGGAAATGTATGAGGATATCTCTAGAGTCATGCATTCCTCCAAAACCCAATATACGGTGTTAATGGGCGACTTCAATGCAAAACTAGGCACAAGAGAGAACGGTGAGCTGTAAGTAGGGAAATTTGGAATAGGGCAACGGAACCCAAGGGGCCAGCAGCTGGCCGACTTCATGGAGAAAGAGGGACTTTTTATGATGAACTCTTTCTTCACGAAGCGGCCTCACAGGAAGTGGACCTGGTCGAGCCCCGACGGTTCGACAAAAAATGAGATTGATTTCATTATGACGATCAGACGACAACTGTTCAGTGATGTCTCAGTGATCGCGAGGGTGAAATCCGGCAGCGATCAACGAATGGTTAGAGGCACACTGAACCTAAATGTTAAGTTGGAGAGGTCTCGTCTGATGAAGTCAACGCTCCGTCCCCCTCGTGCTCTAATCCAAAGTCCCGAAACCTTTCAGCTCGAGTTACGAAACCGTTTTCAGTGCCTAGAAGACTGCAATGAAGTGGACGATATGAATGACAAGCTCGTGGAAACTGTCCATGTGGTCAGACCTAAGTTCTGCAAGACCCGCCGCAGAAGAACACAAAAACTCTGCGATCACACTCTTAATCTCATGGCTGTTAGACGGGAGATTAGGCTACATTCTTCAACAGATTTTACAGCATACAGGCAACTGAACAGACAGATCTCTAAATGCATGCGGCAAGACTTACGCAACTTCAATACAGCTCGTATTGAAGAAGCGATCGAGTCTTTGCCAGAGATCTGTCTGCCAGAAAGAGCCAACTGTCAAAGCTGAAGACCGAATTTGGCAGCATCGTTTCCGGGGCACCTGAGATTTTGAGTGAGATTGAGAGGTTCTATGGGCAGCTATACACGTCATCGTTGGAGCCACACGCAAGTGTGAGTAACGATCCAAGAGCGAGTCTTATCCGACACTATTCCGAAGATATCCCGGACGTCAGTCTGAGCGAGATTAGAATGGCTCTCCAGCACCTTAAAAACGGCAAGGCCCCAGGCGTGGATGGAATTACAGCGGAGCTTCTGAAAGCGGGTGGAAGACCGGTACTTGAAGTCCTTCAGAAGCTCATTAATTCCGTCCTCCACGGTGGCATAACACCGGAGGCGTGGAGCAGAAGTGCGGTGGTCTTGTTCTTCAAGAAAGGTGACAACGCTCTCTTGAAGAACTACAGACCAATTTTCCTTCTGAGCCGCGTCTACATGCTGTTTTCGAGAGTCATTACGAATCGTCTTGCGCGCAGACTTGACGACTTCCAGCCTCCCGAACAAGCCGGTTTCCGAAAGGGCTTTAGCACCATAGACCACATACATACCCTACGGCAAATTGTACAGAAGTCCGAAGAGTACAATTTGCCACTATGTCTGGCGTATGTGGACTATGAGAAAGCCTTTGATTCCGTCGAAATTTGGACGGTGCTGCAGTCCCTTCAGCGGTGCCAAGTTGACTGTCGGTATATCGAAGTGCTGAAGTGTTTGTACAGTAGGGCTACGATGGCTATCCGAGTACAGAACCAGAGTACGAAATCCATCAAATTGCAGAGAGGTGTAAGACAGGGAGATGTTATATCCCCAAAACTCTTCATCGCTGCATTGGAAGACGTTTTCAAGCTTCTGGACTGGAAAGGATGCGGTATTAACATCAATGGCGAGTACATCACTCACCTTCGATTTGCCGACGATATAATCCTTATGGCAGAATCGCTGGAGGACCTAAGCACTATGCTCAATGACCTCAATAGTGTCTCACAACGGATAGGTCTTAAGATGAACATGGACAAAACAAAGATCATGTTTAATGTCCATGTCACACCTATGCCGGTAGTTGTTGGGAGCACTAAGCTCGAAGTTGTTGATGAGTATGTTTACCTGGGACAAATAGTCCGACTAGGTAAGTCCAACTTCGACCGAGAGGTCAATCGACGGATTCAATTCGGCTGGGCAGCGTTCGGGAAGACACATCTTCACATCTTCTCGTCAGACATACCTCAAAACCTTAAAACCAAATTGTACAACCAGTGCGTGTTGCCAATGATGACTTACGGAACTGAGACGTGGTCCTTCACAGCTGGCCGTATGAGGAAGCTCAAGGTCGCTCAGTGAGCTACGGAGAGGGCTATGCTCGGAGTTTCTCTGCGTGATAAACTTAGGAATAAGGATATCCGCAGTAGAACCAGAGTAACCGACATAGCCCAACGGATTAGTAAGCTGAAGTGGCAGTGGGCCGGCCATATAGCTCGAAGAACCGACAACCGATGGGGAAGAAAGGTTCTCGAGTGGCAGCCTCGTACCGGTAGGCGAAGTGTAGGGCGTCCCTCCACGAGATGGAGTGACGACCTGGTAAGTTATGCAGGAAGTCGATGGATGCAGGTGGCTCAGGACCGTGCTTTGTGGCATTCTTTGGGGGAGGCCTATGTTCAGCAGTGGACTTGTGAAGGGCTGTAATGATGAAATGATGATCTTGGCAAAACACATAAGTGTAGTACGCAATAGAGCCAGCTCAGTCATTGGCTGTCTCAAACCTCTTGTTGACAGAAAGAGTAAACTATCTCTAAGACACAAACTCCACCTGTACAAAACCTGCGTTAGACCTATCATGTCTTACGCAAGAGTAGCCTTCGCCCACACGTTTAGGTCACACCTATACGTACGTACGTACGTACCTATACGGACACGATTATTGGTAACAATACCAAATCATAAACCATCATCATTCCCATACTCATCATTACTGCCGCCTTTCCCTTTTTTAAATAGCTCACGGCCTGCCTGTATCAGATGAATGTTTCTTCACAGAATATAGACAATGGTGATATAAATATGTAAATTCGAATGGATTGAAAATTGTTTCACAATGCAAAATATTCGTATTTCAAAAATGAAATAATTAAAAAGAAGTGCACAAAAACTGAAGCGAAAATAAAAAACAGGTAAGTCGGTACGGCTTTATCACAGTCCGTCAATGGGAAAACGCCGTCGTTTGAATGGTATTTCGGAATTGACTTTATCTTTGTCTTTGACGATAACTGTCAGTCAGGCAGCTTTTCCTCGAATTTTAGATTAAACTACGATACTGGCTATTAAATTATATTAAAACAAAATATTTCAATTAATATATTTGTAAAATACAAATAAAAGAGCAAACCAGAGTGCAGTTTTTAATTTCGACTACACCGACAATTACCTTTGTCTCTAAGAATTTTCTAAATGCGCTGTACATAATATAGTGTAATTGCAAATACAAAAGCGACTATCTGAACCCAATCATTTATGAATACAACGCTTAGGTTAATATTGGAGGTAGGTCCGGAAGCTTTTTATGTGACACCTCTTTTATTTTTTATTTTTTTAGTAATATTGCAAACTATTGGATTGATTATATTAAAAATGTAACCAGATTTTTGTTGTATAAATAAAATTATTTTCGAGTGCATTTTGTAATTAAATTAATGAAAACCTCTTTGTTCTCGAGCTATGCAGAACAAAAAAGTTTAGTAATGTACCACACATACGATACTCGTATAGACATAATCCATCTTAAACAGCAGAATCTGATTCAAAGAGCTCCATAACCTCAAGATAATGTGATGAAATTTGGATTTTCACATATTGCACGTATTACACGAACTTCCAAATGGCACTTTAGTAATAACCAGGAAGAACGTTCTACAGAGCGTTTTCAGGAAGCCGACAATCGCATATCAGCTAAGATAAAGGGTTCCTTTGAACTGAGAGAGGCTTATACTTACATAGTAACAGAGATTTGCTTAGACAGGCTGATTTTGATGCTATTAAAAATAGGTAAAACTTCTTTTCAGAGCCGTCGTGACTCAGAAATTAAGCGCTCGCCGTAAATTTCACAGCACACAAGAAAGCTTGGGTTCAATCCCCGCCAGCACCAACAAAAAATTGTAAATTGCCTGAGAAATAAAAAAGTATTCCGAAGACATGATGTGAAGTCCACAAACAAGATACAATAGTCTGTAATTTTCACTTAAAGCTTCCCGTTATAAAACTTGTAGATTAATGAAGTTGTGATAACTTATTTTGCTTAACTCTGCGAAAAAGAAAAGAAAGAGAATGTCTAATTTGAAGGGAACCTCTTACCCTCCCTATATTACGTGCACTAAACCCGTCACCACGAATCCCAACACCACCAGTCCCAAAACACCACATTAGGAACGACACACCACTCTCGGAATACGACACTTGTTTCACCTCTACACAAGTTGCGCCTTCTGACACAGGTGCAAATTCACTTAAAAATGAGTCAACGTATTCTCTAGATTTGAGATAAATCTTGTTAAAGAAACACACTTTTAATGTATATATATAATTGTATATATAAATGTATATATATAAAAAAATGTTTATTTAAGAGAAAACAGTAAGATTATTTCATTAAAAAGGTATCAGGGTTCCAAATGTCGTGTTTGCGTAGTTAGGCCACTAATGAAAAACAGTTTATCATCGGACTGCCAAATAAAATTAAACTTTTGAATAAATGGTTAAATTAAGCCAGATGCAAATAAAACCATTTCAAAAATAATGTTAATTGTGGAATTCACTTTATTATACCTATTTAGCCGTGTAGTGGCGGTCAAGAATATCCACTACCCCATATCCTCCCGTGGGTGTCGTAAAAGGCGACAAAGGGAAACAGGCAGGAGATGTGCAGCAGCATCTGCCTGATAATAGCCAAAATTACAATAAAAAAACTGCGGTTGCCAACCCGCTCGCCAAGCGTGGCAACTATGGCAAATACCCCCCAAATGATTAAAGCAACAAACAGACGGCCCCCAGTCCCCGGCGGCCCCGCTATTCCTGGCTACGGTGGCGACCATGGTAACGGCGGGGCAGGGGGTGCTAAGAATCTCCGGTGGAGGTTCGGTTGCCACCTTAGACGACTCGACCTGGCAACGTACAACGCACGCACCCTGAGGACTGACGAGAAGATCGTGGAGCCGCAAGAAGAGATAGACAAGTTGCGCTGGCATATTATAGGAATATCCGAAGTCCGAAGAGAGGGGGAGGACACGGTAATTCTCAAATCCGGCAACTTGCTCCATCACCGGGAGGGCGACCATCTGTCCCAAGAAGGTGTCGGATTTATCGTCCATAAGTCTATCGTTAACAACGTTGTAAAGATCGGGAGTGTGTCGACGAGGGTTGCGTACCTTATACTCAGAATCACCAAACGGTATTCGCTGAAGGTCATACAGGTTTACGCACCAACCTAGGCACACCCCGATGAGGAGGTGGAGGAAATGTATGAGGATATCTCTAGAGCCATGCATTCCTCCAAAACCCAATATACGGTGTTAATGGTAGACTTCAATGCAAAACTAGGCTAAAGAGTGAACGGTGAGCTGAAGGTAGGGAAATTTGGAATAGGGCAACGGAACCCAAGGGGCCAGCAGCTGGCCGACTTCATGGAGAAAGTGGGACTCTTTATGATGAACACTTTCTTCCAGAAGCGGCCCCACAGGAAGTGGACGTGGTCGAGCTCCGACGGTTCGATAAAAAATGAGATTGACTTCATTATGACGACCAGACGACAACTGTTCAGTGATGTCTCCGTGATCACGAGGGTGAAAACTGGTAGCGATCACCGATTGGTTAGAGGCACACTGAACCTAAACTTTAAGTTGGAGAGGTCTCGTCTAATGAAGTCAACGCTCCTTCCCCCCTCGTGCTCTGTTCCAAAGTCCCGAAACCTTTCAACTCGAGTTACAAAACCGTTTTCAGTGCCTAGAAGTCTGCAGTGAAGTGGAAAATTTGAATGATAAGCTCGTGGAAACTGTCCATGCGGTCGGAGCTAAGTTCTGCAAGACCCGCCGCAGGAGAACACAAAAACTCTCCGATCACACTCTTAATCTCATCGCTGTTAGACGGGAGATGAAGCTACATTCTTCAACAGACTTGACAGCATACAGGCAACTGAACAGACAGATCTCCAAATGCATGCGGCGGGACTTACGCAACTTCAATACAGCTCGTATTGAAGAAGCGATCGAGCGGAATCAAGGCTCCAAAGTCGTCGCCAGAGATCTGTCTGCCTGAAAGAGCCAACTGTCAAAGCTGAAGACAGAGTGTGGCAGCATCGTTTCCGGAAACCTGAGATTTTGAGTGAGATTGAGAGGTTCTATGGGCAGCTGTACACGTCATCGTTGGAGCCACACGCAAGTGTGAGTAACGATCCAAGAGCGAGTCTCATCCGACACTATTCCGAAGATATCCCGGACGTCAGTCTGAGCGAGATTAGAATGGCTCTCCTTAAACTTAAAAAACTTTAAACCTTAAATACAGTAGGGCCCCAGGCGAGGATGGAATTACAGCGGAGCTTCTGAAAGCGGGTGGAACACCGGTACTTAAAGTCCTTCAGAAGCTCTTTCATTCCGTCCTCCATGGTGGCATTACACCGGAGGCGTGGAGCAGAAGTGCGGTGGTCTTGTTCTTCAAGAAAGGTGACAACGCTCTCTTGAAGAACTACGAACCGATTTCCCTTCTGAGCCGCGTCTACGTGCTGTTTTCGAGAGTCATTACGCATCGTCTCGCGCGCAGACTTGACGAGTTCCAGCCTCCCGAACAAGCCGGTTTCCGAAAGGGCTTTAGCACCATAGACCACAAACATACCCTTCGGAAAATTGTACAGAAGTCCAAAGAGTACAATTTTCCACTATGCCTGGCGTATGTGGACTATGAGATAGCCTTTGATTCCGTCGAAATTTGGACGGTGCTGCAGTCCCTTCAGCGGTGCCAAGTTGACTGTCGGTGTATCGAAGTGCTGAAATGTTTATACAGGAGAGCTACGATGGCTAGTCGAGTACAGAACCAGAGTACGAAACCTATCCAATTGCAGAGAGATGTAAGACAGGGTGACGTCATATCCCCGAAACTCTTCACCGCTGCATTGAAAGACGTTTTCAAGCTTCTGGACTGGAAAGGATACGGTATTAACATCAATGGTGAGAACATCCCTCACCTTCGATTTGCCGACGATATATTCGTTATGGCAGAATCGCTGTAGGACCTAAGCACTATGCTCAATGACCTCAATAGTGTCTCCCAACGGATAGGTCTTAAGATGAACATGGACAAAACAAAGATCATGTTTAATGTCCATGTCACACCTATGCCGGTAGTTGTTGGGAGCACTAAGCTCGAAGTTGTTGACGAGTATGTTTACCTGGGACAAATAGTCCGACTAGGTAAGTCCAACTTCGACCGAGAGGTCAATCGACGGATTCAACTCGGCTGGGCAGCGTTCGGGAAGCTACGACACATCTTCTCGTCAGACATACCTCAAAACCTTAAAACCAAATTGTACAACCAGTGCGTGTTGCCAGTGATGACTTACGGAACTGAGACGTGGTCCTTCACAGCTGGCCGTATGAGGAAGCTCAAGGTCGCTCAGTGAGCTACGGAGAGGGCTATGCTCGGAGTTTCTCTGCGTGATAAACTTAGAAATGAGGATATCCGCAGTAGAACTCGAGTAACCGACATAGCCCAACGGATTAGTAAGCTGAAGTGGCAGTGGGCCGGCCATATAGCTCGAAGAACCGACAACCGATGAGGAAGAAAGGTTCTCTCTCTCGAGTGGCAGCCTCGTACCGGTAGGCGAAGTGTAGGGCGACCCCCACGAGATGGAATGACGACCTGGTAAGGCATGCAGGAAGTCGATGAATGCAGGTGGCTCAGGACCGTGCTTTGTGGCATTCCTTGGGGGAGGCCTATGTTTAGCAGTGGACTTATGAAAAGGCTGTAATGAATGAATGAATGAATACCTACTTAAATATAGAGTATGGCAGTCGCGTATTAGCGTCCTAAAAAAAGTCACTACCACATATCGTTCCGTGTGTCGTAAGAGGCGACAGAAGGAAATGAAACAAGTGAGCTTAAGCATCTCCCTTATAATAACCCGAAATAATAAAAAACTGCGGATGCGAACCCGCCTCCCAAGCGTGGTAACTATGACAAATATCCACCCTATGAGGCAATCTATGGGAGGACTTTGCTCAGAGGACTTTGCTCATGATGATGATGATGATGATAATGATTGATAATAATTTAATAATACGGCTACTGTAGCTCATGGCACCTACAACGGACTTCAAACAAAGAAGGCTACAAATACAGAACTTTAGAAAAATCAATACTCGTTATTCTGCACACCTAAATTCATACACTATAATAATTTTTTTGTTGCAAATGACAAAATGATCACACAACCATTCATTTTTGTATGGATGGTATACATTTGTTATATATTATATATATATATCTTGGTTATACATGTTATATATCTATACACTTGTTATTATATTAAAGTTAGTTAAAGTTGCAGCCTATTTACGTCCCACTGCTGGGCACAGGCCTCCTCTCATTTCTGAGAGGGTTTTAGGGCTAGGAAGTGTCCGCCGCGCTGCCCCAATGCGTGTTGGCGAACTTCACATGTCTTCGAAATATATTTTTTTTTCTTATTTCTCAGACATGCAGGTTTCCTCACGATGTTTTTCTTCACCGCCGAGCACGTGGTAAATCGGCACTTAAAATTGCAATTAACAATTTCATTGGTGCCGGCGGGGATCGAACCCGGGTTGCTCGATTACTGTGAAGATTACAGCGAGCGCTAACCATCTGAGCTACCACGGCTATTATTATATGCGTGTGTGAAAATGTAACGTGGAGAATTGTAATTTAAAGCACTATTGGCTAGGGTTACGTGGCAATTTTCCTTTGACACGTCAGTTTAGCTTAGAGCTGACTTTGTACTCTTACTGATTAAAAATGAAAAGCAAAATAAAGTTGTTTTTTCTACGGTTGCTGATAATGAATACACTGCTTGTAAAGGAATAATATTTTTACCAAAACATTTTCTTTTCTCTTTTAAAATAATATGACTATTGCGACTTATAGTATATCCATAAAAGATATTATAAATAACAACGTTCAGTACATAGCTACATTCAGTATTAGACATGGTAACTTAGGGCTAAGCGCTTGCTGTAAATATCAGAGTACGTGAGCAAACAGGGTTCGACTTCAGCCGGCAAACGACACATAAATTGTCAATTACAATTTTACAACGTGTTCGGCGGAAGGACGTGAAGGGCGAACATAGTAAAACCTGCATATTAGAGAAATTAAAAATATTTCGTAGACATGTGAAGTTTGAAAATACTAAGAATTTTGACCGAAAATAAAAGAAACTCTCAGTAGCAGCTTGGAGTAGAAAATTGGCGATATTTCATCCTCGTGCGTCGGAAAGCACGTAAAGCCATTGCATCTTGCGTCTGATATCGTGTTGAAATTCGGTCTGTAGGACATAAAATAATAATAACTTAAGCAATAATGGGGATTTATGAGTTTCACTCCCAGAGGTCTAATCCATCTTTTAAGCTATCATGAGCAGGATACTGTAGCTACTCTCACGGACTCTAGTTAATATCGGTTCTGTTTTCTTCTGTATGCAAGCCATCTGCCCGCGTCATGACAAACATAGTCGATGCACGACCAATGCAACCGCAACAACCTCATAGACGCATTATTATATTGAACTCACAGAACATTGTACGCGATTATACATAATACGTACATATATATTATACGTAATATCGGAAGTTCATATAAAGATGTACAGTATGCTTTGACGAACGTTATCTTCACAGTGTTTGTACACCGTGAAAACCGGGCAAATTTTGGAAGCCATCACCTTCACCCTGACTGAAAATTCTCTGCGTTTTCTATCCATTCAGCATTGTTGAATATCAAGCTCTACTTGTGCTGGTGGAATTCTTGACTATAATAAGAACTTCAATATGTAGACTGTATAGGTAATTTATTGGTTGCTATAACAGAGGTAGCCGTAATGCGTGCGTTCGCGACCGGGTTGTTCCGAGCAAGAGCGTTGTCATGCCGCGTTGTGTCCATGAAGGTTGGTGGGCCGTGAAGCGCCCGCAGAACCGGTTTGAGGTCCACCGCCCGACGACACGAGCCGTTGAGAAGAATAGGCAGTGACCTCAGGAACATGTTCCCCGGGTTGAGGCATAAAGGCTTTAAGATGACGCAGGAGACACTGGAAGAGGGCAGATGTTTTTAAATGCTCTTGTGATTGTTCCCTTTGTAGTGAAGATGTCAGCAACTCTGGTGTGACCATCCGATCCTGGTCTTATAGCAATCACTCTACCCATCAGCCAAAGAAGAGGAGGTCGATTGACGTCCTTCACGAAGAACATAGTGCCTGTCTTCAGCTCTTGATCAGCGATATTCCACTTCGTTCTCTGTTGTAAGGTAGTAATATACTCCTTGGAAAACTATTGCCAGAAATGCTGCCGAACCTTTTCAACTAGCTGGTAGCGTGGAAGTCGTTCTATGTTGCTGTCAGCGATCTGAGGATGCGAAACTGATGTGAGTGGTCGTCCGATCAGGAAGTGAGAAGGTGAAAGATAGTAGAGATCAGAAGGATCTGAGGACAAAGAGGTCAACGGTCTGCAATTTAAGATGGCCTCTATCTGACTCAGACACGTCAAAAGTTCTTCATAAGTTAGATGAGTAAGACCAAAAGTACGACGTAGAAGATACTTGGTTGACTTTACTGCTGCCTCTCAAATGCCCCCAAAATGAGGTGAATAAGGTGGTATAAATTTAAAATCTATGCCTTGGTTTGCAATGTCTGACTAAATATCATTGTAAGATAATTGTAAAAATTGTTTAAGCTCATTTAAAGCTCCTACAAAGGTAGTGCCATTGTCAGAGTACACGCGCTGAGGCTTGCCAAGACGTGCAACTTTAATACTTTTAAATTCCATAGAGTACTGCCAAAAAAAATCGTTAAATATTTTAAAGCTATTGATGTTAAGAAAACGGCAGATTTGTGGGGGATTTCCGTAAAGTTATTTTATCTATAATAGATATATAAGCACCTTATCTAGCCACTATATTTAATATAAGCGTCGAATCTGGTGTATTTCCTGATTTAATGAAACATAGTAAAGTCATACCTATATTTAAATCTGGTAGTACAATAGACCCCGCCAATTTTAGACCAATTTCTGTACTACCAACATTAAGTAAAATTTTTGAAAAAATTATTTTAGATCAGATGTTAAGTTTCTTTAATATTAATAAGTTGCTACATAAAAATCAATTCGGTTTTACAAGGGGTCGCTCGACAAATGACGCTGGAGTTGAGCTTATTAAACATATTTTTGTGCATGGGAGAATTCAGAGGATGCTTTGTGTATATTTTGTGACCTTTCCAAGGCCTTCGACTGTGTTCACCATGAGACATTAATCAGGAAGCTACAGTACTATGGTGTCAAGAACACAGCGCTTAAACTTATTATTTCATATTTAAGTAATAGAAAGCAGAAGTTTATTATCAATGGTAAAAGTTCTTCCGGGTCAACTGTACTAATGGGTGTTCCTCAGGCCTCGATTCTCGGCCCATTCCTGTTTCTGGTGTATATTAATGACTTACCTCACCTTGTAGGGGATAGTCATGATATAGTATTATTTGCTGATGATACTTCCTTGATTTTTAAACTTAAACGTCAATCATTTAAATGTGACGAAGTGAATAATGCTATATTAAAATTAGTGCATTGGTTTAACGTTAATCATCTGCATTTGAACGGAAATAAAACTAATTGTGTTAAATTTACAACAACGAATGTTAAAAATCTGAATACCAATGTGTTTTTAAATGGGGAGGAGTTGAGCCCTGTTGTATCCACTGTTTTTCTTGGCATCACTCTTGACGCAAAGCTTCAGTGGGGCCCCCATATATCCAAATTAGCAAGCCAGACTAAGTTCTACAGCCTATGTTGTAAAAAAGATTAGAGGTCTCACTAGTGTCGAGACAGCTAGATTAGTTTATTTTAGTTATTTCTATAGCATAATGTCTTATGGGATTTTGCTATGGGGAAATGCGGCTGATTCAGAAACTATTTTTGTTTTACAGAAGAGGGCCATTAGAGCTATTTACAATCTAAAACCGAGAGAGTATTTTAGAGATACATTTAAAGAAATTAATATATTAACTTTGGCCTCTCAGTATATTTACGAAAATTTAATGTATGTTCACAAAAACAAAGATAGTTTTAGTAAAAAAAGTGATATACATTCTGTAAACACTAGGAACAAACACAAGCTAGTGATGCCAGTTTCTCGACTCCACAGAGTCAGTAATTCATTCTTGGGGCAATGTATACGCTATTACAACAAGGTCCCGGAAAGTGTACAGGTTCTCTCTATTACCAAGCTTAAATGTTTTATTAAGCTGAAACTGTATAAAAAGGGTTATTATAGTATAAATGAATACATGGTTGATAATAATCCCTGGGAATGAGGTGGTCGCTTCCAAGCAGTTTCTAAAATAAATTTTGTAAATAGTTTGTAATCATTTATAATGTAAAATTTATTTAAAAAAAATGTCCCGCTGGGTTTTGTGCTGGTTCTTCCCAGGACAGAGGCAATTTTTTCGAACCAGTAGTAAAGTAAAAAATGACATTCAATAAGAATTACACATGTAATGTATATTGAATAAAAATTATTCTAGTATATTCTATTCCAACAAACCGACTAAAGGCGGGAAGAAAAGACTCCTTTGTTAAATCGGAGACCAACTATAAGTGGACGGCTCTAGCTGCAAAGCACACAAAATAACAAATATATGACTTCAATAGCTTACAACCTCTGCCTTTAGGATCCGCTATTAGCACTGGCCCGGCAAAATCTAAGCCTGTGGTTAATAATGGGAAATCAAGCTGCGTCCTATCACTAGATAGGTTACCCAAAATGACCTGAATGAGCTTGCCCTTTACGCGAGTACATCGAATACAAGTTCGTACAATTTGTTTAGCTAAGTTTCTACCACCGGGCGGCCAATATGTTGTTCTTATATTTGCTAAAAGTAGTGTAGGTGTACATGTATGTATAAGTGGTGGTACGATTTAAATATTACTTTAGTGAGGTGATGTTTACTACAGAGTAATATAGGATGCTTTATATCGTAAGTGTAATTAGAGTTCTGAAGGCGTCCGCCTACACGTAATATGTAACAAGAATCAATAAAAGGAGAGAGACTGATCAATTTATTTTTACTGTGTAATATTTTGTTACATTTAAGAGTGTTATATTCCTCAGGAAACATTTCCTGCTGAGCACATTATATAATTAGATTTTGTGAACGCTGTAATTCTGAATGAAACAAGTAAGATAAAATTTTGTTATTTGCAAATCTGCAATTATGAATAAGCCAATTGACATAGGCTAAGGTTCTGATTAACTTGGTATATGATGAAAGTTTGTAAATTAGATGAGATATTGCATTGTTCCTGTAATCTCTTACATTATTTTTGACAAAAGTGTGTAATTAAGTTTCAGGTAACGAAATATTTTGACTGTGTTGGACATGTTGGAAATTGAATGACGGGGCAGTGAAGAAAATCTGGACCAGACCACCAAAGTATAGACGCGCTGATAGTATCAGACTTCACCCCGCGGGATACAAGCTCCACGTCTGGCCGATCGTGGCTTCCTGCACCTCAGAAATTATGCACCCAAAGCTGCTGAAGCAAAATTTTGGCCTGAACAATGCATGGACCAACGAGACCAAGGGAATCAAAAACCTGACTAATTAAGGATAAAATAATGTGTTTTGTTATTTTGTTTATAGCACTTAATTTAATTCAAAAGAAAATATTGTCCACATGTGAGTCCCAGAAAAGTCCTAGTGTTTTGCTTGGAGATTCGTTAAGATTAAGATACTTTTCTGAGTGCTAAGTAAATCAGGAATGTCTAGAACAGGTAAATGATATTGTATACTTGGGGAGTGCTTTTAGCCGGGATGAAAGATGTGATTTAGATGTGGACAGGCGTGTCGCTGCCGGGAACAAAGTCAATGGTGCCCTGACTGCGTTCGTCAAAAGGCAAGGCGTAGTGAAGAGTGCATGCCTTGCAAAACATAACGCAGTGTTGTTACCGACTTTGTTATATGGCAGCAAAACCTAGGTATGCCAGGAGAAGCATAAAAGCAAGTTGAATGCAGTGGAGATGCGATCTCTTCGTAAAATGTGCGGCGTTACCATGGCCGACCGAAAGCGAAACGAAGAAGTTGGCAATATGGCAGGTTTGAAAGACGACCTTATTACAAAAATTGATAAGGGCGTGCTTCGATGGTTTGGGCACGTTGAGCTAATGAGTGAAGACCGAATGATGAAGAAAATATATAGCGCGAAAGTTAATATTAAAAGGTGTCGAGGTAGACCGAGACTAACTTTCGAAGACCATGTGAGCAAATAGCTCGAAGAGGGGAGGGTCAAGAGTACTCGGATACCTAGACGTGCATGTATGAAGAAGTTAATAAATCTGAAAGAAGCGAAAGAGGTACGTAAGGATCGTGACACTTGGCGATCTGTTCTCTCTGGCTACCCCGTCAGGGATTGTGCGTGAAGATAAGTATCTCATCATATTTGTTTCTTGTACAACTTTACGTAACGTAATATAAACGTTAAACGTAATATACTCCTTCATAATGTATGTGAAGTGAAGATATTTGTTTTCTTTCTTCCAATTTCAATAATGATTTTTTTTTACAGTTGAAGACATACAGCCTATATTAAATATTCTATTACTAAGCACAGGCTTCCTGATTATTTTTATTGAGTTTTTTTGGGCAGTGAAGATTTAGTATGCAGGATAATTATTTCTTATATTTACAAGGACACTACACATTTAAATAAAAACTAGTTTTTCCGGATTTTATCGCGTATATCTGGAGGTAACCTTGGTCTATTATTATGACATTGGGACGTGAAACACCCGAGTCTTCCCGTGAGCATGGGTGCTGTAAAGTGCTCGAAACGTCAGAAATGCTTATGATATAAGTTAATATACGCGATAAAATTCGAAAAAACTAGTTTAATTTAAAGGTATGTAGGATGTTAACCTAGGATGTTGTCCAACCTTCGATACTCGTACTGTGGTTTAAAAATACAATAACATTATGCTACATTCAGCATTAAACCTTAATCTTCGTAGTGTGTTATAATTTGTTTATAAAATAATGTCAACTTTAAAAACAAATAAAAGAAAAAGAAAAAAGAATCGTTTATTTATAGTAATTGAAAACAATAGGCAACATTTCTAAAAGCTTAAATATTCTAACCGAGTACATGCAAAAACCAAAATGTAAAACCTTTTCAGTTAATTAAAACTTCATAATCACGTTCATAAAAGCGGTTTTTTCATACGCACCGTGAAGTGGAGCCCTTTCAAAGACTGCCAGTTTCCTTTATACCGACGAAACAAGCCAAGCGTGAGGAGGACGTCTGCGTTGTACACTAATTTTTAGTCTGCGTATATGGGACTAATAACGAACAACATCGAAGACTATGACGTAATCATGTACATTATTCAATTTAATTTCTATTTTGATGACGTTGTATCAAGTCAGATAATTTTAAAAACAGTTAAGTATTACCGAGCGATGGACGGGACAAAACGGTAAAGTTCGTAATTAATTACCATAGAGCAAGGGCCACCAGTGGACCGGAGGGGAGTGGCTATACGCAGGCGTTCCCATATGTCAAAGTACAAATCCACGCGGTCTTATGATTATAACAAAACTAGCTGCAGCCCCACTGCTCACTAGACTAAATCTGGTTATGCGGCTGAATAGACGTCCTACAGAAATGTCGCATTATGCAGTGGTTTTTCTGCAAAAAGAGATCTGCAGCGTTTTTTTTATAAGCGTCATAATCGTCAGTAGCCTAATGGCAAGTCGCGGACCGCTAACTCGAAAGGTCGTGGGTTCAAATCCGCCATTCGACTACTGTCGTAAACCACTTCTAACACAAGCATTTTAAGCTTACCAGAAGTGGTTAAAGGGATATAAGTAATAATAATTAAAATATTACTAGTATTTTTTTATTTAAAAAAATAAAAAAAATTACAAAAATATGGTGTTACCTTTATACATAAGGAATTTTAAATCATATTATTGCTTTTACTTCAATTTAATGTTAAAGATTACAATAATTACGGTCGTTTTACGTCGGATTTGTTTACTAACTCAGACCGCTTACCCTTATACAAAATGATGTTTTGCCAAAAATGGGTTAAGATGGAAAATTATGAAAGAAGTGATATGTGACCTGCCCATTTTTTACTCAATTACAAACCCAATATCTCAATAGTCGCATTTTACGACATATTAAACGAGTAACATATACGAAAAATTCATAGAAGTCTCACATATCCATGGGACAAAAGTTACTAAAGTAAAGTAAATTGATAGCCTACTAGCTGGTATCTGGTGCTTTGCTGTAGCAGATGAAATAATTGTGGAAATATCGTTTTAAATTTGGAACAGTCATGTTACTTAATTCGGAATGATAATATATTCATTGAAATTGAATGATATATGAATTTAAAATACATTTATCAGTACGATAGGCGTGCCATCTACTGTAAGTTAATTGTACTATGCCTATAACCTTCACGCACATATTGCACTGCAAGCAATAAGTTGACAAAGTTTACCGCAATCCGATGGAGGGTGTGTCAGCGCATAAAAAAAGAATATTAATTTTTATATATTAGATATACGGCCTCAATACGTCCATCCATTTCATTAATTACAACCCATTTCTGAACATAGGTCTCACGTATTGTTTGCCTCATAGGAAGCCATATTTGCCAAAGTTGTCATCCTAGGAAGGTGGGTTGGCAACAGCATTTTTTTATAGTATGAGTTGTATTCAGTAACATGTTGTTGTAAATTTCTTAAGGCAAATTACTCTAATCAGTCCTGCAAAGATCTACCATGGCATGCTGTTGGACTAAATTGGCTGCTAAAATTTAGCAAATATGAAATTAAAACAATCCAAGTTTTTTTTTTTGCTAAAATTAATTAAATAAAATAAAACTAATGAAAATATTGTGATATTAGGCGATTTTAATGGAAGAGTTGGGGTGAGGAGGCTTGGTTATGAAAGGATATTGGGAACGTTTGGTGATGAAAGTATAAATGAGAATGGTAAAAGCCTTCTCGCCGTATGCGTGGAAAAGAATCTTTTTGTGACGAACACTTTCTTTCGTCATAAGAAGATTCACACGTATACATGGGAAAGAGGTGATGATAGAAGTATGATAGATTTCATAATTGTTGATGAAAGAATGAGGAGCGCGGTGGTAGATACAAGGGTTTACCGGGGCTCTAACGTAGGGACGGATCATTACTTGGTCTTATGCCGAATTAATGGTCTTTTCAGACATTGGAGGCATCGGACATCTGTGTCTACCACTGCGTTACAACGTATAAGAACAGAGAGGTTACAAGATGAAGGCGTGAAAGAGAAGTTCAAATATAGATTGAGAGAAAATATAAGTGGTATGGCTGAATTGTGTATGAATGATTTAGACTTGGAGACTGTGTGGTATAATGTCAAGAAAGGCTTAGTGGATGCAGCTACCGAAGTATGTGGTGTAAGTAAGAGAACGAATAAAAGGAAAAATAACACGTTATGGTGGGATGATGAGGTACGGATGGAAGTTGAAGCAAAGAAGAAAGCATGGCTAGATTTACTAGCAACCAAGGCTAGTAATTCTAGCAGTATGAATGATGATATTGAAAGGAAAAAGGCAGTCTTTAGACACCTAAATAAAAGAGTAAAAGAAGTAGTTGAAAGGAAAAAGCAAAAAAGAACGGATAAGAATGATAGAAGAATATCGGATAACTTCCAGGCAAACATTAAAATGTTCTGGAAATTATTATTAAAATGTTATGTAAGAACTACCAGGGGACATTCAAAACGGCCTAGAATGAATGCTATACGAGACCAGAATGGCTGTTTTCTGAATGACGAAGTTTTGAGTTTAAGGAGATGAAAGGAATACTTCGAAAGCGTGTTTATGAGTGATAAGACGTTTGAATGACGATGACGAGTGAATGCAGGAAATAGATTGAATGGGGCTCTACACTCTATTGTGAAAAGTCAGAATGTGTCCAAAAAGGCACGTATGGCAATTGACAATGCTGTGTTAGTGCCTACTTTAATGTATGGTAGTGAAAGTTGGGTGTGGCAGAAGAAGCACGAGAGTAGAATAAATGCTGTAGAAATGCGGTCATTACGTAGTATGCTAGGGCTGAATCTGAATGACAGGGTGAGAAATAGTGTGAGAAGAGAAATGTGTGGTTTGCAAGATGATGTTGTGACTAGGATTAAGAAAGGAATGCTTCGGTGGTTTAGTCATGTAGAAAGAATGAATGAGGAAAGAGTGACAAAGCAAATTAATGTTGCAGAGGTGAATGGCAGAGTCGGGAAGGGTCGCCCTAGGCGAAAGTTTATCGACCAAATTGGCAATATATTGAAAATGGGCCAAATTAAGAGTACCTTTAACCGACGAGCGTGTATGCGTAGGTATATAGATGTGGAGGAAGCGAGAGAGGTGTGTCAGGATCGTGCCAAATGGAAGTCCATAGTCCATAGCCTACCCCTCTGGGTGACAGGCGTGAGTGTTTATATACTAAAATTAAATTGGAAGTGAAATTTACAAAAAACCCTCTCTGAACTGAGAGGAGACCTGTGTGCAGCTGTGGAACGTATATGAGCTGTAACTTTACTTTTACTAATTAAATTGCGTTTTAAGAATTATTAATGCAGTTTTAAAACTTAAAGCCACAACCATAAATAAATTCTTAAAAAAATGTAACAACGTACGAAGACCGTACCTAGCGTTGTTAGCAACTAATGAAACACCGTTTATCATTTGGGACTGCCAAATAAAACATAAGCATTAGTTTCTGAGAGAGAGAAGAATACAATAAATTAAAGCTTTATGTAAAAGATACTACCTTTAACTAATTAAGATAACTAATTTATTACGTATTTTGTTGCCTTTTGTTTTCTATTTTACGCCAGAGTTTGACAGTAGAAATAGTATAATCCCACCTGATGGTAAATTGTAATGCATATGAAATGGTGGAGCGCACTGAAGAAACAAAAGCATATTTACTCTTGCTTTAAAAACAGATCCTGGCAATTTTTTCCTTTTTATAATCCTTTGATGTACGCTTTTTTTATAGGATAAGGGTGACAAACGAGCACACAGTCCACCTGATGGTAAGTGGTTGCTGCGGCCCATAGACATCTACATCTATCCTCATTTGCGAATCAAAATGCAGATGCGTTGTCACCCGTGAGGACTAAGATGGAATGCCTCATTTCCAGTAAAAAGGGCCTCCGGCCACCTGCACTCACCAAGCGAAACGCAGAGGTAAACCTCTACTTCACGCTGGTATTCTGTGAGGTCGTGGTACCACCCCGGTTCGAGCCGGCCCATCCGTGCGACAGCAAATGCCGCCACTTGGCTCTACCACTGTTACAAACGCTTGACGCTTGACGAATGATGAAGTAAACTGTTTGTTTCGAATGCTTGGTAAGTTGAAAACGAAAGGATTGAGACGGGCTGTCCGATGTCCGTCTGGTCGTTAGATGGTGGAAGGAAGAGGGAGCATTTTGTATCTCAGTTCAGGTTTGAAGAAATCTCAACCTCCAACAACTGAAGGTGGTCGGTGTATTCTAGTGAATACATATCGGAAAGTAGTACCCAAGGCGAGCTGGCTCCATTTTGCATTTTCAAATCCTGCTATGGCACACTTAGGTTTGGATTAAATCTTATTTTCACCTTATCTAACCAAGCCAATAAAAGTAAAAAAAGTTTCACGAATGGGCACAGTCCTCTTCTCAGCTGTCAGAGTTTTTAAAGATAACAGTGCCCACCTTGTTGCTTTAATGCATGCTCGAAAACTGCACAATGCATCAAAATATTTCAAAGTTCTCAGGCATGCAGGTATCCTCATGATGTTTCCCTTCACCGTCGAGCTCGTAATTTACAATTAACAATTTCATTGGTGCTCGATTAAACTTTGCTCGTGTACAATGGAGTTTTATTACGGGTACTCCTGACCTTCCACAGTTTCCTTGAGCAAACAACGGGGTTAAACCAATATTGATTTTCTTTCCTTATTAAGTACGGTGGATTATTATATTCAAATAACGTTACTGTATTGTTAGAAACTAGAATACAGAGTTACAAGAAAAAGCTTTCATTCTACTTCTTTTGTTAGATATTATTCTCAAAACGATTTAAATAAAAGAACACTACTCGGTAACAAACCTTCCTTATTATCAGATATCATTGTGAAAGCCAATTTCCATAAAAACAAAGGCGTGAGAAAGGATGCTCAACTTGCTCTCGATCACTATCAGCAACAAAACGGCGCACTACAACATACACTCAGTATAAAGCAATAAAGTTTGACCAACCGTAACACGCTTCCGCCATAATCATACCGGAGCAACGTGAAGGACCCAATTCCATGATAATAACACCAAAGTATGCAAACCAACAGCAACACACAAGAATATAAAACACTACCCATATCTCAATGTAACACAGGGCAGCCTCTCAGCAACACGATCTTCTTTGCCTACACTAGTAGAGACTCGTGGAGACTCGTAGAATTACCGACTGATCCCTCTTAGCATTGACACCTTATACTGCTAGGACGGGTGGGAGACAATATAGTTCTACCCTCATTTCTTCATATTTTTTTTTTATCTTTTTAACCTTATCCCTAACAGTTTATATTAAAACTCAAAAATGTAGTAAATCTAAAAAACCATATTCACTCAAATCCGATAATTAGTTGAGTGAGAGGCCAACGAGTTACTAAGCCGTAGAATTAAAATCACGAACATAATAACTAGTCAATTCATTTAGCGTCTTTAGGGTTTACTGTACTACAAGTGGACTTTTATTGAATAAGAGATTTGTTGAAATCTGAATCTACGGTAATAAAACTAAGACATAGATAATAATTGGTTTGTTTAATCAATTTCAAGAAGGTGTACATTTATTATTTAGAATTGAATTTTTATTATACCATTACAGTTACAGATAATCAATTATGCTGGCCATATAATAAATGAGAATTTGTATGAAGACCTAGATATAGAAAGAGAGCGCAGGATATTGTCCGGACGTGGTAATATGTTAATTTATATGTTTGCTCCTTGCACAATACCAGTCAAAATTGCTTTATTCAAAGCCTACTGCCAATCGTTTCACACGAGTAGTCTTTGGACTAACTTAACCCAAAAAGCATAAAATCTCCTGCGAATTCAATGCAATAATATGTTCAGGGCCTTTTTGGTGCTCTCTTGCTATTGCAGTGCACCAAGAATGTTTGCTGATGCAAAAACAGATGATTTTTACGAAATCATGAGAAATAAATGGAGTATATTGTATGACGCGTGCGATGGAGCTCGAACAGTGTACTACAGATGATTTGCAACAGAGTGGATTTTAACCCGCTTGCAAGGTTTATTAAACTATTTGCTTTGTGAGTTCCATAAGCCAAAAAAACCAGAAGTTTAGTTTTTGTATTTTATTATGAAGTTTTGTATAGATTTCGTAATAGATTTAGTCATCCGCTTTTGAAAATCCATCGCTGGCCATGCCTTTCTTGCATTGCAGGAAATATTTCCTTTAATTGTCACACTTGGAAAATGAATAATCATCTCAGTATTATCTAAAAATCTTGTTCCTTTGACTTTTACGCCCAGCAAAGAGGAATAATTATACCGTTATCTATCGGAAAACATAAATTCTTACTTGCATTTCCCATAGTTGCACACATAATATGTTTACGGCACCTACATAAAGAAAGTCATAAATTTTACTGCTTATTGAACGGCCGTTCTAGATTTGATCCAGTTTTAATTTTTCCTAACATGTGAAAATGCAAACAGTTAACAAATAAAATACAAGATATTTTTAATGAGAATAAAGGTGATAAACGAGCAAACAATGCTTCGTTTCAAGTAAAATCAGTCTGCAGTTCTCTACACTCACCAACACACGAAATACAGCAGCATCTCTATGCTATGTTACGCTGGTATTCTGTGACGGCATGGTGCTACCTCGGTCGAGTCGATCTATTCGTGCTAAAACCATAATATAGCTGTAGATTGGCTCTACTACTTAAAGGTGGAGAAATCTGTAAACTTCTCTTCGTATGGCCGCGAAGCTGTTATGGCCAATTTTGGAGTAACTAGCGTCGACCTCGCGACCTCTTAAACTTAAAAGGCCACGACGCGATTAATATTTTCTTATAAAGAAAAATAATCGATCCAGATTTAAATGTGTAATTGAATGCTTGAACTTTGTAATCGTAAATATAAATCGATTGTGAAAGTGAAGCAACTTCACATAAAAAATTCGCTATAAAATACGCATAAAATATATAAAATGAAATTATATATTTAATAAACATAAAAAAGGGAATAAAAAGACTTAATATTTATAATTTTTATTATTGAACATTGAATGGTCGCGCTAGATTACATTTTATTTTGTTTCTTCTTTAAAGAACTCTTTAAATAATAATATGGCCATTTTAAAATGCAAGTTGTTTAAAAATAAAATACAATTGAGAGAATTTATATTATCAAGCTTATTAGTGCTTTTTATGCTATACGCCAACAAATGTTTCAGTTTAAAATTTCCGTTAAGAATTATCGGAGGAAATGACACGAGCACAGATGAGTATCCATACGTCGTTCGTTTAAAAATACAGGATATGGAAAACTTTACGAATAACACTATTATTGCTAAACATTATCATCTGTGTACGGGGGTCAGCACTTACGGAAACCTGGGTGCTAACTGCGGCCCACTGTTTATTTGAAATGCAAAGTCCTACTCAGAAAATTGTCATAAGATACGGAGATGTGCGTAATTCACCATGGATTAACCATTCATTTAGTGATGTTTTATACACGGTTAAACATCCATTATTCACTATCACATACGGCGATTATTACAACCACGTGTTGAAAAATGACGTTGGTCTAGTGCGGACGGCTATTAATATATCACGTTATGTCAAACTTAGTGCTACAGATTACTTGTCTTTGTATGGCCACGAAGCTTTTATGGCTGGTTTTGGAGTAACTAGCGTCTCTGTCCCAGGAGGTAAAATTCAAAGAGAAGATACTCTTATACTGAAAAAGCCACTACAAGTTTTGAATGTGCTAATTTCCAAATGTGCCGATGATGAGTCTTTGTCGCCCGCTCTTTGCTTAGCTCCAAAGTGCGGCAACAGAGCTACGCATGTATGTGCAGGCGATTCAGGTGGACCACTTATCCATCCTTCGGGGTTAGTAGGAGTATTATCTTTAGGAGATGCTTCTGTAGACTGCTTAGATCCGACCGAAAATAGGAATGTACTTTCTTCTGGTGTTGTTTTACCGATTAGCCCGTACATTGAATGGATATACGGTTATGTCTCAATATGAAACAATTATAGCTAGTTTATTAAAAATAAGTGTATTAAAAAAAAGTTAAACCTTAAATCTAAATCAAAAAGGATTCCTAGAATTACTTCCACATGACTAACTTTGTATGGTTATACTCGTACTTATATAAACATGTCTAAAAATGTAGTGTAAATGAGCAAACCGTTAAAAGCGTTTAATATTATGTTTTTTTTATATTCCATTTTGAATGGACATAATATTTTTAAGCACTCCTATAACTTCTGTAGTAACAATATTAAGTCAATTTATATTTTACACCATAAACAAGTATCAATAAACTATAATGTAAAACTCTAAGAATATGACTCATAAAAATACATCCAATTTTACTCGTGCGATGAACAAATAACATTTACGATTATTTGATGTTCAACTTTAATATTATTGCATCCCAATCAAATGAGAAAATATCCTCAATATTACAATAATAATAAAAATAATATTTTATTTTTCCTCTTAATATATCCGTAATCGGCTTGTAATGATAACACTGGACCACATACCATCATTTTGATTTTACTTTGAAATTTATTATAACTCTAACAATTTCTTATATTAACCCTTTCGCTGTCCCGTGCACTACATATAGGGCACTGCTATTGTCTTACTATTGTGTCTGGAAACCGGACAGTGAAAGTGTTAACGCGAACATTTCACGGGGGATCTGTGATAACAAACACCTGGCCGCCGAGCTTCAGCACGTCAAGCAGGTTATGCACGACAACAAGTTTCGGGTCCCGCGCCTACGTTACAGTGACCGAGTGAAATCGGCTACAATCGAGCGTGTGACTGCTGTAGTACCATATGTCAGAGTTGTCACAGACAAGATTGGCTACATCTTGAAGCGAACATTCTACAAGCTGCAGAAGAAGGTTAGTCAGTTATTACCATATCCCAAGTATAATATCCCTCTACAAGAAGCAGGAGTGCACAAGCTAGATTGTTAATGTGGTCTCTTGTATATAGGGCAAACGAAAATATATAAAAACCCACGTTAAAGTACATAATAGCAGACGTAATGCACCAACGCTCCGGGAAGTCTGCAGTTTGTGATCATGACGGCCCCCGCCATTACATCAGATATGGTAGACTATAAACCCTCGCGATAGAACATGGACTCCTACTAAAGGTGATACGTGAGGCTATTGAAAATAAAAAAAACATCCTCATATTAATAAAGAAGAAGGCTAGGTACCACCACCTTCTTGGGATCATGTAATTAACAAAATGAAAACTAAACCCAAGCGTACCACTGCAAGACTTCTAGACGCAGTAACTATATTCAGCGTAGATTAGACTAAAAGTAATAAGCTTTAGCTTTTTTATGACTGCAGCACAAATGAATTGGCTAGACCGACGAAGGACCATGCTCTCACAGAATACCAACATAAAATAGCAGCTTAATGTTGTTGTATTTCATATGGTGAGTATAGAAAACTGGATACTCTTTTTACCGAAAACGAGATATTCAATCTTAGTCCTCAGTGGTAGCAACACATGTGCATTTCGATTCTTAATCGAGGGTGGAGTTAGATGTCTAAGGGCCACAGCATTCACCTACCATCAGGTGAACTTTGTTGCTCCCTTGTCACCTTTATTCTATAAATATGTTACCACACTGGGCAGGCCGTATTGCATACTGGGTTCAGCAGTTATAAGGCCATCAGTATAGGGAATACTGGATAGCACGATCCTGAGCTAATTGCATCTATCGAATTCTTCTACGTTTTAACAGGTAACGAATAAATAAATCTTCTCAGTTAAAATGTTTATGTGTTTAAACTCCAGGGCTATTCAATTTATTTTGATTTTATTTTTAATGGATGGAAAAGTTGGATTGGTTAAACTTGGAAAATGGATCCAATATTTATTATTTAACAATATGCTTATAAAATTTAATTCAGCAAACAGATACTATTGTATATAGTACCTGTTACATGAATAATGTCGTATTACTTTAATATGTATATTGTATGTCTGACTTTTTTAATTTTTAATATAATCGCAAGTTAGAAAATTTGTTGATGCTCGAAGGGATGGACAAGTACATCAAACCGATACCAGATTTTGAACTTGAGCCTGTGGACGATGCAAAAACGAAGGCAAAGCTAATATTGACTAGAGACTCGTCATTGTACGTGCATATAAAGAACACCAAGAGCTCAAAAGAATTATGAACTACGTTGAAGACCATGTTTGATGACTCCGGTTTCTCGAGAAAAATAACATTGTTGCGACATTTGATACCCATACGACTAAAAAACTGTGGCGACATATGTGACTCAAATGGTCGAGACAGCATAGCGATTAAATGGCACGGGCTTTAAATAACAGACGAATGGGTTAGCTCACTATTATCAGCAGGTTTATCTTATTGTTATACTCCCATGATCATGGAAATTGAACATTCGGGTATTTCGATAAATATAAATGTCAGAAAGTCGAAATTAGGTACTTGACATGAGAGTGGCCGGTGACAATAACAGCGCGGGAAACGAAACTGCATTTGCCCGCGCGAAATAAATTTTATTTTGGCAACACTAAGCCAAATAAATATGGCGGTCTTAAACTCCAAAAAAATATGGCGGTCACCCATTGTCAAATAAGAAGACGGAGACAGCAGTAAGAGATTCATCTACGAAGATAATAACTTGCTAAAATATAAAGAAGATGGTCACTATCGAAGTTAGTGCCCGTTATTGAAGAAAAATAATAGTAAATGTGTATTTAATGTTGTTTTCCTGAATGGAAAGTTTAACAAAACAGAGTGGTACGTGGATTCAGGAGTAAGCGCACATATGACGGTGAACAAATCTTGGATTAGAAACATGAACTCCATACCCTGGTTACCTGAAATTGTGGTAGCAAACAAATAAAAAGTGCCAGTTGTTTGTTCCGGAAACGTCGACATTGTTTCTGACTTAAAATTCGACATTACGGTGAAAGATGTGCTATGCGTTGGTACGCAGAAAACTTTGAGAACACACATATTATCTTTAAGTGAGCTTATTAAACATGGAAACAATGTTAGTTTTCGTAAAAACCACTGCTATATATGAAACAATAGCAATGTTTTGGTAGCCACAGCTGATTTATCGGATAGTGTTTATAAGCTAAGGTTGCACACATGGAGTTGTATGTTGGCTACACCGGTGGTAAGTGGCAAACTATGGCAAAGAATGCTGGCGCACATCATATCAGGACATGAATAGAATGAGACATATGGTGGATGTTCGTCGATGATTTTAGTAGAAAGACGTTTATATATTTTCTTCGAAGAAAAAATGAAGCATTTACTAATTTCAAGATCTCTAAAACAATAGTGGAAGATCAGTTTAACAAAAAGACAAAAATACGAAGGCCAGACAATGGACTAAAGTATACCAACAAAGAGTTTGAGAATTATTTAAAGTTAAATTCACTAAAAATCGAATAATTATACACTTGAACAAAATGGTCTATGTGAGCGATGTGAGCCAACCGAACTGTGATTGAGGAGGCTAGATGTCTAATGTATAATGCAAAGCTGGACTAAAGATTTTGGATGGAAGCAGCAAACGCTGCTGCTGCACTCTATTTAAAAAATAGATAACGTGTTTTAAATGGGGAAAAATTTAAATTTAAATTATTTATTTAAGCTCTGTTGAATCCACTGTTTTTCTTGGCATCACTCTCGACGAAAATCCCTTCAGTCTGGCCCCCATATATCCAAACTAGCTACCAGACTAAGTTCTACAGCCTGTGCTGTAAAAAAGATTAGAGGTCTCACTACTTTCGAGACCGCTAGATTAGTTTATTTCAGTTATTTCCTTAGCATAAAGACTTATGGGATTTTGCTATAGGAAAAATAGGGCTGATTCAGAAACTATTTTTGTTTTACAGAAGAGGGTCATTAGAGCTATTTACAACCTTAAACCAAAAGAGTCTCTGAAAGATAAATTTAAAGAAATAAATAAATTAACTTTGGCCTCTCAGTACATTTACGTAAATTTAATGTATGCTCACAAAAGCAAAAGTATTTTGATAAAAATGTGATATATAGGTACTCTGTACCAGTTCTCTCCATCTCGACTCCACGAGTCAGTAACTCATTCTTGGGGCAATGTATACGCTATTAAAACAAGGTCCCGGAAAGTGTACAGGCTCTCTCTATTACCAAGTTTAAATGTTTTGTTAAGCTGAACCTGTATAAAAGGGGTTAATATAATATAAATGAATACATGGTTGATAATAATCCCTAGGAAAGAAGTGGTCGCTCCAAGCAGTTTCTTAACTAAATTTTGTAAATAGTTTGTACAACCATTTATGTAAAATTTACTTAAAAAGTCCCGCTGATTTTCTTGCTGGTCCTTCCTAGGACAAAGGTTTTTTTACGAACCAGTGGTAAAGTAAAAAATTACTTTCTTTCTTAAATTACATACTTGCGTAGTGGATATTCTAACACGCCACTGCACAGTGGCAAATGTTCAGCTATTGTTTATAGGTATATCCAGATCAAAACTTTTAAAGACTCAAATTACGTTGTACAATATAGTATTATTATGACACGTTATAGGTTTCCTCTTTCCACCCATCAATATGAACAATGGCTCTAATTCAAGATTCTAAAATAATTGTCTGCCACTTAGGAAATTTAACTTTGCATGGAGTTTCACACAGGCACATGATTCTCGGCTGAATAAGCAATCAAAACTTTCCGAGTGAACTCTGTTACCGATGACGCACATAACTTCCTCCCCCGTACATTTTCATAGCTTTGAATGTATTTAGCTTGTGAAAATATAAATTATATATTTTACTTATAACTAGTTTTGCCGAAAGCGGTGTTTGGTGGCACTTGACGGGTTCGTTAAGTGCTTTAGTAATAAGTTGTGGCGCTGAGGGCTTCGGGTAAGCATCCAGCACGGAAAAAGTATTTGTATGGCCTACAAATATTTATTCCAGGTCTGGATGTTTGTCCTTGTAAAATTTACGTACATAAACTACCTTCACGATACAGAATAAAATCTAAGTGTGGGGGTAAAGATTTGCTTTAAAAATAAATTATATGAGAGACCACTGTCCTACCCACATATATAGGCGTGGGTGTTGCAAGAGGCGGTAGAGGGAAACTGAAACAAGAGGTGGGCCTGCTGCTACCATGATAATAACACCAAAGTATGCAAACCAACAGCAACACACAAGAATATAAAACACTACCCATATCTCAATGTAACACAGGGCAGCCTCTCAGCAACACGATCTTCTTTGCCTACACTAGTAGAGACTCGTGGAGACTCGTAGAATTACCGACTGATCCCTCTTAGCATAGACACCTTATAGTGCTAGGACGGGTGGGAGACAGTAAAGTTCTACCCTCATTTCTTCATATTTTCTTTTATCTTTTTAACCTTATCCCTAACAGTTTATATTAAAACTCAAAAATGTAGTAAATCCAAAAAACCATATTCACTCAAATCCGATAATTACTTGAGTGAAAGGCCAACGAGTTACTAAGCCGTAGAATTAAAATCACGAACATAATAACTAGTCAATTCATTTAGCGTCTTTTAGGGTTTACTGTACTACAAGTGGACTTTTAATGAATAAGAGATTTGTTGAAATCTGAATCTACGGTAATAAAACTAAGACATAGATAATAATTGGTTTGTTTCATCAATTTCAAGAAGGTGTACATTTATTATTTAGAATTGAATTTTTTTATTATACCATTACAGTTACAGCTTATCAAATATGCTGGCCATATAATAAATGAGAATTTGTATGAAGACCTAGATATAGAAAGAGAGCGCAGGATATTGTCCGTACGTGGTAATATGCATTCATATGTTTGCTCCCTGCACAATACCAGTCAAAATTGTTTTATTCAAAGCCTACTGCCAATCGTTTCACACGAGCAGTCTTTGGACTAACTTCATGCAAAAAGCATACAATCTCCTGCGAATTCAATACAATAACAAGTTCAGGGCCTTTTTTGGGGCTCTCTTGCTATTGCAGTGCACCAAGTATGTTTGCTGATGCAAAAACAGATGATTTTTACAAAATCATGAGAAAAAAAGTGGAGTATCTTGTACGACGCGTGCGAGGGAGCCCGAACAGTGTACTACAGATGATTAGCAACAGAGTGGATTTTAACCCGCTTGCAAGGTTTATTAAACTATTTGTTTTGTGAGTTCCATAAGCCAACAAGCCAGAAGTTTAGTCTTTGTATTTTATTATGAAGTTTTGTATAGATTTCGTAATAGATTTAGTCACCCGCTCTTGAAAATCCATCGCTGGTCATGCCTTTCTTGCATTGCAGGAAATATTTGCTTTAATTGTCACACTTGGAAAATGAATAATCATCTCAGTATTATCTAAAAATCTTGTTCCTTTGACTTATACGCCCAGCAAAGAGGAATAATTATACCGTTATCTATCGTAAAACATAAATTCTTACTTGCATTTCCCATAGTTGCACACATAATATGTTTACGACATAAAGAAAGTCATAAATTTGACTGCTTATTGAACGGCCGTTCTAGATTTGATACAGTTATATATTTTTCCTAACATTAACAAATAAAATACAAGATATTTTTTTATTAGAATAAATGTGATAAACGAGCAAACAATGCTTCGTTTCAAGTAAAAACACTACTCTACACTCACCAACACACGAAATACAGCAGCATCTCTATGCTATGTTACGCTGGTATTCTGTAAGGGCATGGTGCTACCTCGGTCGAGTCGATCTATTCGTGCTAAAACCATAATATAGCTGCAGCTTGGCTCTACTACTTATAAGTGGAGAAATCTGCATACTTCTTTTCGTATGGCCACGAAGCTGTTATGGCAATTTTGGAGTAACTAATGTCGACCTCGCGATCTCTTAAACTTAAAAGGCCACGCCACGATTAATATTTTCGTATTAAGAAAAATAGTCGATCCAGACTTAAATGTGTAATTGAATGCTTGAACTTTGTAATCGTAAATATAAATCGATTGTGAAAGTAAAGCAATTTCAAATAAAAAAATTTGCTATAAAATACCCACAAAATATATAAAATGAATTGATTTATTTAATAAACATAAAAAAGGCAATAATAAGACGTAATATTAATAATTTTTATTATTGAACATTGAATGGTCGCGCTAGATTACATTTTATTTCGTTTCTTCTTTAAAGAACTCTTTAAAAAATAATATGGCCATTTTAAAACGCAAGTCGTTTAAAAATAAAATACAATTGAGAGAATTTATATTATCAAGCTTATTAGTGCTTTTTATGCTATACGCCAACAAATGTTTCAGTTTAAAATTTCCGTTAAGAATTATCGGAGGAAATGACACGAGCACAGATAAGTATCCATACATCGTTCGTTTAGAAATACAGGATATGGAAAACTTTACTAATAACACTATTATTGCTAAACATTATCATCTGTGTACGGGGTCAGCACTTACGGAAACCTGGGTGCTAACTGCGGCCCACTGTTTATTTGAAATGCAAAGTCCTACTCAGAAAATTGTAATAAGATACGGAGACGTGCGTAATTCACCATGGATTAACCATTCATTTAGTGATGTTTTATACACAGTTAAACATCCATTATTCACTTTCACATACGGCGATTACTACAACCACGTGTTGAAAAATGATGTTGGTCTAGTGCGGACGGCACCTATGAATATATTACGTTATGTCAAACTTAGTGCTATAGATTACTTGTTTTTGTATGGCCACGAAGCTGTTATGGCTGGTTTTGGAATAACTAGCGTCTCTGTCCCAGGAGGTAAAATTCAAAGAGAAGATACTCTTATACTGAAAAAGCCACTACAAGTTTTGAATGTGCTAATTTCCAAATGTGCCGATGATGAGTCTTTGTCGCCCGCTCTTTGCTTAGCTCCAAAGTGCGGCAATAGAGCTACGAATGTATGTGCTGGCGATTCAGGTGGACCACTTATCCATCCTTCGGGGTTAGTAGGAGTATTATCTTTAGGAGATGCTTCCGTAGACTGCTTAAATCCGACCGAAAATAGGAATGTACTTTCTTCTAGTGTTGTTTTACCGATTAGCCCGTACATTAAATGGATATACGGTTATGTCTCAATATGAAACAATTATAGCTAGTTTATCTTTAAAATTAATTAATAATTAAAAAAAGTTAAACCTTAAATCTAAATTAAAAAAAGATCCCTAGAATTACTTCCACGTGACTAACTTTGTATGGTTATACTTATATAAACATGTCAAAAAATGTAGTGTAAATAAACAAACCGTTAAAAGAGTTTAAAATTATGTTTTTTTTTATATTCCATTTTGAATGGACATAATATTTTTAAGCAATCCTATAACTTCATTCATCATTCATCATCATTTCAATTTATATTTTACACCATAAACAAGTATCAATAAACTATAATGTAAAACTCTAAGAATATGACTCATAAAAATACATCCAATTTTACTCGTGCGATGAACAAATAACCTTTACGATTATTTGATGTTCAACTTTTCCTCCTTATCCCTCTCCTTTCCACCATCGGACAACCAAATTCCTCCCTCTCCTTTCCACCATCGGACAACCAGACGGTCGGCGGGTCTTCATCCCTTTGTTGTCGATATTCCACGCATTAGAACCAAACGGTTTGCTTCGTCTTTTGTAATGCGTACAGCAAAGGAGTGGAATAATTTGCCAGCGTCTATATTTCCGTCCGAATACAATCTAGGTGTCTTCAAGGCAAGAGTGAATAGGCTTTTGTTACGATAAGACAGTGCGATTTACCATCTAAGGCTGCATCACCACTTACCACCAGGTGGGATTGTGGTCAAGCACTGGCTTATAATAAGTTTAAAAAAAACTTAAATATTCTATTATATATATTACTTAAATATTAATATTAAAATCAAATGAGAAAATATCCTCAATATTACAGTAATAATAAAAATAATATTTTATTTTTCCTCTTAATATATCCGTAATCGGCTTGTAATGATAACACTGGACCACATAGCATCATTTTGATTTTACTTTGAAATTAATTAAAAACTCTAATGATTTGTTATATTAACGCGAACATTTCACGAGGGATCTGTGATAACAAACACCTGGCCGCCGAGCTTCAACACGTCAAGCAGGTTATGCACGACAACAAGTTTCGGGTCCCGCGCCTACGTTACAGTGACCGAGTGAAATCGGCTACAATCGAGCGTGTGACTGCTGTAGTACCATATGTCAGAGTTGTCACAGACAAGATTGGCTACATCTTGAAGCGAACATTCTACAAGCCGCAGAAGAAGGTTAGTCAGTTATTTCCATATCCCAAGTATAATATCCCTCTACAAGAAGCAGGAGTGCACAAGCTGGATTGTGAATGTGGTCTCTTGTATATAGGGCAAACGAAAATATATAAAAACCCACGTTTAAAGCACATAATAGCTGACGTAATGCACCAACGCTCCGGGAAGTTTGCAGTTTGTGATCATGACGGCCCCCGCCATTACATCAGATATGGTAGACTATAAATCCTCGCGAAAGAACATGGACTCCTACCAAAGGTGATACGTGAGGCTATTGAAAATAAATAAAACATCTTCATATTAATAAAGAAGAAGGCCATGGTACCACCACCATCTTGGGATCATGTAATTAACAAAATGAAAACTAAACCCAAGCGTACCATTGCAAGACTTCTAGACGCAGTAACTATATTCAGCGTAGATTAGACTAAAAGTAATAAGCTTTAGCTTTTTTTATGACTGCAGCACAAATGAATTGGCTAGACCGACGAAGGACCATGCTCTCACAGAATACCAACATAAAATAGCAGCTTAATGTTGTTGTATTTCATATGGTGAGTATAAAAAACTGGAAACTCTTTTTACCGAAAACGAGATATTCTATCTTAGTCCTCAGGGGTAGCAACACATCTGCATTTCGATTCTTAATCGAGGGTAGAATTAGGTGTCTAAGGGTTACAGCATTCACCTACCATCAGGTGAACTTTGTTGCTCCCTTGTTACCTTTATTCTGTAAATATGTTACCACACTGGGCAGGCCGTATTGCGTATTGGGTTCAGCAGTTTTAAGGCCACCAGTATAGGGAATACTAGAGAGCACGATTCTGAGCTAATTGCATCTATCGACTTCTTCTACGTTTTAACAGGTAACGAATGAATAAATCTTCTCAGTTAAAATGTTTTTGTGTTTAAACTCCAGGGCTATTCAATTTATTTTGATTTTTATTTTTTAATGGATGGAAAAGTTGGATTGGTTAAACTTGGAAACTGGATCCAATATTTATTATTTAACAATATGCTTATAAAATTTAATTCAGCAAACAGATTCTATTGTATATAGTACCTGTTACATGAATAATGTCGTATTACTTTAATATGTATATTGTATGTATGACTTTTTTAATTTTTAATATAATCGCAAGTTAGAAAATTTGTTGGTGCTCGAAGAGATGGACAAGTACATCAAAACGATACCAGATTTTGAACTTAAGCCTGTGGACGATGCAAAAAACGAAGGCAAAGCTAATATTGACTAGAGACTCGTCATTGTACGTGCATATAAAGAACACCAAGAGCTCAAAATAATTATGAACTACGTTGAAGACCATGTTTGATGACTCCGGTTTCTCGAGAAAAATAACATTGTTGCGACATTTGATATCCATACGACTAAAAAACTGTGATTATATGGCGACATATGTGACTCAAATGGTCGAGACAGCATAGCGATTAAATGGCACGGGCTTTAAAATAACAGACGAATGGGTTAGCTCACTATTATTAGCAGGTTTATCTGATTGTTATACTCCCATGATCATGGAAATCGAACATTCGTTTACTTCGATAAATGTAGATATGTCATAAAGTCGAAATTAGTTATAGGACATGGGAATGACCGGTGACAATAACAGCGCGGGAAACGAAGCTGCATTTGCCGCGCGAAACAAATTTTATTTTGGCAACACTAAGCCAAAGAAATACGGCGGTCTTAAACTCCAAAAAAAATATGGCGGTCACCCTTTGTCAAATAAGAAGACGGAGACAGCAGTGACAGATTCATCTACGAAGATAATAACTTGCTATAAATGTAAAGAAGATGGTCACTATCGAATTCAGTGCCCGTTATTGAAGAAAAATAATAGTAAATGTGTATTTAATGTTGTTTTCCTGAATGGAAAGTTTAACAAAACAGAGTGGTACGTGGATTCAGGAGTAAGCGCACATATGACGGTGAACAAATCTTGGATTAGAAACATGAACTCCATACCCTGGTTACCTGAAATTGTGGTAGCAAACAAATCAAAAGTGCCAGTTGTTTGTTCCGGAAACGTCAACATTGTTTCTGACTTAAAATTCGACATTACGGAGAAAGATGTGCTATGCGTTGGTACGCAACAAACTTTGACAACACACATATTATCTTTAAGTGAGCTTATTAAACATGGAAACAATGTTATTTTTAATGAAAAACACTGCTATATATGAAACAATAGCAATGTTTTGGTAGCCACAGCTGATTTATCGGATAGTGTATATAAGCTAAGGTTGCACACATGGAGTTGTATGTTGGCTACACCGGTGGTAAGTGGCAAACTATGGCAAAGAATGCTGGCGCACATCAATATCAGGACATGAATAGAATGAGAATTGGGGAAAAGGTGAATATTCGTCGATGATTTTAGTAGAAAGACGTTTATATATTTTTCTTCGAAGAAAAAATGAAGCATTTACTAATTTCAAGATCTTTAAAACAATAGTGGAAGATCAGTTTAATAAAAAGATAAAAATATGAAGGCAAGACAATGGACTAAAGTATACCAACAAAGAGTTTGAGAATTATTTAAAGTTAAATTCACCAAAAATCTAATAATTATACACTTGAACAAAATGGTCTATGTGAGCGATGTGAGCCAACCGAACTGTGATTGAGGAGGCTAGATGTCTAATGTACAATGCAAAGCTGGACTAAAGATTTTGGACGGAAGCAGCAAACACTGCTGCTGCACTCTATTTAAAAAATAGATAATGTGTTTTAAATGGGGAAAAATTGAGCTCTGTTGAATCCACTGTTTTTCTTGGCATCACTCTCGACGAAAATCCCTTCAGTCGGGTCCCCATATAATAATATAAATAATAAAGAGTTTTATTTGTCTCAATTCACACATGGTAGTTAAAAGTGTACAAAAAAAATTATCACAACTTATGTAGCAACATACGTAAGTAAAAACATACATTAAAAAAATGAGACAAACTGGCCTGTGACTCAGCTATGTGGTGATTTGAGGTCACCGCTGGTATTCTGCCATAGCCAACTTTTAAAAAACACGGTATCTTAACCTAATCTTGGCATTGACGTGAATCAACGTAAAGAAAATATAAACATATGTGCTTTGTAAATCGGCAAATTTATATAATATGATACTTAATACCTGCCTCCAATTTTTGTTATTCAAGTAACCATACTTTGCATTTCTTTCTAAATGATTTTACATTCAAGATCTCCTGTAAAGGAGGAGATATATTATTCCAAATTTTGGAGGGCAGCATATTTGAAACATCCCTTGCCTTTAACACGCTTATAAGTTGGAAGTTTATATAATAGTTTACCCCTTTGTCTCAAACGTGTTATTTGACATTTTGGAGATAACTTTTCATATAAATAATGAGGAGATTGCGAATTATTTAACGAGTGTACGAAACAAGCATATTTTAGTTTTCTGGTGTAACCCATATTTAAAATATTATTTTTGAGTAGATAAGGAGTTATGTGGTTAGTCTTAGGTATGTCAAAACAATAACGCATACACGCATTTTGAACCCTTTGTATTCTTCCTATAGTTTTCTGTGAAAGGCAAGGACCATATACCAAGTCGCAATAATGTAAGTGTGACAATACTAGACTGTTGCAAAGACGGAGCCGGATATTTGGTTTTAGAAACGAACAATTTTGTAAAGAGATTTTAAAGATCCAAAACATTTACCTATCTTTTGCTGTACGTGTTGTTCAAACGTTAAACCTTCATCCATGTTAAGGCCTAAGTTACGAATACAATCTTCTCGAGGAATAGTTGTGCCACTGATCATAATAGTTGGATCATTTTTTTTGATTAATGCAACCTGATGACGTGTACCCATAATTATACAAGTACTTTTTTTAGGATTCAGTAGTAGGCCATGAGACTTTGACCAAAGCTCTATTAATTTTAGATCATCATTGAGGCTGGTAACCGCTGTTGTAATACTGTCGGTTTTTGGTAACGTATGAACGTACAATTGGGTGTCATCGGCATAAAGGTGATATTTGGAGTGGTGAACTACATTTTTTATGTCTGCTGTGTATATGGCGAAGAGTGTTGGGCCAAGAATGGACCCTTGTATAACGCCTTTAGAAATTGATAGGGGCTCCGATATCCAAACTATATATCCAAACTAGCTACCAGACTAAGTTCTACAGCCTGTGCTGTAAAAAAGATTAGAGGTCTCACTACTTTCGAGACCGCTAGATTAGTTTATTTCAGTTATTTTCCTTAGCATAAAGACTTATGGGATTTTGCTATAGGAAAAATAGGGCTGATTCAGAAACTATTTTTGTTTTACAGAAGAGGGTCATTAGAGCTATTTACAACCTTAAACCGAAAGAGTCTCTGAAAGATAAATTTAAAGAAATAAATAAATTAACTTTGGCCTCTCAGTACATTTACGTAAATTTAATGTATGCTCACAAAAGCAAAAGTATTTTGATAAAAAATGTGATATATAGGTACTCTGTACCAATTCTCTCCATCTCGACTCCACGAGTCAGTAATGCATTCTTGGGGCAATGTATACGCTATTAAAACAAGGTCCCGGAAAGTATACAGGCTCTCTCTATTACCAAGTTTAAATGTTTTGTTAAGCTGAACCTGTATAAAAGTCACTCTTTCCTCGTTAATTCTTTCTACATGACCAAACCACAGAAGCATTCTTTTTTAATCCTGGTCACAACGTCATCTTGCAAACCACACTTTTCTCTTATCACACTATTTCTCACCGTGTCATTCAGGTTCAGCCCGAGCATACTCATTAATGACCGCATTTCTACAGCATTTATTCTACTCTCATGCTTCTTCTGCCCGACCCAACTTTCACTACCATACATTAAAGTAGGGACTAACACAGCATTATGAATTGCCATACGTGCCTTCTTTGATACATTCTGATTCTTCATAACAGCGTGTAAGGCCCCATTCACTCTATTTCCTGCGTTCACTCGTCGTTATATATCCTTATCATATCTACCATCCCTGCTAAATAAACATCCCAAATATACAAACTCATCCACTAGCTCAATCAACTGCCCTTCTATTCTTATTTCACATAATGTTTTACTTTCTTCTCTTTCAAAGACCATCACTTTCGTCTTACTTGTGTTCACTTTCATACCCCTTTCTTTTAATGAGCAGTTCATTAAAGTAACCATCATTTGATACTCTGCCGCCGACGATGCAAATATGACTTGATCATCGGCGTACAAAAGGCATTTGACGGTTAACTCACCCATTCTTAACCCGCATTCTTCAACTTTCTAAGTTTGCAAACAACTGTCCATAAATAGGTTAAATAGCCACGGGGAAGCTACAAAGCCCTGTCTGACACCTTTTTGAATGCTAAACCAGTCCAAGTAGACCCCGTTGATCCTGATACAAGCACAATAGTCCCTATAAAAAGACGTTAATACCTGTATCAAACCAGCGCTCAACCATGAGGTCAGTGTTTGGCATAACACGTTCCTGTCCACTCTGTCATAAGCCTTTTCCAAGTCCATGAAGGCACAAAAACTTTCTGGTTTTTGGCCCAAAATTTGTCTGCAATCATGCGCATGGAAAAGACCAGATCCGTACACCCCATCCCCATTCTAAATCCAGCTTGCGTATCCCAAATCTTTCCATCAGTTTCTTCCATAACTCTTTCAATTAACACCTTTGCATACAGTTTACCCACAATGCGAAGCAAGCTGATACCACGGTAGTTTTTACAGTCCTGCTGTAACCTCTTTCCCTTATATATTGGGACTATAACGGCTTTGTACCAGTCTTACGGTACCCACTTAAGTTCCCAACACAAATTAAACAAGGTGTACAGCAGGCTTGCAACCACAACCTCTCTAGAGAGGCTAGCCCTTAGCATTTCTAGTGATACTCTATCATATCCGGCTGCCTTACCTGCTTTCATGATTTTCATTGCTTTCATTATTTCATCTACACTTATCTCCTCCATTTCTCTCGGAATTTCGATTTGACTTAATTCAGACGACTCTTCACTCTTAAACACGCTTTCAAAGTATTCCTTCCATCTCTTTAAATTCGAATCTTCATCAGCATTCATTCTAGGCTGTTTTGGATTTCCCCTGGCAGTTCTTACCAACTTCCAGAACATATTGATATTGCCTGGAAGTTATCAGATATCCTTCTATCATTCTTATCTATCCTTTCTTATTTTTTCCTTTCAACAACTTCTTTTACTCTCTTATTTATACGTCTAAAGTCTGCCTTTTTTCTTTCAATCTCATCATTCATACCGCCAGAATGACCAGCTTTGGTTGCTAGTAAATCTAGCCATGCTCTCTTCTTTGCTTCAACTTCCATTCGTACCTCATCAATCCCACCACAATGTATTACTTTTCCTTTCATTGGTTCACTTACTTACACCACATACTTCGGTGGCTGCATCTACCAAAACTGTCTTAACATTACTCCATACATTATTCAAGTCTAAATCATTCATACATAATTCATTCAACACACTTATATTTTCCCTCAATCTACATTTATACTTCTCTTTCACACCTTTATCTTGTAATCTCTCTATTGTTATACGCTGTAATTCAACACACTTATATTTTCCCTCAGTCTGCATTTATACTTCTCTTTCACACCTTTATCTTGTAATCTCTCTATTCTTATACGCTGTAAAGTAGTGGTAGACACAGGTGTCCGATGCCGCCAACGCCTGAATAGACCATTAATTCGGCATAAGACCAAGTAATGATCTGTCCCTACGTTGGACCCACGGTAAACCCTTGTATCTACCACTGCGCTCCTCATTCTTTCATCCATAATTATGAAATCTGTCATGTCCCCCTTATATCATCCGCTCTTTCCCATATATACAAGTGAATCCTCTTTTGGCGAAAGAAAGTGTTCGCCACAAAAAAAATATTTTCCAAACATACGATAAGGAGGTCTTCACCATTCTCATTTATTCTTTTATCGCCAAACGTTCCTAATATACTTTCATAACCAGACCTCTTCACCCCAACCCTTCCAATAAAATCTCCTAACATAATAATATTTTCATTTTCCTTACATTTCATCAACACCTGCCTTACCATATCCCAAAACTGCTCTCGGATATTAGTGGCTTGAGACATATCTGGGGCGTACACCCCAAGTATTTTCTTTAAGCTCACTTTATATCCACAGTAGTCTTGGGCTTACACATTCATACACTTTCACACATTGACCCATTCTTTCTGAAAGGATGACACCGACTCCCTAGCATGCCCGCTCGGTCTGGTCTACACCAGACCAGTAAGCGGTATACATGCCATGTGCAGTGACATCTCTTTCCTTTCGTTTACTCTCATTCACATAACACATCTATTCATCTATTATTCATCATTTCGCATACTTCATCCATCTTATCATTCATTGCTCCACATACATTCAGCGTAGCCAGACGGGCCTCCGCAATACACTTTTCACCCCTCCGGAAGACAGGACGTGACGGGTGGCGAAACTCGTCGCCGGTTTTTCTCCCGGAGATTCTTCACACCCCTGCCCCATAAAAGGAGCGCCGGGAACTCGGGGCTATTTCCTTTAATTGTTAGCTCATGGTGCGAACTAATGGGTGGTAGATTTTACGCCGCTACCATACGGCGAGGAGCCGAGTCTATCGTTTCGGCTTTGTCGCTCGTTTAGCACTACCCGGGGGACACGTTTGGGGTGGGCCTACGTTTACGAGGTCGAAACTTACGGACGCGTGCGACTCATCCCCCTATTTTCTTAGTAATTTTACACCTTTATATTAGCTTGGTATGTATCTATGTGTCTATGTAACGAAATTTTCGAATTTGATTTTCATCCCCTTCAAAACGTCGATTTGATTGCAACTTGGCACACTTATCAAGGACCGACAATATTCCAATAATTTAAATAGTTTGTCCAGTTATCCTTGCGAGGCACCTTCTAAGCCAAGATTGTCTTCCAATGTTAAGTATCTGATGAAGTTCAAATCGAAGGTCTATTTTGTGAGATATCCGGCGTGGTTGAAGTGAAAATTTTTAACGTTTTTATAAACTTTTAACGGATTTTCACTTTCTTGGAAATTGCATTAAATAAGAACTCTGGGCACGAACATATGTCAGAAATGTCTTTAAGGAAACTTTAGTTTCCGAATGAAATGGAATTGGTAATTATTTTATAACTTTCCCTCCGAATAAAGTAATTTAGATTTTTTTATACTTTTAGTTTATATTAGACTTCATCTTTACCTTTATATCCTATCGAAAGTCCACTGCTGAACATAGGCCTCCCCCATAGAATGCTCCATAGCCACTCTTGTCAAGCGGGTTGGCAACCGGCGATATTTTATTCAACAGTTATCAGGAAGATAGTGCTGCCAATCTTCTGTTCAGTTTCCTTTAGTCGCCTCTCACGACACCCAAGGGGTTGTATGGGGTAGTGGATATTCCAACACTACTATTTCATGGTTATATTAGACAGTTGTATTAGACTACCGAAATGAAATCAATGGAAATGGTAAAGGATGTAGGTATAATATACCATACGTGGTTTAATATGTTATGGATAAGTTTGTAAAACAAAATTATCACTTTTAAAGTTATTTATAAACATAATATAATGTCCTTCAAACCGAATTTCGGTCACGGCGGCCACTCTCAACGGGACTAGCCATCGGCGCAGGACAGGATTATAGTGCCCAAGTGTATGCGCAAACACAGCTGCACTCTCTATTCCCTTACTCTCAAAGTCCGATGGGACGGTAAACCGACACGACCGGAGAGAGATCAGGCGCAGGACCAACGGCTTTACGTGCTTTCCGAGGCACGGGGGTGAGACACCGCCATTTTCCTGACTCCGGGAAGCTACTGAGAATTTCTTGATGAAAAAACTCAATAACTGATTATTTTTGGCCCGACCCGGGATTAGAACCCGGGACCTTATGATCAGGCAGACGAGTCAAACCATAATATAACCATCATGAGATAATAATTTTACACATCAAAATGTTATGATATATAAAATTTTCGATAATACATACGTACTGTGTTAAAACATAATTAATTAATGCTCTTCGAGTGCATAGATTACTATTCAAATGTCAAAATATGTAGCAAATTATAAAAATTTTGACTATCGACAAACAAATTTAATTGGTAATGAATGGAATAAAATGAAAAGTAAATAAATTTCATTGAATTCATTCAATAAATAGGTATTCAAAAATCTTTTAATTCAAATTTACAAGCTTCTAAAATTTAACTGTTATAAAAAGTATTTCTTTGTATTTGACAGTGGTATTACTGTCGACTTTTTAATTACGAAATCATTTTTTAAGGAAATGCTGCTTGTTATATTAATATTTTTAGTTAGCATAATTTGTCGTTTTATTTCAATAAAATAAAATGTCTGTTCATTAAAGACCGTAACTTGGATTATATTATTTATAAAGTTTTATATATGAGGTCAATAAAAATAAAATAACTATATAAGTCTGACATAAAAATGGCTTAGTTTTCATTATGAAGCTGTTCAACAATGCGAAAAGTACGAGAAATAAACATTTAAAAAAAATACAGATTCAACAACTTAAGAACGGCTTAAAGTAATTTCATTTTAAGTTTCCCAACGAATGGTTTTTATTAAAAGCTGTTTTTACTGTACATACGGGTCCTTCTCAGATACCGTAATGGCCTAAGAAGTTAACCAATTCCGAAAGCTATCAATAAAGAAAAGTACGATTATAAACTTATCAGTATGAATTAATATTGTATAAAACAAGTAAAAATTTTAAAAATTATGTATTTTTTTTAACATGCCACATTTCTTTTTTCATATTCTTACATTGTCATCCGATTCTTAGCTATGTCTTAAATTTCAAGTCTCTAGCTCATCGGAAGCTAAGTTTAAATCAATTTACAAAAATCGATTTGCAAAGACACACGAAATCGAGTTAATAAAAACGTGGTAAAATTGGACAAGAATTTTCTACATATCTACGTCTATTACGACATAAAACTGTTGATTGATAACCATACTAGAAACCGTCATGTACGTTCGTAAGGACATAAATCAAGGCAAGGCTTAGAGTCTATAAGGAAATGGCAAAATTTTGCAACTTTATTGTATAAATGAGATTAATGAAATGGATACATTCTAATAATTTGTTTTATTGTGAATAGTAACTCTTATTCACAGATTTCAAATGATTATTTATATAGTTTTGGTACAGAGAATATTGCGAAGTGATTTCGTACTAAATAAAGATTTTAAAAAGTATAATTATGTAAATTGTTATTTCATAGGCCTCTTCTTCTGTCATCCACTTACCTAATTCTGCCGCTAACGAGCAGTGCTCATACTGCTATGTTCCGTTCTGAAGGATATTACAACCAGTATAATTACAGGTAGTGAGGCATATTCCATCTTAGCCCTCAGAGGTGACAACCCGTTGGAGCCGACCCATTCGTGCTACAACCATAATATAGCTGCAGAGTGGCTTTATCAGGTAATATAGTGCTAGGAAAGATCTTTATATTATAACAAAATATGATACTAAGTATTTATCTATGAAATTACCGTTTTTTATTAAATAAATTCACGTAATTTTTTTCTATATATTTTTTTATTTTATTAATCAAAGTAACCACCCATGCAAACGATGTATCTTTCCAAAACAGTGGCCGTATTATTGATGCCTTTCTTGAAGAAACCAGCTGGACGGGAGCCAACAAATTCGTCAAAGGCATTTTTAATGCCTCTCGGGTATTGAATTTTTTTCCCGCCAAAAAGTTATGCATATTCTAGAAAAAGTTGAAGTCTGTAGACGCAAGGTCTGATGCGTACGTAGGATCATGGAGAGCTGTCAACCCCAGTTCTTGTAGTTTGGAGACCGTCTGTTGTGCTGTATGAGGTCGCGCGTTGTCGTGCAGGAGAAGCGTGGACAAGCTATTAACCAAAGCTGGTTGGAGACGTGCGAGCTTCTTCATCATTGTGTTCAGTTCTCCACAGTACACATCTATAATAATGCTCATCCCCTTTGGTAAGCAACTGTGATGAATCACGCCGGCGCTAGGATACCAATCTGTGACCATCATTTTTCTAGGGGTAATTTTTCGTGGAAAGTAACAATGCGGTTAAAAATTCCTTCGTTTGTATGCCTCTTGAGTAGTGCAAGGCAAGTATCGACGTGTACTTCGCTCTGGCGATCATTGAGTTCGTGGGACACCCATTTGTCAAACTTATTTAACTTGCCAATTTGACGCAAATGAACCAATATTGTTTTAATGCTAACGTCGAAAGCTGCTGCTGATTCAGCTGTAGATTAAGTATCATCAGCTTCCACAATCGCCTTTAATTCGTCATCGTCGACTAAAGTTTTCGGACCACCGCGTGAATCAATTTTCAGGACGAAAATTCAAAAACGTTCGCTTGATGTATTCGCTCCGTAAAAGGCGTTGATGTGGCGTGACACTTGTGCTGTTTTGTCGAAACGACGCTACTCATATTCCATAATTACTCGAATTTTATCCATTATGACAAATAATATTCAAAGGATATGAAAACATAATGTTATTCAGTAAAAAAATGAATAATTTTGAAAGAGAGATTTTTAAATTTAAATTAATTTTATTTTTTTTTTTATATAATTAGGGTGACAAACGAGCACACGGTCCACCTGATGGTAAGTGGTTGCTGCGGCCCATCGACATCTACATCTATCCTCGATTACAAATCAAAATGCAGACGCGTTGTCACCCGTCAAAACTAAGATGGAATTTTAAGTTTCGAGTAATAAGGGTCTCCGATTCTCTACACGTACCATACGAAACACAGCAGAGTTATGCTGCTATTTTAAGCTGGTATTCTGTGAGAGCGTGATCCTTCCCCAGTCAAGCCGACCCATTCGTGCTACAACTATACCAGTAATATAGCTGCAGCATGGCTCTACCACGTATAAGTTGGAATTCTTAGCCAAACAAAACTTATTTTGATTTGAAATGGCCAGTACTGCAGAACGGCAATTTCAAAGGTAAAGACATTATTATGTCTATACATCATGTTGTATGAAATTAAATAAATAAGAAATAAATATATATATACTACAAAAATCGATTATTAAAATAGCAATAAGAAATAGTAATTCCTGCAAATATATTTTTGTAATATAGTTACAAATTCTTGTATTGGTATCTTTACCTTCAATTAATGGAATAGGACGTAGCTATTTCCTGACAATACGAGCGGTTATTTTAGAGGGCACGTAGCCACCGCCAATCTAATCAGCGCAGTTTCCATATATGTGACAAGTGCAAGCGATTTTGAATATATGCCACAGTTGCCACGCTCGGCAGACCGGTTGGCAATCGCAGTTTATTATTTTATTTTATTTTTGTTTTAAAAAGACTCTGCTGCCCATCTCCTGGCTTGTTTCCCTCTGTCGCCTCTTTATACAGCGTCTCAATAATTTGAATAAATTTGAAGACACTTTGCCGTACAAGATCGTACGAGAGAAGAACGACAGACCTTCTTGCACTAACTAAATTTTATAAGGGTTGAAAGGAAGCATGCATCCAGCAATGAGACGTATATATGCTGTAAGTATATGTTACCTATTTATTTTAGCGCTGATAACACAAAAATATGCTCTATAACCCTCTCAGAAATGAAAAAGGTAAAAAAAAATTAAGGTCCATCTGTGAGAAATATAAAATGATAAAGTAAAAATTACTGTTAACACAGTTTAATTTTTTATAATATGTTAAATTCTATAGTATTTGCATATCGATTCTTGCGCACGCCTGTTTTTGCCTGTTAACCTTACTTCTCTATAATAAATTATGTACAATAAATTTATTTTTAGCCTTATATTCTACTTTGTATTGGAGAAACGTACTTTTATAGTTTTAAAATCTGTAAGCGTGTTACTTAGACCAAAAAATAACCTTTCTTTAGACATCTCCCAAGAACTGTATGCTACCTCAGGTTAAATGTGCATAAAATCGCCGTGTACTTTACTGATTGCGCTCTTATGTCACTAAAGCTGCAAAATATCCTACAAATATTTTCTTTTATTTTACATAACAAACATTACACAAAGACAAACTTGTCTGCCCAGTGTGATGCATTTTGAAGAATCTTTCAAGTGTCGTATAAAAATAACAAAGTAATAATGAGTGCTATATAAATTAATAAAATAAATTATGTGGGTAACATTGTATTGAGAGGATATATAAGTACCTGAGGAAAAGAGATATACAAATACCATTTTCCTGTAGCATATATTAAAATTGATATACGAGTAAAACATGAAGGAAATTTAACATAGGTAATCTCTATATATAAATCAATTGCTCTCTATTAGTTTCACTAAAACATGAAAATGGCTCGACTGGTTTGGATGAAATTTTTTATGTGTGTTTGAGTAGGTTCCTAGATGGTTTAGATTTTGTTTGTTGTGTGTGTTAGAGTTGGTCCCTAGATGGTTAAATTTTAGTTTGGTTAACGTGATAGAGCCCCGCTGCAGCTATATTAGTTGTAGCACGAATGGTTTGGCTCGATCGAAGAATGACCACGCTCTCACAGAATACCAGCGTAAAATAGCGGCTTCATGCTGCTGTGTGTCGTATGATGAGTGTAGAGAACCGGTGAGCCTATTTACTGGAAAAGAGGCAATCCATCTTGGTCCTTACGGCTGGTAACACATCTGCATTTTCATTCGAAAAGGAGGATAAATGTAGATGTCTACATAAATATAGATGGGCTACAGCAACTACTTACCATCAGTTGGACTGTGTTCATTTGTCACACTTATCCTTTATAAAAAATATAACAATTGGACCCGGTAGGTGGCACTATTGTCAAGATCCAGAAATATACATAAAAAAGTCAATTTTTATCTAATATATAAAATTCTCGTGTCGCGGTGTTTGTTACCAAACTCCTCCGAAACGGCTGAAACGATTTGCATGAAATTTTGTGTGCATATTGGGTAAATCTGAGAATCGGCCAACATCTATTGTTCAAACCCTTAAATGATAAGGGTTTCCCACTACTTTCTTGTAATTTTTTTTTATTATTATTTTATTATGATTTAGCATTGAAAAATACATAAAACTTTAAATTTTCACCCTTCTACGATCAACTCCTGTTATATAGCGATTTTTAAAAGTAAAAAATACTTCCTAGAAATAATGTATATGGCAAAACAACGTTCGTTGGGTCAGCTAGTAGTCATATATAATTTTATATTATTTAATAAATATTAAACATAAACTTACAGCCTATATACGTCTCGTCTGATAAAATACAGTACAAGAGTTAATCGTGCTTTTCTCATACGACCTTGTCATCACATATGAAAATCATTTATATTTCTTACACGCTGTGTAGTGGCAGTGTAAGAATATCCACTACCTCATATTGTCCCGTGGATGTCGTAAGAAGTGACAAGGGAGTCAAACCAGGAGATGGGCAGCAGTTTTTTCTTAATAACAACTCTATAATATAAACCCACAGTTGCCAACTCGCCTGCTAAGCTTGGCAACTATGGCAAGTACCCCCCTTGTGATGCAACATTTGGTGAGGTTGGGGTCCACTGCTAAACATAGGTCAGTTCAGCAGTGGACTTTGATAGGCTGTAATGATGATGATGATGATGAAACATGCAATCTTTCTCATGATCTTTTCTTTCACACCTGAACTCGTGGTAAATATAAACTTCATATTGTTGTTAACAATTTAAATAGCGCTGCGGGCGATTAAACTCAAGTGAAATATTTAGAACATTTTTCATAATTCGTTAACCACAAGGAAATCAAAAATTATTGTATTAAAGTTAATTTTTAAGGAACTTTATTATCACAATAGATCAAGTCAGCTACATAACAAATAAAAATACGTCAGCTTTAAATAAATCGCATTTTGCTTCCAGAAACGGTGTAAGCATAAAAGTATCCTAACTATACACTCGAGACAAACTTCGCGAATTTCCTTCAATGTAATGACAGCTGGGAGCTCAGATTTGAATAAATAATTTTTTCGCTATTAATTGCACAGATTCCGAAATAACGTTATTTATATTTGCAGGAAGGAAAACGTCAACTTCTCTTTCAAGTACCAAATGCACTGCATTCGGAATACTTTTATTGAGAGTCTGACGACTGCTTTTGATGTCATGTGAAAAAGAAGCTATTTTTTCATCTCATCTGTAAACTAATGTTTGTCAGAAAAATATTTAGTTCAGGCAATTGGTTTAGTTAATATTTAAAAATTTACCTTACCTAAAATATCTAAAGCCTATTCTTTTTTAAAAGGCCGGCAAAGCTAATGCGTTTCCCCTGGAGTTGCAGTTGTTCGTTGGCGGCGTTCGACACTTACCATCAGGTGAGCCGCATACTCGTTTCCCCCCTCTTCTATAAAAATTGTACAGCGGTTTCAAGAAAATTACAGAAGTAAGTAAGCGTAGCTTATTTCAAATCTCTCAATCAGGCCTAAATCCAGCACTGGACTACTTCCAGGCATACACTGCTACAGGATAGAGGACACTCATCACCCTTCTAATTCCGAAGATGACTTAAAAGATGACTATTGAAAAGGCCCAGATAGTCTTGTAGCTTCGGTTTATGATATCACCATATTATTAACTTCCCAGACTTATGACGAACAGCAGTGATAAATGTGGGAGACGTCTGGTTCTGCAATCACCAATCCACCTGTCAAGTATGATGCTTTTGTCAAATTTTCTTTTCAATGGCCCCATGCCCAATAATGGAGTCATGATGCGCTGAAAAGAAGAGCAGATACTCTCTCTAAATCTGTTTGAATATTAACTAAGTGAAAAATACGTGAAGAAACGTTCATAAACGCAAATGGGATAGTAATGAATAAACATTCATAATGTTAAACTTTTTATAACATAAGGATTAGTTGTGTCATAAACATAGCAAAAATAGCACCCATTTATTAGAAAGTTAATGATAACTATGCTGTAACACTTACGCAAATTATTTAATAGAGCGGTCTTAATACCACATGTGGTGCAATTAAGTCCCTGCGTTCATTAAGTAACATCTTCGTTTAGATATCTTGGCCCGCATCGAACCAACTATACGTAGTGTTTATTTGTAAGATTTTAATTTCGTCTACTTGATTTTAATTAAGTCGACTGGTGTGTATAAGGTCCAAAATATATTGAAATTATGTATTTTACTATGTTATCACCCATTGAATCTTTTATTTTCTTTTTTTATTAATATAGTCCGTGCTTGGGTACTATCTATTTGTTAGTAAGTGGTGATATAGCTGAAGATGGTTTAGTGTCTATTTCTTTAATAGGTGAGAAGGGGATCATGGAATTTCTGAGTACACTCCCCGAAATGTATCCTGTAAAACACTGAGAGTCACATGTTGATAAGCTGTTTTCGTGCCGTTTTCAGACTTGAGAGAACAGAACAGAACTTAATAGATTGAATATGTTGATAGACTGAATCGGACTCAAACCAAATTCTATTTCAGATTCTTATGTAAAATTATCTTTAAAAATAATTAAAAAATGCATCTAACAATATTTATCACTTTCTCATTTTAAATTAAAAAATGTTTTTAAGGCTCTCATTTATGAAATTACTCGTGGAAATGTTATTCCACAAGAGATGTATACGTGTGCTCGAAACGAATATTGTAAATTAAGATTTTTATATCATTCGTACCGACTCATTGGCGTAAGTGCTGCGTAGACGGTATATTATGAAGTAAGTGCGAGCTTAAATCAATGATTTTTCTTTTTAACCGACTTCAAAAAGGAGTAGGTTATCAATTCATATGATATATTCGCAGAGTGTGAACCGATTTGAATAATTCTTTTTTTTTATTAAATAGTTTACCTTAAGGCTGGTCCTATGAAAAAAACTTCGCTTCCAAGTGTGCAAAATATGGGTAATAGTTTCATATTTGACTATGGTTTAGTTCAGGGATTTCAAAGGATATTCGCAGATTGAGAACCAATTTTAGTGAATTTTGTTGTATAAATTTAGAGAAAAAATGCACCCAAAAAAGATATGTAACCAATAAACAACTTTTTATATATGAAGTCGGTTTTTACTTTTTGTTAAAAGTTATAATTGTCAATATCAAGTAACAATGCTTATTTAAACCTTGAAAATTTTAAAGTTCAATTATGTATGGTTTATTTTTTATAAAAATAAAGTGACGAAGGAAATTACAGTCCATCTAAAAGTAACTCTGATTAATTAAAATAATAAGCGTGATTTGACACAGCACGTTTACACTACTTATTAAATTTTTTACTTAGTATATTATAACACACATTGTATTATCAAGTAGGCTGTAACTTTAACTTTTTACAATCATTTCTTACATTTATGCGAACACTACACATTGAATGAAACTACGTTTACGAATTTTATCGCATTTAATTTAATTATTATTAATTTCCAACGTTTAAATTTAAAAAGAACGAAAAATTTTAGTTTAAAAAGTTTAATCCGAACCCAAGCATACCACTGCATGATCGGACCAAAAATTAATATTCAAAAACTGAAGTTAACCGGGCTAACTATGACATCGGGATGTCAAACATTTCAGTGCCCTCCGTGACCATGGATTGCTGTAAAGTACCCAAAACGTCGGGAACTAAAAAAAAAGGAAATTTCACGCGATAAAATCCCTAAACACAGTTTTATTTAACTTTTACATTATCAAGTATTTTTAAAAGTTTTATACAGATCAGATCAAATCAAAATCTGCATCCATCGACTTCCTGCATATCTTACCAGGTCGTCACTTCTGACCACCAGATGTAGTGGGGGGACGCCCACACTTCGCCTGCCGGTACGAGGCTGCCACTCGAGAACCTTTCTTCCCCATCGGTTGTCGGTTCTTCGAGCTATATGGCCGGCCCATTGCCACTTCAGCTTACTAATCCGTTGGGCCATGTCGGTCACTCTGGTTCTACTGCGGATATCCTCATTTCTGAGTTTATCACGCAGAAAAACTCCGAGCAAAGCCCTCTCCACAGCTCGCTGAGCGACCTTGAGCTTCATCATCCGGCCAGCAGTGAAGGACCACGTCTCAGTTCCGTATGTCATCACTGGCAACACGCACTGGGTGAACATTCTCGTTTTCAAGTTTTGAGGTATACCTGACGAGAAGATGTGCCGTAATTTCCCGAACGCTGCCCAACCGAGTTGAATCCATCAATTGACCTCTCGGTCTAAGTTTGACTTGCCTAGTCGGACTATTTGTCCCAGGTAAACATACTCGTCAACAACTTCGAGCTTAGTGTTCCCAACAACTACCGGCATAGGTGTGACATAAACATTAAACATGATCTTTGTTTTGTCCATGTTCATCTTAAGACCTATCCATTGGGAAACACTATTGAGGTCATTGAGCATAGTGCTTAGGTCCTCCAGCGATTCTGCCATAAGGACTATATCGTCGGCAAATCGAAGGTGAGTGATGTACTCGCCATTGATGTTGATACCGTATCCTTTCCAGTCCAGAAGCTTGAAAACGTCTTCCAATGCGGCGGTGAAGAGTTTCGGGGATATGAGGTCACCCTGTCTCACACCTCTCTGCAATTAGATAGGTTTTTTACTATGGTTCTGTACTCGGATAGCCATCATAGCCCTACTGCACAAGCACTTCAACACTTCGATATACCGGCAGTCAACTTGGCACCGCTGAAGGGACTGCAGTACCTCCCAAATTTCGACGGAATCAAAGGCTTTCTCATAGTCCACATACGCCAGACATAGTGGCAAATTGTACTCCTCGGACTTCTGTACAATTTGCCGAAGGATATGTATGTGGTCTATGGTGCTAAAGCCTTTTCGGAAACCGGCTTGTTCGGAAGGCTGGAAGTCGTCAAGTCAGCGCGCGAGACGATTCGTAATGTCTCTCGAAAACAGCACGTAGACGCGGAAGGGAAATCGTTCTGTCGTTCTTCAAGAGAGCTGTAATGTCGGAACTCGGAAGGTGCTGAATGAAGGAGACGTGTTGCTTGTACAAGAACTTTAATTATAATGTCTCTGACTTATTCTACCTTAACACTAATATATACTATGGTGGAGGCTACACCACACCTCCCACCGACGAAAAATATAAAAAAATAACAACATATTTTTTTATATAGTAAGAAATTAACCATTAAAGTCTTACATTCTAATTATGTATATATATAACATTTGTCTTGGATGGGGAAGGGTGGTTGGCCAAACCCCCTATGCATATTATAATTACGTAGTCACATAATGTATGTTTAAGTACGTAGTACTATCATTTATTCTGTAAAACCTTAATGCATTGTTGCATTGTTGATGCATTATGTTTGATAAAATCAGGTGTACATTCGCGAACTTATATTATCTTGGTCGACATATCACTGTAACACACTTCGATACGGAGTTATTCAGTTACTTATTAAGTCGTTTATTTAGAAATTCATATTAAATAATACCCTTCCTTTATATATTTATTCACATTTATTCTTATAATTTTATAGTTATATTTTTACCTTTATATTTGATTAAACATTTCTTTCATGATCCATACAAATTATTTAGATATTAATACTTTACTTTTTTTTCAAAAAATAATGCCTTATAAAGATAAAAACATATGATTTGAAGGTTCAATAAATATAAAACCGACAATATTACATTTCATTTTAAAATATACATAACAAAGAAGACTATGTTATGCAATGTAATCATTTTCATTATCATAACAAACTACCAGATCAAAATACAAATTGCAATCCCAGCAGCGTCAGGGATTTGTGACACTTTTGTTTTAAATTCCAAAGTATGTAAATATAAAGTAAGTATATATATATATATATATATAAAGCTTGTGTGGTTCGATTATATAGTTACTAGGTACACGTGTGACTTCTGAGCACGATTTTGGGTAGCATTAATAGCTCTAATACAGAAATGCAAAATAACTACATATCTCACTTTTAGGTTTGGTCGGGGATCCCCTTATTACTTCATTTTAATTATTCTCATGTCCTTGCATGTTAGTTATTTTCATGCTAACACTAATTTCATTTCCTTTGTTTCCGGTTGTCAGGCCTTATTTATTTATTTCATAATTCTTGTACGTACTTTCTTTTCTTTCTTAATATTTTTGACGTTTAGCTAGCTTTATTTCTTTTAGTATTACCTTCCCTTATATATTTATTTATTAATTAGATACCGGGAATCGGGGTATTAATTCACTTCATTTATATTTTATTTCGTGATATTTATAACGCGGGTACTTTATAAATATGGGCCCCCGATTTACTTGCGTATTATATTTTCATTACATTCATTTTATTTTATTGGTACATAAACTTTTCTTATCATACTATATCAAGGTAATACTGTACCTTGGGTTGTGCGCACAACCTTGAGGTCAACGTTTTAGTCATTTTAAAAGACTCCAACAATTGTCACGGAGGAAACTAAGTTCACACTATGATCCAATGAAGGATGTGACCTCTATGTACCATTATTAAGGGTAAGAAAGGAGAATGGGATTTTTGGGCCTGAAGTTAACAAATTGGTATATACTTCAAAAAATTGTTTATATTTTTCTGAGTACAGATACAAAAAACTAGCTCATTTTACAATCTACAATTTGAAAAAACATTAAAATAAGAAATAATTTGGAATATCGATTATATTAATACAATCGATTTTAAATTTATTCGGACCAAAAATAAATATAAACTAAAAAAGGTACTAAGTAGTAACTATCAAAATATGTTTTTGCACAAGGAAAAAATTAATTTAACATTTATTATCATTAAATTGATTAACATATAGACTAGTGTAATTCTCGTTTTGGAGCGATACATAGACTAACGTCTTCTAAATAGTTCGTAAGACTTCTCTTTTTGACACTTGACAGTAAAAAATGCAAAATTATTTACATAATGCATGCCAATTTGTCCTGAAAACGGCCGATTTTCGATTCGACTTGTCACGATCGCAATATCATCGATTCGCGACTAAATTGAGCATTTTAACAAAAGCTTGGTGTGCCAATTATAATTAATAATTAATTTATAAATAGCTGCGAAAGATAGCAATCTAATATATCATTGATAATTATAACTTTCGACTGTGTAAAAAAAAGAATTACCAATATCGATTCATGATATTGACGAAGATATCGACTAACATAAATAAAAACAGACTTTTCTTCTTTTTTTGTAGGCTAAATACATGATAACTGTATGAAAGAAACTCTAACTGTATTGCATTTATTAATCACATAAAATACATAGGTGGCATTTGAGAAGCCCTAGTGTCAAATACTTTACAATTAACTTGTCTTTTCGTTTTGGCTTTGCACTAAAGAGTAACGGCATCTGTTATTTGATAATGAAGTTAACTTTCTCGATAGTAAAAAGTACGGATACGTTTAGGTCATTCTCAGATTATGGCACATTTTTAAGTAAAGATGATGTAAACATATATAAATTAATATTATTATATAGAAATTCGTATATTAAAGAAAGGTCAGGTAAGGAAGGTAATAAAAAAAACGACCTGAAATAAATCCTAATAAATTAAACAGCTTAAGTAAAGTCACGTTATGAGATTTTTTAAATTAATTTATTAAGGAATTTATGATACAGTGGTGTTATTTAATTCTAAACTCGCCAAACTTTTACGTTTGATGGCCATTCTAATGTTCCAAGTATCCAAAGTTATCGACGTACAATATTACACGATAATTTTTCACAGTGACTTTTTCATAACCGGAACAACAAAAAGTGGTTTCTATGTGATTCGGTTCGATACGACTGGATAGATTCAGTGAATGGAACCAAAGAATTGAAAATCGACTCCTTAACTCTAAATAATCGATTTTTTTATTAATCGATCTCAGATCGACATGTCAACTATAACTTCACTATAGCTTTCTCGTATTTATAAATCTGTGCGTCACTTGTCACTCATTTCACAAATTATAAAGTTTTATGACTCATTTGTTGTTTTGACTCGTTCCGTTTTGTTGATATCCACGGCTTTATTTCGCGATTTTACTTACTTATCCTGCTTTTGATTGACCTTTGCGTCGTTGTTGGACACCAATAATCTTACTTATACGACTACCCAGCCTTGTCAAGTTCTTTTCCAAACGTGTCATGTTCCAAACAACAAGTATCCAAAATGTCAATTTGAACGATTTTCCATTTACGCTGTTAATATAAGAATTTATTAATATAATTATTCTTTTAATCTTTTGCCCCCTTTAACACTTGAAAAATATTCATTTAACAGTTAAATTACCATATTATCTATAATTAAAAATCGACTGTTACAATGTAGTTAAAATATAACCACACTTTTTTAATCTTAAATATCTCAGCTCCTAGATTGACAAATATTGCCAAATTTTCAACTATGGAGTGTTTATATGTAAGCTTTCAAATGATCCAACTTTCATCTTGTTAACACCTGGACCCAAGAATGTATGGAAAAGTATCCGTCTCCTTTAAGACTTCTCTTGTCCCCAACAGTACTAATATGAGTAAACTTGTTCACATCTCACTTGTACTGAAAGTATTGTTCCCTAGTACCCGATACTTCCGATTTTTTCAACCAATCATAGAAACATAGATACCCTGCTCGAGGACTATATGTATACCAGTGATAGACGTTCCCGTATCTCTCTATTATTTGTTTGTCAAGGTCAACTTTTGTTTAATTTTGATTTATATCTTTACTTTTATAGTATTTTATTTTCCTCATTGTTCGTAAGTTGTCTTCATAGTACTATATATTATATATTTTAAATTTTCAGTCAGTTTCTATAAAATTCTTATTGTGTTATTGTGGTTTCTTCTCGAATTCATATTTATTTATGTTTCGTCACGTCCGGTGTTGTATTCATTCCGTTATAATATTTTTTTTGTCAATCCTCTTAACAACTGTCCTTTATTTAATTTAGATTATTTTTTTTCTTTTAAATAGTAGGCCCGGCGGTGCGCGTGCATTGTAGCAGCGCACCGCCTGACAGGGTTGCCATGTAATGTCGGAACTCGGAAGGTGCTGAATAAAGGAGACGTGTTGCTTGTACAAGAACTTTAATTATAATGTCTCTGACTTATTCTACCTTAACACTAATATATACTATGGTGGAGGCTACACCACAGAGCGTTGTCGCCTTACTTGAAGAACAAGACCACCGCACTTCTGCTCCACGCCTCCGGTGTAATGCCAACATGGAGGACAAAATGAAAGAGCTTCTGAAGGACTTCAAGTACCGGTTTTCCACCCGCTTTTAGACGTTCCGCTAAAATTCCATTCTCGCCTGGGGCCTTGCCATTTTTAAGGTGCTGGAGAGCCATTCTAATCTCGCTCAGACTGACGTCCGGTATATCATCGGAATAATATCGGATAAGACTCGCTCTTGGATCGTTACTCACACTTGCGTGCGGCTCCAACGATGACGTGTGCAGCTGCCCATAGAACCTCTCAATATCCCTCAAAATCTCAGGTGCCCCGGAAACGATGCTGCCACACTCGGTCCTCAGCTTTTAAAGTTGGCTCTTTCTGGCAGTCAGATATCTGGCAAAGACTTTGGAGCCTTGGTTCCGCTCGATTGCTTCTTCAATACGAGCTGTATTGAAGTTGCGTAAGTCCCGCCGCATGCATTTGGAGATCTGTCTGTTCAGTTGCCTGTATGCTGTCAAATCTGTTGAAGAATGTAGCTTCATCTCCCGTCTAACAGCCATGAGATTAAGAGTGTGATCGGAGAGTTTTTGTGTTCTTCTGCGGCGGGTCTTGCAGAACTTAGCAGCTCCGACCGCATGGACAGTTTCCACGAGCTTGTCATTCAAATCGTCTACTTCATTGCAGTCTTCTAGGCACTGAAAACGGTTTTGTAACTCGAGCTGAAAGGTTTCGGGATTTTGGAACAGAGCACGAGGTGGACGGAGCGTTTATTTTATTAGACGAGAACTCTCCAACTTAACTTTTAGGTTCAGTGTGCCTCTAACTATTCGGTAATCGCTGCCGGTTTTCACCCTCGCGATCACTGAGACATCACTGAACAGTTGTCGTCTGGTCGTCATAATGAAGTCAATCTCATTTTTTGTCGAACCGTCGGGGTTTGACCAGTTCCACTTCCTGTGGGGCTGCTTCTGGAAGAAAGAGTTCATCATAAAGAGTCCCTCTTTCTCCATGAAGTCGGCCAGCTGCTGGCCCCTTGGGTTCCGTTGCCCTATTCCAAATTTCCCCACTTTCAGCTCACCGTTCTCTCTTGTGCCTAGTTTTGCATTGAATTTTGGAGGAATTGAAACCGTATATTAGGTTTTGGAGGAATGCATAGCTCTAGAGATATCGTCATACATTTCCTCCACCTCCTCATCAGGGTGTGCCGAGGTTGGTGCGTAAACCTGTATGACCTTCAGCGAATACCATTTGGTGATTCTGAGTATAAGGTACGCAACCCTCGTCGACACACTCTCAATCTTTAAGACGTTGTTAACGAGAGACTTGTGGACGATCAATCCGACACCTTCTTGGGACAGATGGTCGCCCTCCCTGTAATAGAGCAAGTTGCCGGATTCGAGGATTACAGTGTCCTCCCCCTCTCTTCGGACTTCGGATAACCCTATAATATGCCAGCGTAACTTGTCTATCTCTTCTTCCAGCTCCACAAGCTTCTCGTCAGTCCTCAGGGTGCGTACGTTGTATGTTGCCAGGTCGAGTCGTCGTAGGTGGCAACCGAACCTCCATCGGAGATTCTTAGCACCCCCTGCCCCACATGCATTAAATATCATTTATAAGAATATTTATCAAATAATTGCGTCTTTTACTTTAACGTACACAGCACGCGTATACATAATTAAGAAAATGGCCAATGTATATAATCCTTTCCACGATTGTGATTTCATTTAATAAAAATATTTACGTACGAGTAACTTAGTCATAATAGTTATACATGTCTTTTGCAAGAAGAATTATATTCTCTTATATTTATTTTTTAAGAATCGAGGCCCACAAGTTAATTATAAATCATAAATAAACTATTTATATCCCTTAAATACTTTCCTAAAAGAATAATTTCAAAATATTATAAATCTTATAATTTTCTGAGGTCATTCAATTTAACCAAAAATTTAATATTTCATTTCATATTAATATAAACATAACAACGAAGTCATCATCATCAAATCATTCTTATTATGATAAAAACAGACAGATCGAAATACAAGTTTCAATCCCAGCTGCGTTAGCGATTTGAGACACCTTTCTTTTAATAACTGAAATACGTATATGGAAACGTTTGCAATTACATCGTATTATGACCACACGGTGTGATTCACACCTAATTTTAAGATAACTCGTAAATGTTATAGGTTATATGAATGCATGTAAAATGTGTCTTAAAATCATAGTTGTATACAGAAGTTAAAATATTTACATCGAGATTAGTTTTGTGAGTTTTCCATACATCGAAATATATATTAGGTGTTTTTTCCCAAAAATTACTTTTGGTAGAAATATTATGATGTTATTTTTTTCGTATACACAACATTATTGAAAAAATATTACAATTACTGTCAAGTATATATAACAAAACATTAATTTATTTTTATATTTAAAAGAATAATTTCAATTTTTAAGTAGGTTATTATATACAACTTTAAGGTTCATTGCCTTTATAAAAGAAAAGAAAAACTAACACTTATTAATAATACCGAATTGTTTTAACCCCTTTCAAATTTAATACTTATATTTGAATAAAATTTACTATAGAAAAAAAATACATGTGATATAGAAAATGAGTCAATGAGACGGACACGTTTTGGTCATTTAGTTCAATAGTTTAGCTTGATTTATTTTTTATTTATACATTAGGTTAACTATTAGATATTTATTTTACTTCTTTATTAGATATTCTTTATTACATAATCTACCATAACTTTCAAAATGTTTTGAGGTTTGAGATATCTTTATTTCTCATAAGAATTTACAACAATTCAATTATTAATAATTCTATATAATACTAAACAATATTTTATAACTATTCATCATTTTTATAACGTAATTATTAATATTACTTGTATACTATGTACCTATTACAATAATTATTTTATTTTATTTTAAGCCCTATACTCTATATTATTGCGATTATGGATAAAATATATTATTTGCTATATGATTTTAAAACGTGGATTATATTAGGTATTTATTTAATTATACATGTAGTTATGTGGATCGATCCTATAGGTACTACATGCACAACTAGTAGGTAGCATTTTGGGTAGCATCCTAGTAAAGAAATGCAAATAACTACCTATCTCACTTTATAGATTTGTTCGGGGATCCCCTTAATACCTTGTATGTAACTAACTTTATTTTTTCTCATGTTCTTTTATGATTTGATTTTTTCTCATTTCATTGTATTTATTTTCATGCCAGTACCACTACTCTTATTTACTTTGTTTAAATTATTAGGCCTTAGGTTATACATATCTGTATAACCTAAGTGGGACTCGAGCTGGAGTCTCGACGCCTTGGCAGTCTTAAAGGTTCGGACCTGTCCATCCTTTGGCTACGCGTAGACAGCGACGACCATCCGCGCGTCTACGGGTGCCTCTATAGGTCCCATAGCGGTAATGCCAAAACAGACCGACTCATCGACCACGTCCAAATGGCTACAGATTCCTTGCTACAACGGGTCCCATCCGCAGAGATCGTAATCCTTGGCGATTTTAACGCCCACCATGCCAAATGGCTCGGTTCACGTTTAACCGATCATGTGGGGAGATCTGTTTATGACTTTGTCTTGGCATATGGCCTGACACAACTGGCTACTTCGCCTACACGGATTCCAGATGTGGAGGATCATACACCTTCCCTGTTGGACCTTCTGCTGACCTCTCATCCGGACGGATATCAGGTTTCCATCGATGCCCGTCTCGGCTCTTCGGACCACTGTCTGATCCGGAGTATGATGCCACTCACGCTCCCTTCGCGGTTGCGTTCTGCAGGTTGCCGCCGTGTTTGGCATTACAGGTCGGCGGATTGGGACGGAATGCGGTCTTTCTTTGCATCCTACCCATGGGGGCAGGTTTCTTTCTCGCCGGATGATCCCAGCACTGTTGCTGACTCTGTCGTGGTGCTACAGGGAATGGAACTATTTATTCCATCATCTGTGGTATCTGTGGCATCGAAGGCAGATCTCAGCCTTGGTTTGGTCGCTCCTGTAAAACTGCATTACGCAGTAATCAGGAGTGTTATCAAGCCTGGGCTGCGGCTTCGGCGACTCGGGATGTAAACACCAGCATACTTAAAAAGAAGTATAACTTCGCCTCCAGGTCCTTCAAAAGAGTTATTGCCAAGGCAAAGTCAGAGCACATAGGCAGAATAGGCGAGAAACTAGTTCGCCTTCCTTCGGGAACTCGTGTGTTCTGGTCTCTCGCCAAGGCTGTTCAAGGGAATTTCTGTAAGCCATCACTACCATCTCTGCACAGGGAGGACGACTCACTGGCCCAAGACGCAAAAGACAAAGCCGACCTTTTAGGCTCCCTTTTTGCGTCCAACTCGACTCTTGACGACGGGGGAAAACACAGCGGACCATCCCGCGGTATAAGAGCTCCATGCCGGATGTGCTGTTCTCACAGCGCTCGGTTCGCAAAGCACTTCTCTCCCTGGACATACAGAAGTCGAGTGGGCCTGACGGAATCCCCCAATTGTGCTGAGGACGTGTGCTCCGGAGATGGCACCGATCCTAACGCGTCTTTTCCGGTACTCCTACTCACAAGGCGTAGTCCGGAATTCATGGAAGACAGCTTTTGTCCACCCGATCCCTAAAAAAGGCGACCGCTTAGACCCGTACAACTATAGGCCTATCGCGATCACCTCCTTGTTCTCCAAAATAATGGAATCCATTATCAACTGCCAGCTCACCCGGCACCTTGAGGATCACCAGCTGATTAGTGACCGCCAATACGGTTTTCGTCGGGGTCGATCAGCTGGTGATCTTCTGGTCTACCTGACCCATAGATGGGCGGAGGCAGTAGAGTCCAAGGGGGAGGCGTTGGCCGTTAGTCTGGACATTGCGAAGGCCTTCGATCGGGTTTGGCACAAAGCGCTTCTTTCGAAGCTCCCTTCTTATGGGCTTCCCGAGAAATTGTGCAATTGGATCACCAGGTTCCTTGCAGATCGGAGCATCAAGGTCGTTGTAGGCAGTGCATGATCTAAATACAAGCCTATTAACGCTGGTGTTCCACAAGGCTGTGTTCTATCACCAACGCTGTTTCTTCTGCATATCAATGATATGTTGCTAACTGGTAACATTCATTGCTATGCGGATGACAGCACTAGTGATGCTCTATACACCGGCCGTGCTAATATTTCTCGGGAAAACGTCTTCGAGTACCGAAACAAACTTGCGTGTGAAGTTGAGTCTTTGCTGGACAAAGTCTCGGACTGGGGGCGACTAAATCTAGTCCAGTTTAATCCTCAGAAGACACAAGTTTGCGCGTTTACCGCTTAAAAGAACCCCTTTGTCATATCTCTTCAGTTTCAAGGTACTCCCCTTGTTGCATCAGCCAGTATCGGAATCCTCGGCGTCCACATATCGAGTGACGTGCAGTTTCGTGGTCACTTGGAAGAGAAGGCCAAATTAGCCTCTAAAAAGCTTGGCGTGCTCAGCAGAGCGGGACAGTATTTCAGGCCGGCACACCGCCTGCAACTTTACAAGGCGCAGGTTCGGCCTCACATGGAATACTGTTCCCATCTATGGGCAGGGGCTCCCCAGTGCCAGCTCCTTCCACTTGACCGCATCCAGCGCAAAGCGGCTCGAATCGTCAACGACTGAGCCCTTTCCGATCGGCTCGATTCATTGGCACTGCGAAGACATGTTGCATCCCTTTGCATTTTCTTTCGCATCTACCATGGGGAGTGCTCTGAGGAATTGTTCGGATTAATCCCAGCAACCAAATTTCACGAACGCACGTCGCGGTAGAACTGCCGATACCATCCACACCATCTGGATGATTGGCGGTCCACCACTGTGCGATTTAGAAAATGTTTTCTTCTTCGCACGACTTCCTTGTGGAGTCGATTACCATTAGCGGTTTTTCCGGACCGATACGACTTAGGGACCTCCAAGAAAAGAGCGTACTCCTTTTTAAAAGACCGGGAACGCATCTGCAATTCCCTCCCTGGTGTTGCAGTTGTTCATGGGCGGCGGTAGTCACTTACCATCAGGTGAGCCGCATGCTCGTTTGCCCCCTCTCCTATAAAAAAAAATCTAATTGTGTCAAATTGAGTAAATTACAATAATTAAATTATATAGTAATTTTAATCATTTTGTAAGCCGCGGCGGTGCGCATGCATTGTAGCAGCGCACCGCCTGGCAGGGTCGCCATGTAATGTCGGAACTCGGAAGGTGCTGAATGAAGAAGACGTGTTGCTTGTACAAGAACTTTAATTATACTGCACTACAATCACCACGCATGAATTCATCGAGGGGTTTTCTAGGAATATCCTGCTACTTAAGATTACATGCCGAGGTGGTACGAAAATATGGCCTACTCATTTTTAAAAGGCCGGCAATACACCTACAATTGCACTTGGCTTCTTCCTCTATAAAAAAGTTTAGGGATCTATTGGGATTTTTTATGCTTCTGCCAAACGTAGGAAAGGCCATTTAAAATATCAATGATTTTTCTTTTTAACCGACTTCAAAAAGGAGTATGTTATCAATTCATATGATATATTCGCAGAGTGTGAACCGATTTGAATAATTCTTTTTTTATTAAATAGTTTACCTTAAGGCTGGTCGCATGAAAAAAACTTCGCTTCCAAGTGTGCAAAATATGGGTAATAGTTTCATATGTATTTGACTATGGTTTCAGAGATTACAAATGATATTCGCCGATTGAGAACCAATTTTAGTGAATTTTGTTGTATAAATTTAGAGAAAAAATCCACCCAAAAGGATAGGTAGCAAATAACTTCTTATATATGAAGTCGGTTTTTACTTTTTGTTAAAAGTTATAATTGTCAATATCAAGTAACAATGCTTATTTAAACCTTGAAAATTTTAAAATTCAATTATGTATGGTTTATGTTTTATAAAAATAAAGTGACGAACGAAATTACAGTCCATCTAATAGTAACCCTGATTAATTAAAATAATAAGCGTGATTTGACACAGCACGTTTACACTACTTATTACATTTTTTACTTAGTATATTAAAACACACATTGCATTATCACCCAGGATGTAACTTTAACTTTTTACAATCATTTCTTACATTTATACGAACACTACACATTGAATGAAACTACGTTTACGGATTTTATCGCGTTTAATTTACTTATTATTAATTGCCGAGGTTCAAATTTTAAACGAACGAAAATTTTTAATTTAAAATGTTTTATCCGAAACCAAGCATACCACTGCAAGATGTCAAGATACTGTTAGCTCATTCTGCGTAGATCGGACCAAAAATTAATATTCAAAAACTGAAGTTAACCGGGCTAACTATGACATCGGGATGTCAAACATTTCAGTGCCCTCCGTGACCATGGATTGCTGTAAAGTACCCAAAACGTAGGGAACTAAAAAAAAGGAAATTGCACGCGATAAAATCCGTAAACATAGTTTTATTTAACTTTTACTTTATTAAGTATTTTAAAGGTTTTATACAGATCAGATCAAAGCATGATATAAATATATATATATATATATATATATATATATATATATATATATATATATATATATATATATATATATATATATACCTTGAAGTTTGCTCGAGTTTCATCGTTTCCTGCTGGTAACTATGTTTAAGAATGATTATAGAATTAAAGAGAACTGCAGTCCAAGGATACTTGCAGCCAACTTCAAACAAAGTGGCACAAATAAGTTGTCACCACTGAGGACTAAAATGGTATTCCTTACAACCTGTAATTATACTGGCTCTCTATAGCCTTTATACCGCAACACTTCAGTGCAGGCACTGATGTGTAAAATTAAAAAAAAAGTTAAATATATAGCTTGGACATTTTTTTTAGAAACAGACATAAAGTTTGTCGGCTCGGCTTCGCGGATAAAACATGTTTTGCGTCGTAAAACCGAACGTTAATATTTCCCTACAAGTATATTATGCAGCCTTTTTAGAATGATCTTTACCCTTCCTTACAAGGCAATTATTTGTTTGAGTACTTACGACATGATCGCAGTCTATCAAATATTTTAATTATTTAAAAAGCTTTATATAGAAACTAGTTAGCTAGACCCGACATACTTTTGCTGTTGGTTGCTCTGCCCTTTCGGGTAGGTAGCGATTTCACTTTTGCACTTATTAAATTGTAAATACATAATTTAATAACTACCGGCCCACAGGGATATTTGTCGGGTCCAGAGTTTGTGATTTACTTTTTTTGCACTAAGACAGCATATATTGTAAATATGATTAAATTTGTTCTATAAGTATAGAATTTGTAAAAACTTGACGACAGCGCCACCTATCGGATCTATATTATATTACTAATATTTTATAATTGTTTGAATCAATCCTTTTGATCAAATCGATAAAATCACTAACAAATGCATACAGTTTAAAAAAAATTAAATTAAATTAATAGTCCGTCGCATCACCTTTTATTCATCACAGCATCATCTAGATATCTCGCTATAAACGTACTTTAAAATATTCACTGCCACTTACGACTGCATAAACTTCTCCGTAAGAGTCCAGCGCTGGATATTGGTCTCTCCTTTTCTTAGATAAGTTTTGCTTCAATTGTCACACTTGGCACGTACTGGACGTCAATTTTATAGAATAAGGTTGATAAACTAGCACACAGTCCATCTGATAGTAAGTCACAGCCATCTACATTAATAAAAATGCAGATGATGTGTTGTCATCCCTGAGGACTAAGATGGAATGCCTCGTTTCCAGTTAAACGAGTCTCCGGTTCTCTGCACTTACAATATGAAACACAGTGCGCTAAGCTGCTATTTTACGTTGTTATTCTGTGAGGGCGTGGTCCTACCCCGGTCAAGCCGACCCATTTGTGCTACAACCATAACATAGATGTATTGTGACTCTACCACGTAAAATGTCTTCGAAAATGTTTGAAAACTCCCCGTCATTAGTCCTCATCACCAGTCTAGGTATTAACTTATGGTGTAAAAGAGATGATTATATATCGCCGTTTACAGAAAGACATAAAATTTTTCTGATGTTTTCCACAGTCGCTTTTTACAACACTTGCGGAACGAAATGGAGTGATTGCTCCATACCGTACGTTTTTCATGGAATTTCCCGTCACGTACCACTATGATGTGGAGTTTTCCGCCACCAGCAATTTTTCTGCACCCAATTTATTAAGGGTTCTTCAAAAGGGAGTCCACTTATTTCTAAAAGCCTAGTTGTCTCTGTTAAAGGATGTTTTTTGGCGGCGATGAACACTTAACATCAGGTAAGTCGCATGCTCGGAGAGAGGTTACTTTTTTCTTTAAAAAAAATATTATTATCATAATCATTACAGCCAATCAAGGTACGCTACAAAGCAGGTACGATCCTGATCGACATTCATCCATGGACACAGCGCGAAAAAAAATTGTCGCACTATATAAAATATTAAACTTTTCTTTTGATCTCTTTTTCTAGTAACACTTATATGTCTATGTAAACGTACTAGCGTATATCTTTAAGTTGACTGCCTCGTTGGTCTAGTGGTTGTAAAAGTGTGACTGCTGATCATGAGGTCCCGGGTTCGAATCCCGGGTCTGGCAAAAAATCAGTTATTGAGTTTTTCCATCAAGAAATTCTCAGTAGCTGTCCGGAGTCAGGAAGTTGGCGGTGTTTCACCCCCGTGCCTCGGAAAGCACGTAAAGCCGTTGGTCCTTCGCCTGATCTCTCTCCGGTCGTGTCGGTTTACCGTCCCATCGGGCTATGAGAGTGAGGGAATAGAGAGTGCACCTGTGCTTGCGCATACACTTGGGCACTATAATCCTGTCCTGCGCCGATGGCTAATCTCCGTTGAGACAGGGCGCCGTGGCCGAAATTCGGTCTGGAGGACATTATCATTATTAATAATTTATATTATCATTATTAATAAATTATCATAATAAATAATAAATATATCTTTAAGATTAGGTATTTACGTAAGTAAGAACCATAATTTATAATATTTGCCTCCCTAACTCAGCTTGATAGAGCTGAGTTAGGTTTCACTTCGTTTTAATCCATATATTAATATATATAATTTTTTTTTCGCTAGTAACTTGGAAACTATCCAAAATATAAATATACATAATTATAAACATAGCTTCACACTTGCAATCCCCAGGGCGCAGGCTGAAAACAAAGAACAACGAGTTACTCGGATCACGTTTAGCCAAAAAATAAATAAGTTATAAGAACACTATAAATTTGACAAGACCAAAATGGGGCAAATTTTAACAAATATAGTTTTTAGAATGAATTTGTCTAACTTCTTGGAAAGTTTAAAGATTTTTTTTTTCATATCCATTTGTCTCATTGAATCTTGGCATGTTTTATATCCAACTAAATTGTTTCTACTATAAAATAGAATAACATAAAAAGGTAAATAAAAGCAAATTTTCTATTAAATATCATCATATTAGGTAGGGTGTACGTTTGGTCGCCGTCACGTGACGTTGACGTGTATTATGATCGCTACTGAGGACGCCAAATTATGCGTGGTCAAGTGATACGCCGTTGTGATACCATATCTAATACATCACGCTCCACACAATCGTTCGATAGTGTGAACGTGTTTTGTGTGATACTGTATCACGATACAGCGATACCATACCTGATACGCCGCGAGCCATCCCTTAAAGGGTATTTCCCGATCATCATAAGCAGTGGATACACGCTTCTATACCTGATAATTTTTGACTTGCAAAAGATAGGAGGATTAGATAAAAATTTGTAGCCTTAATGATTATATTTACGTGGAATACTACAAAGGTTATAGGAATAATCGCGTTGAAATTAGTTTTAAGTGTCCATATTGAATAAAATTAGTTTCAGTTTTCTTTCTCGTTTAGTTTTATTGCATACCTTAAGCGAAAGCGCAAGGTATGTTCTACTATCGCCTAAAAGTTAAAATTCCAACATTTTATCGAATAAAATCGTATCTAGCAATCATATTATACATATAAATGATATAAAAACACATTGTTAGAAAGATAAATAATTTTTTTAAATCGATTAATTGCTATTTTTAAATAAAAAAATCGGTTGTCTGTAAAGTCGGTTTACTGACGATAGTTGAACGTGACAACGTCATAAGAAATATTTAACATTGAAAGAATCATTACCTTTATCGCCGCAATTATCGTTGCTATAAACAATTGACACCACATTCGCTCGCACAGTCGCTCGTTCCGCGCTCTCGCTTGCACTTTAAATGGAACGCCTAGGTAACGCCGCATGAGTCATGTTTTTTCGTGCGTGGCAGCCAGCTTCATCGATTTATAAGACGTTGTCACGTCAAAAAAGGGTTTTAGTGGCTTATGGTGTGGATTTATCATGTCCCTGTGGCTTGTAAACACGATAACTTTTGAAAATATTAATTGTTTAACTCAATCTATTTTTTAATCTCTTCATCTATCATGTGGGAATCCACTGAATGTAAATGGCAGTGTAATTTTGTTTTGTTTAGCTATAATTATTTTTTTTTCGGCTCCAAACTGGCGAAATTTTCGTTGATTTGGTAGCCTCGTATATAAATTATTTCTGTAAACGGGGAGCTTCAGCCACAGAGTAGTTTAGTTCGGCTTCAGTCGCCGTCGTGAGTGGACATTGTTTCGGTTGTTTGCAGCGGCTCAAAAAGATCGCTGTACAAATACACAATATTCGAATAACCAAATTTCTTAAATACTTTATTATAATAATAATAAGAGATTTTTTTATTACAATATTTAAAAGCACAGAATAAATAATAGTAGTACGTACTAACGTAACGTAACTTTTATTTTAAATCTATTAAAGAACGTTATATACTTCTATATATATGGTTTAAAGTTCAGTGCTGTCAGCCAAGTTGACTTTATACAATCATTGACGCGATCAGAAAACAATAAAATTTACATCATATTATACGTCATTCCTATTCATATAAAAAACATTTTGTCATTATCATAGCCATTCACAAAGCCACTGCTTAACATAGATCTCCGGCAAGAAATGCCACAAAGCATGGTCGTAAGCCACCTGCATCCATCGACTTCCTGCATTTCTTACCAGGTCGTTACTCCGTCGAATCGGGGGCCAACCTTGCTAACCGGTACCAAGCTGCCTATCGAGAACCTATCTTCCACATAAAAAATGAAAAACACTATAGAAAAAATAATTCCATTCCAATTGCAGCCATATTTTCTCAACCAAAATTTCGAAGGACTATGTAATGACTGCATAATGAGATGTCGGTTCGCGTCCGGTAACGATTATTGTTGAAACATGTTCCGCGGCTCCGTTTTCCGTTTTCTTGTCAACGTCAATAGGACTTTTCCAAGCAAAAATCAATCATTTTAACGTATAATAAGTAATGAGTACAATATTATGCTACGCGCGAATGAGCAGATGACAGTGTTTTAATCATGTTAAAACTAATTATTATTTTTTTTTCTTTTCTCTTTTTTTTCTCCATGTAGGGTATTATGATGATACGGGCCTTAAGCCAAGTAGTCATAATTTGCTGGTATTATTAATGTATTATCCAGAGAAGTTTCTGGGATTTGTAAAAATTTTCGCACTAAGCGACATGTATTTAAAATAACTGCTTTTTGCATTTTAATATATAAATTTGAGGGTAAATCTAATAACTTAAGGCAGTGATGCAAATATTTTGGTATTAATCCTGTAGCTGAGAGTACAATTGGAACGATGAAAACTTTATTTAATTTCCATATTCTTTTTGTTTCTTCGCTCAGTTCGTTATATTTACTAATCTTTTCGGCTATTGTTTTTTGAATATTATGCGTATTTGGTACAGCTATGTCAATTAGAAAGGCTATGTTGTTAAGTTTGTCTTGCAAAACTATATCGGGTCGATTGTAATGGATGGTCTTATCAGTAAGTATGGCTCTATCGAAATATAGTTTATGTGAGGTGTTTTCTAACACAGGGTTGGGTTTATATTTGTAGTATGGTTGTAAATTGTTATCGATGAGTTTATGTTTCTGGGCTATCTTTTGGTGTATTATGTTTGCAATTTGATTATGCCTGTGGGTGTAATCTGTTGATGCTAAGTTTTGACATGCTCCTGTGATATGCTGTATAGTTTCTGGTACTAAATTACATTTTCTGCATTTGTCATTTATAAGATTTGGTTCTCTAATTATACATTTTCTATAGTTTTTAGTACTGATGACTTGATCTTGGATAGCATTTATAAAACCTTCTGTTTCGGCAAATAATGTGCTTATTGTTAAATATTTATTTGATGCTGATATATCTATATGTTGTTGGCATAGGTCATTAGCATGTCTACCATGTAATTCCTTTTGTTTCCATTGTTTTATTTTTTCTTTTTCTTGATCAATTTTATTATATGTTTCTTGAGTTTGGTTTGCGGCGAGTCTAAGTAGATTAGTAGTACCATTGTGAACTATGACTTTATGGATATTGCTGCTTGTTGACTTCTCAAGGAAGAAATTTTTAAGACGCATGAATTGGTTCTCTCTGAGCACGGTTATATCAATAAGACCTCTTCCGCCTTTGTCTCTCTTAATTGTCAATCTTTCAACAGCTGATTTGGGATGCAAGTATCTAAATTTAGTGAGTACAGTGCGAGTTTTCGTTCCAAATTAATTGTGTCTGTTTTGGACCACCTAACTGTTCCAAAAGAATATGTTAAAATGGGTATAGCAAAAGTGTTAATTGCCTTTATCAGGTTTCTTGCAGTTAGTTGCTTTTTGCAAATGAGGTTGACCCTTTTCACGTATTCTTTTGTAATGTTGTCCTTAATTCTTTTATGTTCTATTTGGTTGGTTTGTTCTATACCTAAATATTTATAAATTGTCCTGGTTCCAGACATTCTATAATCTCATTACTTGTAGTATCTATGTTTATTTCATATAATTTTCCACGTTTCATGCTCACAGTTCTGCATTTATCAAGGCCAAATTGCATTCTAATATCACTGCTAAATTCTTGCGTAAGATTTATTAAAATTTTCATTTCCTTTTCAGACTTAGCAAATAATTTTATATCATCCATGTAAATAAGGTGACTAATAGAGGTGCTGTATCCAGCTCTATCTTTCAGAATATATCCGTAATTAGATTGGCTAAGTAAGGTAGACAGTGGGTTGAGAGCGAGACAGAACCATATGGGACTTAATGAATCTCCCTGAAAAATACCCTTTTTTATGAAAATGTCATCAATAACTATTTTAATTTGATTATTTTGGAATTGTTAAGAAGTTTTCCACAGAGACATTATTGATCTTAAGAAATTAATCAAAGTTGGGTTAATTTTGTATAATTTTAATACTTGAATAAGCCAGGAATGTGGAACACTGTCAAATGCCTTTTTATAATCAATGTAAGTACAGGTAAAAGGTTTCGTTTTTTAGTTTGAGCATGTTTAATTATTGTTGAATCAATAATTAACTGCTCCTTACATCCCATATGATTCTGCCTACAGCCTTTTTGTTCTTCCCGCTAAAATGTTATTTGTTTCAATGTGTTTGGTAATTTTTCTCGCGATACAACATGTTAAAATTTTACAAAGAGTAGACAAGCAGGTGATAGGTCTATATTTTTTCGGGATTTCCGGTATCACAGCCCTTAGGTAGTAAGTATGTGATACCACGGGTTAAAAAGTCTGGGATTTCTTGTCGTCTATATACTATTTGAGTTAAATTATTTGCTATAATTTTGTGTAGTATAAAGAATTTCTTGTACCAAAAATTGTGAATAGAATCGACTCCTGGAGACTTCCAGCTCTTTTGTTTTGTTGTTATTATTGTAATATCTTCTTCAGTTATTTCATCAAAGCTCATTTCAGCTATATGATCCCACTTTTGCTCTTCTTTTGTAATCCATAAGGATTCAGTATTGTGTCCCATGTCTGATTCCCAAATACTACTCCAGTAGGATTTAAGTTCTTCTGCGGTTGGAAAGTTAGAGTTGTGTGAATCTGGTTGAGGGTTATTCAAATTCTGTTTTAAATTTCTGTAGAATAATTTTTCATTTACTTTAAACATTTTGTTATCTTCTTTACGCCGTAATGATTTAAGGTATCTGTCAAGCCTGTGAACTTTAAGGGCTAATTTTTGTTTTAATGTGTCTAAAACTTCTTCTGCGTTTGCATTTAATCTCTCGTGTTTAGTGTGTTTTTGATTATTTTTTAGAATAAGTTTTACTTTTGAAACTAGTTTTCTGGACCTATTTCCTCTAATATATTGCGTGACTCTACCTATTTCTGCTCTAAGTTTTTCTATATCTCTTTGTAGTCGTGTTTGCCAAAACGGCTTTTTTGTTTCCTTTTGTTGTTTGCTATAATTTGTTGTATTATTATAGATTTTGTAACCTAGCTCTTTACTAATAACTAAGGCCGAACAGTATATCAAATTATGTATGTCTATTACATTGGAATCTTCATTGAAAAAGTTTATTAATATTTTTTGATAAAAAGTGTTATTATATCTATAAGTCGTTTTCCTTCATGTAGTTTAGGTAATTTTGGTCTCAATGCTGGGTCTAGTCCTGAGTATTTTAAAAGAGATTCTTTCAATGAGTCCATTAGATTATCTATTATTTTACAACTGTCGTATTTTTGAATGTCGTTTATTGTATCTGCAGGCATTATATTGTTTAATGGAGTTTGTGTCGTGGTCGAATTTTGTGTTATAATTTGTGTCGCTTTAGGTGTATGTTTAAGTGTTGTTAATATTAGTGTGCAGGATGTAGGTTCAGTGTTTTGTGAGAATTGGAGTATCTGTTTGCTATTAGATGAATCAACAATGCTTGCATTTTGTAGGGAATTGTCTGATTTGAGCATTGTAGCTACTTCGGTCTGAATTGTTTTCAGAATATCATCTGCAAGCAGTTTATGTGTTATTATGGTTCTTCTTTGATCTGCAATTCTTTGCTTAGTAACATTTAAGTTCGGATATTTTAATATGAAATTATTATACATTTTCCTTCTGTACATAGTTAAATCTGTCTCTAATTTCGTTACTAAATAGTAAGTACGCATAATAAAACAGTTAATATCATCATCCCATTTCATGCGTACTCTATCTTTACCGGCTTTGGTGGACACAGGAAATAAGATTTTAGCCGCCTGCGCAACATCCATAGCTGGTTTATCTACAAAAGAAGGTGATGTTATACAACGTGACGGATGGCAATTTCGCTTTGATCTCTTAGAATCGGCTGTAATATTTTTATCGGTGGGAGCCCGCCTGCTCAACTCCTCACCGCCGATGGTTCGCATGCTAGAGCACCCAGCATCGGCTCCAGGTGCGCCCCGGCGATCGGCCCCGGGAAGCGGCCCAATTATACGATTTCTTAATCTTCTCTCCATAATAAATCTATACGGGTCGGGACCGTTAGTTCGACATCATTGTAATTGCAAGATGTTATTTGCATCTGAAAAGTCACTACGGGATGTCTTAAGCCCCCCCCACCACGGCAAGGTGGTCCCACGGGGGGGTAATTATTATTATTATTATGGCGTTGCTTTGGTGTAGTTTCTAAATATAATACGGTTTGTTAAGGTAAACGAAACATTTATATCATTATGAGTCATTCAATGGGTACGCGTATGTTATCAATGGCGCAAATAATTTTCAAATAATTTAATTTAATGAAACCACATTATGTATTTAACGAACAAAAAGGTCTTACGTAGTCGTTATTATTTGACGCAATTATGTTACGTTAACCAATGGAATGAATGGTGCAGTAGTATACTGGTCCCCATTTTTAAAAACAAAGGAGACGTCCAAAACTGCAGCAGTTACCGGGGAATAAAACTCATGTCACATACGATGAAAGTCTGGGAAAGAATAATAGAGAGAAGAATGAGAGAAGAGTGTGAGATAACACAAAACCAGTTCGGATTCATGCCCGGTCGAGGTACGACAGATGCCATTTTCGCATTACGCCAATTGTGCGAAAAGTACAAGCGCGTGCATAAAGATCTGCACATGGTTTTTGTCGACCTTGAAAAGGCGTACGATCGGGTTCCCCGTGAGGTTTTGTGGTGGGCGTTAAAGATGAAAGGTATGCCTGGGAAGTATGTGAGGTTAGTCCGTGCTATGTACAGAGCATCCCGTACATGTGTACGATCTGCCGCGGGAACTACGGGCAGTATCGATGTGGCGGTAGGGCTGCACCAAGGGTCGGCATTGAGCCCTTACCTCTTCCTACTGATTATGGACGCTTTGACGTCGGACCTGCAGGATGAGGCACCCTGGTGCATGCTCTTTGCCGATGACATCGTGCTTGTCGGGGAAGAAGGCATCGAGGTACAGAGCAGACTGACGGGGTGGCAACGGAGGCTGGAAAGTGTTGGCTTGAAGATCAGCAGATCCAAAACTGAATATCTGTGCTGTGATTTCGGCGGTCTTTCCAGTCCTGTACCCATGTCGTTGGATGGCGCTATACTGCCTATCTGCTCAGATGTCAAGTACCTCGGTTCCCTCATTCAAGGCGACGGCGGAATAGATAGAGCTGTGCAGCATAGGATTAACGCAGGGTGGATGAAATGGCGACAGGTCACAGCCACAACGTGCGATCCCCGAATGCCAATAAGGCTGAAGGGGAAAATTTACAAATCGATCATCCGACCTGTCGTCATGTATGGAAGTGAATGCTGGGCCGTCAAGAAGAAGGATGAAAATAGACTGCATGCGAATGAAATGAGAATGTTACGATGGATGTGTGGTGTGACAAGGATGGATAAGATAAGGAATGAGTATATAAGAGGAAGCCTGAAAGTAGCGCCAGTGGTAGAAAAGGTGAGAGGAAGCAGATTGGCATGGTTTGGGCATGTGATGCGGAGGAATGAAAGTCATGTCACAAAACGAGTGTTGAATATGAATGTGGAGGGACACACGGGCAGAGGAAGGCCGAATAAAAGATGGATCGATTGTGTGAAGAGTGATATGAGAATGAAAGGAGTAAGTATGGAAATGATGGCTGATAGAGAGGAATGGAACAAAAAGATTTACTGCGCCGACCCCAGATAATGGGAAATGGTTTAGAGAATGATGAATGATGATGATGTTACGTTAACCAACCATTCCAAAAAAGCTTCGCTAAGTCATAAATGATTAAGGTGATATGAACTTTAAAAAGTTGCAACCTAAAAAAAGTAAGCCACTGCATTGTGTTTGGTATATTCAAATGAAAGGGAAAAAAGGTTAAGCCTTTATACGTCCAGCATTGGGTCAGGCTTCCTCTTATTTCCACAAGGGTTATAGAGCAATCAGTAGTACTCCAATGGATGTTTGCGGAATGTCACATGTTCTCCATATACTTTATTTCTGAGGGGCAGGTTTCCTCACAATGGTTTACTTCACCCACCCTAGGTAAATTAGCACTTGAAATTGCTATTAATAATTTCATTAGCTTCGAGGGGTGTCGAACCTAGCCTGCTTGCATATTGTGAAATTAACAGCGAGCGTTTAGTCTTATATATAATAGAGGTATGCTTTAGCTATATTATGGTTGTACGCGAATGGGTCGACTCGACCGGAAAGGACCACACTCTCAGAGAATACTAGCGAGAAATAGCAGCTTCATGCTACTGTGTTTCGTATAGTGAATGTAGAGAACCGGAGACGCTTTTTATGGAAACAGGGCATTCAATTTTAGTTACCTAGGGTGATACTGATAATACAAAACGTAGATGTCTATGGGCCACAGCATCTACTTACCATCAGGTGGCCTGTGTGCTAGTTGTCTTTCTTATCCAAAAAAACCTACGGTGGGGTTGTGAGACACCGGTTGGATCACGGATGTATGCGAAAGCATTTCCGTTACGCTGCCGATATGCGGGAATGGTTAAACAACATGGGGCTTTAGTCGGTGCAAGTGGGACATAACCCGCCCTTGCCCCCGAGGCGGGTATGCGTAAGCACTTTCCTTGGTAAAAAAAGACACTTACCATAGATTGGAATTTCGCTTGTCAAAAAAATTAAACATCAGTCTTAAGCTTGCAATATCGTACATAATCACACGAATTAGCATGTGTATATGAAAATTGCGAATGTACCTATATTATAATACCATCCCCCAAGTTTTTCTTCCGAATGCGGAGGATACACTTCGGGCCAGCTTGTATGTTACTTTTTCTTACACTAGTTCAACGTACTCGTAGGTGTCCAAGCAACGCTTTTAGCATTAATTTCGTCTTTTGATCTGTCTGTTTTTGTAAAGTTCAATTAAGAATAAACCAAATAAATAAATTTATAAAATGATATTTATATATATTTGTAACCATACAGAATATAAATTACTTTACCAAAAATGTAATAGCTCTTTGTAGTGTTCAGTATACGAAATTCTAAAAAAATTGTGTCCAGCGGCGGTTCCACTATAGCAATTAACACAAAGTGGAGTCCGACAAATCAAATTTGTTTTCAATTTAGATATGGTAATGCACACGCTGAAGTGTTCATATCTAACTAAATATGTAAAATATTGAATAATTATTAAAATCTTAGTAATTAGCGAATGTTAGTTAGGTTAATAAATTATCAATAATTAACGGGGTTGGTATTATAAATGGTATGCTCATATGAACGCTTGAATAATTACGCTGCAATTGTATTGCAGAATTGAGTGTACAAATGAAAAGTTTTCCAATAAAGTTTTTTTTCTGTGCTCTTAGATTCAAATGTTTAAATTCGCTTAAATCAATAGGTAGTAATATTTTTTTTTATTCATTCATTCGTCACAACCTATCGAAGTAAATTGCTGAAAATAGGTGTTTGCAAATATTGCTCCGTAAAGGGAATATTTAGCGTAGGTGCGACCAAGTTGCTTAGCAGCTGGGTTATGTATGTACTTATATGCTACAGTGAGATAGCTACATATATTTGAATTTATATCTTAAGTTATTAGATTACCGTTACCGTTACCGTTACAGCGTATTAAAGATTTTTTATAGGACAAGGGTGACAAACGAGCACACAGTCCACCTGATGGTAAGTGGTTGCTGCGGCCCATAGACATCTACATCTATCCTCGTTTACGAATCAAAATGCAGATGCGTTTTCACCCGTGAGGACTAAGATGGAATGCCTCATTTCCAGTAAAAAGGGCCTCCGGCCACCTGCACTCACCAAACGAAACGCAGAGGTAAACATCTACTTCACGCTGGTTTTTCTGTGAGGTCGTGGTACCACCCCGGTTCGAGCCGGCCCATCCGTGCGACAGCGAAAGCTGCCGCGTGGCTCTACCACTGCTGAATATAGACTTCCCCCATAGAATGCCTTATAGGGGGGATATTTGCCATAGTTACCACGCTTGGCAAGCGGTTTATAAACCGAGGTATTTTTTTATTTTTAGTCTTTATTAGGAAGACCCAATTCCTGCTTTGTTTCCTTTACTCTTGAGGCTCTTACGACATCCACGGGATGATATGGGATAATGGATATTTTTATACTGCCACTACACGGTAAAACCCGTGTCCACATTAAAGCAATTTGAAATTGAATTTGAAATTAGAATACCACAAAATCTAACGACTTTCGATAGGTGGTGGCATCAACATCTCGTTTACGACAGAAAAAATACTAAATCGACGGGCAAAATCGACAAAGGTATGAAACGACCAAGCATGGCGATAAAGACAAATTCCTTCCACAATGAAAGAGGTCCATATTCCCTAGCTGTGGACTTTTATTTAATGACATAGATTTTTATATGGTAGAGCCACGCTGCAGCTATATTATAGTTGTAGCACGAATGGGTTGGCTCGACATCGGTAAGACCACACGCTCTCATAAAATAGCAGCGTAAAAAAGCAGCTCAATGCTGCTGTGTGTTTGTTTGTAAATTTAGAGTACCGGATACCTTAATCGAGGATACTGGTGGACTGTGTGCTCGTTTGTCACCCCCATTCTATTATAAAAGTCCTTACAAAGCTATATTTATTTATATTTTTAATTCTGAACAATACAAATTGTGTTGAATCATTTATGCAAAAATACAATTAAAAGGTTTAACAACCAAATTTACAATTATATAAAATTACAACAAAAATATAATTAGAATCAATATTAAAATTATTATAATAATTAATATAAAAATCACATTATGAAAAATTACAGTTAAGTATAAAGAACTTACAATAAAAATTAGAAGTCAATTCTCATCAGTAAATAAGATAAAGTATAAAATATCGCAAAATAATAATAACAATATTAGTCACAAAAAAAAATTACGTTTATTTTTAAAATACCATCAAAAATTTTAAAACATTGAAGGTTTCATCATCATCATTACAGCCCTTCACAAGTCCACTGCTGAACATAGGCCTCCCCCAAAGAATGCCACAAAGCACGGTCCTGAGCCACCTGCATCCATCGACTTCCTGCATGTCTACCAGGTCGTCACTCCATCTCGTGGGGGGACGCCCTACACTTCGCCTACCGGTACGAGGCTGCCACTCGAGAACCTTTCTTTCCCATCGGTTGTCGGTTCTTCGAGCTATATGGCCGGCCTACTGCCACTTCAGCTTACTAATCCGTTGGGCTATGTCGGTTACTCTGGTTCTACTGCGGATAACCTCATTCCTAAGTTTATCACGCAGAGAAACTCCGAGCATAGCCCTCTCCATAGCTCGCTGAGCGACCTTGAGCTTCCTCATACGGCCAGCAGTGAAGGACCACGTCTCAGTTCCGTAAGTCATCACTGGCAACACGCACTGGTTGTACAATTTCGTTTTAAGGTTTTGAGGTATGTCTGACGAGAAGATGTGTCGTAGCTTCCCGAACGCTGCCCAGCCGAGTTGAATCCGTCGATTGACCTCTCGGTCGAAGTTGGACTTACCTAGTCGGACTATTTGTCCCAGGTAAACATACTCGTCAACAACTTCGAGCTTAGTGCTCCCAACAACTACCGGCATAGGTGTGACATGGACATTAAACATAATCTTTGTTTTGTCCATGTTCATCTTAAGACCTATCCGTTGGGAGACACTATTGAGGTCATTGAGCATAGTGCTTAGGTCCTCCAGCGATTCTGCCATAAGGACTATATCGTCGGCAAATCGAAGGTGAGTGATGTACTCGCCATTGATGTTAATTCCGTATCCTTTCCAGTCCAGAAGCTTGAAAACGTCTTCCAATGCAGCGGTGAGAGTTTCGGGGATATAACATCACCCTGTCTTACACCTCTCTGCAATTGGATAGGTTTCGTACTCTGGTTCTGTACTCGGATAGCCATCGTAGCTCTACTGTACAAACACTTCAGCACTTCGATATACCGACAGTCAACTTGGCACCGCTGAAGGGACTGCAGCACCGCCCAAATTTCGACGGAATCAAGGCTTTCTCATAGTCCACATACGCCAGACATAGTGGCAAATTGTACTCTTCGGACTTCTGTACAATTTGCCGTAGGGTATGTATGTGGTCTATGGTGCTAAAGCCCTTTCGGAAACCGGCTTGTTCGGGAGGCTGGAAGTCGTCAAGTCTGCGCGCGAGACGATTCGTAATGACTCTCGAAAACAGCACGTAGACGCGGCTCAGAAGGGAAATCGGTCTGTAGTTCTTCAAGAGAGCGTTGTCACCTTTCTTGAAGAACAAGACCATCGCACTTCCGCTCCACGCCTCCGGTGTAATGCCACCATGGAGGACGGAATTAAAGAGCTTCTGAAGGACTTCAAGTATCGGTCTTCCACCCGCTTTCAGAAGCTCCGCTGTTATTCCATCCTCACCTGGGGCCTTGCCGTTTTTAAGGTGTTGGAGAGCCATTCTAATCTCGCTCAGACTGACGTCCGGGATATCTTCGGAATAGTGTCGGATAAGACTCGCTCTTGGATCGTTACTCACACTTGCGTGTGGCTCCAACGATGACGTGTACAGCTGCCCATAGAACCTCTCAATCTCACTCAAAATCTCAGGTGCCCCGGAAACGATGCTGCCACATTCGGTCTTCAGCTTTGACAGTTGGCTCTTTCTGGCAGACAGATCTCTGGCAAAGACTTTGGAGCCTTGGTTCCGCTCGATCGCTTCTTCAATACGAGCTGTATTGAAGTTGCGCAAGTCCCGCCGCATGCATTTGGAGATCTGTCTGTTCAGATTGCCTGTATGCTGTCAAATCTGTTGAAGAATGTAGCCTCATCTCCCGTCTAACAGCCATGAGATTAAGAGTGTGATCGGAGAGTTTTTGTGTTCTTCTGCGGCGGGTCTTGCAGAACTTAGCTCCGACCGCATGGACAGTTTCCACGAGCTTGTCATTCATATCGTCCACTTCATTGCAGTCTTCTAGGCACTGAAAACGGTTTTGTAACTCGAGCTGAAAGGTTTCGGGACTTTGGATTAGAGCACGAGGGGGACGGAGCGTTGACTTCATCAGACGAGACCTCTCCAACTTAACATTTAGGTTCAGTGTGCCTCTAACCATTCGGTGATCGCTGCCGGTTTTCACCCTCGCGATCACTGAGACATCACTGAACAGTTGTCGTCTGGTCGTCATAATGAAGTCAATCTCATTTTTTGTCGAACCGTCGGGGCTTGACCAGGTCCACTTCCTGTGGGCCGCTTCTGGAAGAAAGAGTTCATCATAAAGAGTCCCTCTTTCTCCATGAAGTCGGCCAGCTGTTGGCCCCTTGGGTTCCGTTGCCCTATTCCAAATTTCCCTACTTTCAGCTCACCGTTCTCTCTTGTGCCTAGTTTTGCATTGAAGTCTCCCATTAACACCGTATATTGGGTTTTGGAGGAATGCATGGCTCTAGATATATCCTCATACATTTCCTCCACCTCCTCATCGGGGTGTGCCGAGGTTGGTGCGTAAACCTGTATGACCTTCAGCGAATACCGTTTGGTGATTCTGAGTATAAGGTACGCAACCCTCGTCGACACACTCCCGATCTTTACAACGTTGTTAACGAGAGACTTGTGGACGATAAATCCGACACCTCCTTGGGACAGATGGTCGCCCTCCCGGTGATAGAGCAAGTTGCCGGATTCCAGGATTACCGTGTCCTCCCCCTCTCTTCGGACTTCGGATAATCCTATAATATGCCAGCGTAACTTGTCTATCTCTTCTTCCAGCTCCACAATCTTCTCTTCAGTCCTCAGGGTGCGTGCGTTGTACGTTGCCAGGTCGAGTCGTCGTAGGTGGCAACCGAACCTACACCGGAGATTCTTAGCACATTGCAGGTTTAATACTATGTAATGATGTTTCTACAGATATATTTAAGTTTAGTCTGTTTCGCTGGTTGTACAAAAAATAAAGTTAAAAGTTATATTATGTGTAAACGTTACCTTATACTGTAGAATCGGTTAAGATTATCAATGTTGATACTAATAGGCGACCAGAAATAACATATGTTAAAAATTACAAGCAACACTTCATAACCTAAACAGCTTACGGCGAATATTTTGTAAAGAATAAGGTTGACAAACGAGCATACAGTCCACTTGATGATAAGTGAATACTCTGATACATATACATCTACATCTATCACCGATTAAAAATCAAAATGCAGTATGCTTCGTTACCCTTGAGGACTAGGATGAAATGAGACATTTCCAGTAAAAAAGGTATCCGTTTCGAAATAACAAAATAGAAGTTATAAGGAATTATTACTTAAATAAACTAGTCAGAATTAAGCGTACAAAGTTATATATAAATATCACTTAGTTAGTAGCTGTTATTAAGTGGCGAAGCTTGCGAAGTCACTTATTGATTTCACGATGTCTGTCCGTCTGTCCGTCTGTCCGTCCGTCTGTCCGTCTGTCCCACGATTATCTCGAGAACGGTTTCGAATCTTCAAATTCTGTTTTCAGCAATCGAATACTGGTCGCCCAGGCATCTGAACCTCCTATTTTGAAACTGATTGCTCAACGGCAACCGTTAGAAACCGCTACAAAGCTGATTGCTTCGCCACTTTGCTATGCTGTTAGCTTGCTAGGTTTATTGAGTATTTAAGGTAATTAAATAGCTCGTAAACTCATATTCCCTTTTGAATTCGGTCATATCTTCCTATTTGATAAAAAAAAATTAAAAATTTCCTTGACTTGATCCTCTTTATTGCTAATTTTACGAGTTGATGTATCATTATACATTTTGTTCATGATGGTGCCTAGAATACGGCTGATTTCAATAGTACCGTCCGGGATCGAACCTGGTTGCTCGCGTACTCTGAAACTTACGAAGAGCGCTGAAGGCATGAGCTACAAAAGATCTAACAGTACCAAGTTACCAAGTAAAAACACATAGTTGAGCTATGAAACTTTAAGCCCATTGTAAATTATGCATGAATTTCCACGTCTCAATAGTCGGCGAACAAACACACGGGCATTATGCGAAAACACGAATGTGTTCAGACAATACTTTGTAGGGACCTCGCATCTATTGACAAGTGCTACGTAAGTAATATAACGTATAATGTATTTTAATAACATTTTCCATTCATTCACCACGTTGAGTAAGACTTGACTTAGGAAAATATTTGAAAGATCATATGCCTGCTCTCCTAAGAGGTCAAATATATATTGGTAAATCCAATTGGGCATACCTTAAGCGCATTAAAAAAATTACGTATAACATGATTATACGGCATTATTAAAGTAGTTTAAATACATTTCGACAACACTATCGGCTTCAACACCCTCGAAAACCATGAAAATGACACCCATGATGAAAAAAATTGATACCTATTGCAGCCGCCATCTTGGATTTACATTTCGACAGCACTATCGGCTTCAACACCCTCGAAAACCATGAAAATGACACCCATGATGAAAAAATTGATACCTATTGCAGCCGCCATCTTGGATTTACATTTCGACAGCACTATCGGCTTCAACACCCTCGAAAACCATGAAAATGACACCCATGATGAAAAAATTGATACCTATTGCAGCCGCCATCTTGGATTTACATTTCGACAGCACTATCGGATTCAACACCCTCGAAAACCATGAAAATGACACCCAAGATGAAAAACTTGATATCTATTGCAGCCGCGACCTTGGATTTACATTTCGACAGCACTATCGGCATCAGCACCCCCGAAAACCATGAAAATGACACCAATGATGAAAAAATTTATATCTATTGCAGCCACCATCTTGGATTTACATTTCCATAGCACTATCGGCTTCAACACCCTCGAAAACCATGAAAATGACACCCATGATGAAAAAATTGGTACCTACTTCAGCCGCCATCTTGGATTTACATTTCGACAGCACTATCGGCTTCAACACCCTCGAAACCCATGAAAATGACACCCATGATGAAAAAATTGATACCCATTGCAGCCGCCACCTTGGATTTACATTTCGACAGCACTATCGGCTTCAGCACCCTCGAAAACCATGAAAATGACAGCCATGATGAAAAAAGTGATATCTATTGCAGCAGCCATGTTGGATTTACATTTCGACAGCACTATCGACTTCAACTCCCTCGAAAACCATGAAAATGACACCCAAGATGAAAAAATTGATATATTTTGCAGCCGCCATCTTGGATTTACATTTTGACAGCACTATCGGCTTCAACACCCTCGAAAACCATGAAAATGACACCCAAGATGAAAAAATTGATATATTTTGCAGCCGCCATCTTGGATTTACATTTTGACAGCACTATCGGCTTCAACACCCTCGAAAACCATGAAAATGACACCCATGGTGAAAAAATTGATACCTATTGCGGCCGCCATCTTGGAATTACATTTCGACAACCCTATCGGTTTCGACACCCTCGAAAAGCATGAAAATGTCACCCATGACAAAAAAAATTATAGTACTTACTTTTAGTACGTACTACTATTATTTATTCTGTGCTTTTAAATATTGTAATAAAAAAATCTCTTATTATTATTATAATCAAGTATTTAAGAAATTTGGTTATTCGAATATTGTGTACTTGTACAGCGATCTTTTTGAGCCGCTGAAAACAACCGAAACAATGTCCACTCACGACGGCGAATGAAGCCGAACTAAACTTAATACAAAGGTACTCTGTGAACTAAACTACTCTATGGCTGTAGATCCCCATTTACAGAAACAATTTATATAAGAGGTAACTAAATCAACGAAAATTTCGCCATTTTGGAGCCGAAAAAAATTAATTATAGCTAAACAAAACAAAATTACACTGCCATTTACATTCAGTGGCTTCCCACATGATAGATGAAGAGATTAAAAAATAGATTGAGTTAAACAATTCATATTTTCAAAAGTTATAGTGTTTACAAGCCACAGGGACATGATAAATCCACACCATAAGCCACTAAAACCCTTTTTTTTATTTAAAAATAGCAATTAATCGATTTAAAAAAAATTATTAATAAGTTCAACAATCATTTATCTTTCTAACAATGTGCTTTTTATATCATTTATATGTATAATATGATTGCTAGATACGATTTTATTCGATAAAATGTTGGAATTTTAATTTTTAGGCGATAGTAGAACATTACCTTGCGCTTTCGCTTAAGGTATGCAAAAATGAAATCCATTTTTATAATAATTTAAACAAGAATAAAGAATCATCATCATCATTACAACCCTTCACAATTCCACTACTAAATATAGGCCTCCCCCATAAAACGTCACGAAGCACGGTCCTGAGTCATTTGTATCCATCGACTTCCTGTATGTCTTACTAGGTCGTTACTCCATCTAATGGGAGACCGCCCCACATTTCGCTTACTGGTACGACGTTGCCACTCGAGAAACTTTTTTCTCCAATGGTTGCCGGTTGTTTGGGCTATATAGTTACTCTGGTTGTATTGCGGATATCCTTGTTTCTAAGTCTATCATGCAGGGAAAGCCTAAACAAATAGATTAAAAATAATAGAAGGAATTTATTAACATGCCTTACCATGCATTACTGGCTCGGTAGATACAATTCCAAATTAAGAATGATTCATTATTTTATTTCGTATAAAGAGCCCTCGTTATTTTATTGATAACCGGACTGTATAAACATGAGATTTTTTTTTAAATATGACGGGACCAGCACCATTGCACGTGCGGCGCGGTATCCGTCGGTGCAGTTAGACAGAATTCTTGTAAATAACACGTGTTCCGCACACCTGCACCATTGCACCTGCAGTGGCGCTCGTTTTCTTGTATAAAACGGACGGCGCGGCCACCGTTAGGCCAGTCTTGGCTCTGACGTGGAACGGTACGCTTGTCGTATTCCGTTACTAGTTTATCCTCGACTCGTTGGATAAATTATTCCTAACTAGAAAATTAGTCTCTGTACTATACTCAATTACCCTTTCTACATCAGAAGTAGGATAAAGTCCCCATTTTTGCCCACATTTAATCTTCGAATAGTATGAGGATTATTACATTTGTGGAAGACTGTAATGCATTCCGCATTGATGAATCTGTTTTTATGTTAAATACCGTAATGAAATTTGCTATGCTACTTACGATATTTTCGTATCATTAAAGTGTAGAGAAAAGATAAAGTAAAATTATTTAAGCCAATTTTTTTTAATTTGTTCGATTTGTATTAAAAGTACCCCGCAAGTATTTTCATTATTTCTTGATGTACGTAAATATGTTAACAAATGTCGAAAGAAGTTGGAGGCTTTGTAATTAACTTATTCAAGTTATTTTGTAATTTGATAATTCACGCGAAACATGATTATCATTTGCTATATTTTGAAGTTCAAAACCTTTAAGGGATGTACCAAAATAAATGATTAACTTTAACACGCTATAAATTGAAAATAATAAGTGCCATTTTTGTGTTCTAATGTGTTGATCAGTGTTGCAGTTTGCTCCAAATATTGTGTCTTCGACAAGATTGGAGTTTGATGTCGAGGGATTCGTAGAAGTCTCTACAACAATGATCAATGAGGAAGATGTTGTGACGGCTAATCGAACATGGTCAGGTACGGCCGAGCGCTGGTAAGATTGAGCCTACACCGCTACAGACGGTAACTTATCGGCTAATCTTACGGCAGTGCAATTTAACCGGCCGCCGAACAAATGGTGCTTTGGCGCTGTAAATGGACGTCTGAGGTCTTTTTTCGTAGATTTTGCGCAGTTGCCTCCTTCCCTTTGAAATATGTTGTGGTATTTGCCTCTACACATAGTTTCTGTTTTTTTTTGCAATATTTTCAAATGTCATACAGTTGCCGTTTCTTAAGAGAATATGTGATGAATTTTGGAAGCTCAGAATTCCATGGTTCGCAATACATTTATCTCGATTTCTTTTAATTTTACAAAGCAGTGCAACGATTCGCTGGAGCTAGTACGGCTACGGCGTGACGGCTCGCTGGCGCGATTGTGGCACGAACGCAGCAGAACGAAAAGCTGGAGTGCGTTTGCCTGAATGTAGCCATATCGGCGCGTTCATGACTTAAATAAAGTCTGGGGTGGTCGACGGTTTTAATATTTAACAAGAGTTAATATCTGTTAGCAGGTGGTGATAACTGATAGACCGTATGCTGTTCACTGTCAACCGCACGAAGACGTGCGACAGTCAGAGGTAGCCGTGTCTGTGCATCTAGAAAATACTAGACACGTTGCAACACTCTAGCGAAATAATTATTATTGTGCAGGAAAGGAACATGGAGTTGCAGGAAAGCTGGTCTGTGCTGCACTGGGATGTGTCGTGTTGCTGTTGGTTTACATACTTAGGTGTTATCATGTCACTACGTCCCTCATGATACACTTTTGTGTGATTGTGACAGGTACATGTTTGCGGTATGGTTGGTCTGTACCTGTTCTATATTGAATTGAAAAAAAAGAGAGTAAGAAAAAAAAGTGGTTCTTACTATCATTGCAGGGCGTTTGCCTGTCCAATGATATAGATACAGGGAATAGTGATTCCGGACTAGCAAATAGTACTTGAAAAAAAAAAAGAGTAAGAAAAAAATAGTTCTTACTATCATTGCAGGGCTTTCTGCCGGTCCAATGATATGGCTATAGGGAATAGTGATTCCGGACTAGCGAAAACAGTACTTGAAAAAAAAGAGAAAATAGAAAAGCTACAGACTAATCATTCCGATCTCGCATAAAGTTGATTAAAGTTTTGTGGGGCTTACTGCCGGAACAAAAGTGATTGTCACCAAAGTCTGAAGGGGTCAATATAGACCGGACCAGACGCTGTTATGTCAGGATAGTCGAACGATGTTTTTTTGTCTACAGATAACTAAAATTGTGATGGAACGCGTGCGAGGGACGCACGCATGTCAGTATGGCCGTGACGGGACCAGCACCATTGCACGTGCGGCGCGGTAGCCGTCGGTGCAGTTAGACAGAATTCCTGTAAGTAACACGTGTTCCGCACACCTGCACCATTGCACCTGCAGTGGCGCTCGTTTTGCTTGTATAAAACGGACGGCGCGGCCGCCGTTAGGACAGTCTTGGCTCTGACGTGGAACGGTACGCTTGTCGTATTCCGTTACTAGTTTATCCTCTACTCGTTGGATAATTAATTCGTGTAAACGAATTAATTATTATTCCTAACTACAAAATTAGTCTCTGTACTATACTCAATTACCCTTTCTACAAATATATAAATCCGTGGATTTGGTGATCACAGAAAACCAACGTAGTAGTTTCACTGCAGCTCAAGCCGAGTGAAGGCCTTTTATGGCATGATTAAATTTGAAACTTTGAAATCATTAAATTCACGTATTTTTACTTGGTTTTCTTACCACTATTTTAATAATTTGCTTTAGTGTATGTTTTTTCGGGTCGAATATGTAGTAATTCGATCATAAACTAACTTCCCAATGAGCTAAACACTTGAGACATAAAACAACAAAAATAAAGAATTTATACTTTATACTTCGTTTTCAAAACGTGGTATATTAAAACTGTTTATATATAAACTTGTTTCGATGCATGTTAAGTTATTTAATTCTTGTGTACGTCAATATTTTATGCCAAAATAAAGTGGTGCTTTACTAGGTAATACAATTCTAGTACAAATTGCTGCACGTAAATCTAGCGCTGAACGAAACGTGGAAGGGACGCGCACAAAATGAATCGCACGAATACGACTGGAGAGCCAATTAGCGTAACGTTTGCGCAATAAGCCAATCATCGTGACTTATGCGCAGTAACGATAACCACTAGACTTTCATTCCGCTACTTATACTGGGGCTCCACCAATAGGAATCTGTGCCGTTAAGTACAGTCCTATTTTCTATTATGGACTCTTACGCATCCGTTCACTGTGCAATACCCGCTAACAATTATTTATTTAGGTGGCAATTTAAGACGTTGGATTTTTTCTCCAAATTGATATGGGACCACCCGTAAAGTATAATCTATTTAATAAAACATCATCTAAAGAATAATAAAGCAACATCAAAATCAGTTTACAATCTGTGAAGATATCGCTTAATATATATACAAAATACATACGTTCGAATAAACAACCTCCTCCATTTTTAATTCGATTAAAAAGAAAAGATTCCCAGTTGAGCTGTACCTTTTTTGTATGCAGATTCCACGATATTTTTATCATTTGGGAACTTATTTAAATAATTACAAATTTATAAAGGTTATACTTCATAGAACCCACATAAAGGGCACTCGGCAGTCTTGTATGGGAATTTCGTACAGCTAATAAAATAACGTATTTTAAGACATTTTTGCATGCCTTAAGCGCAAAGCGCGTATGTTCTACTAGCGCCAAAAAATCAAGATTCCAACGTTTTGTCACATTAAATCGTATCTAACAAACATATTGAATATACAAATGATATAGAAATCACATTGTCAGAAAGATAAATGTTTGCTAAACTTATTTTTTTTTCAATCAGTTGCTATTTTTACATAAAAAAGCGGTTTTAGCTGTCCGACTGGCGGCGTAAACACGATAGCTTTTAAAATATCAATTGTTCAACTCAATTTATTTTTAAACTCTGTATCTATTATATGGAAAGCCATGAAATGAAAATGGCAGTATAATTTGTTTTGTTTAGTTAGAATTATTTTTTTTCGGCTGAAAGCTAACAAAATTTATGATGTTTTGAGCAGCCTTGTATTAATTTATTTTACTAAATACACTTTGCCTCACTCCTGGCCACAGAGTTCTTTTTCCCCGGGCTCAGCCGCCGTCGTAAGTGGCCGTTTAAAATATTACAAAAACCAAATGTGATACATACTCGACCAAGAAAAGATTTTGTTATTATTTTTATAATTACAGATTTTTATTTTAATATTCTGTTTCGCTAAAAGTACGCAGGATTTATATAGGAATATACTTATACGTCTTGGATTTTATGGAAGACCTGAATGTGTACATCGATATCTGCTACTACAATTCTTTGACGAGTAGAATAAAATGTGCCAAGATTGTGCTCGTTATGTTAGTTATGATGAGACCTTACCCCGACTTGAAGGCGTACTTCGTTGCATGCTACAGGAACTCATCGAAAAATAGTAATAGTAATAGGTGTGCTAAGTTTGGGCTTATTTTGTTAGTTATAATGAGACCTTACCTCAGGACATAGGGCGGATTATCCTTAAGGCAAAGTAGGTACATGGTTACATAGGGGCGCAAGGTTAAAAAGGCATGCGGGGAAGTTTTTAAATGAAAAAAATGGACGTATTTGATAACTCTGAAATCGCTCTTACTCTCTCGTTACATTTTTCATTAATGCCCCTCTGTTAATGATACTCGTATTCTAATTATTTTGCAATTATTAACCTATATTATAAATTATTATATAGTTAATTTGCAGAATGAGTATATTTAATTTATAACAGATATAATATGGCCCCTAGAGTGGCGTCGATGAGGTGCTAGGCTAGCCTAGGCCGCAGTCGAAATTTAATCCGCCTCTGCCTCCAGACTTGATATAATAACCTGAAAGTGTACTTGTACGTGTGTCGAGAATGACCTCGTTTTGTTAGTTATGATAAGATTTTAACTCCGGACTTAAAAAAGTGATCTCAAGGTGTACTTCGATGACTGCTACTGGAACTACTCGACGAGTAGTAATAGGTGTGCCGATTTTGAGTTCGTTTTGTTAAATATGATGAGACCTTACATCCGGACTTGATAGAGTGAATTGAAGGTGGACTTTTACGACTGCTAATGGAACTCCTCGACGAGGAGCACTATATGTGCTGAGTTTGGGCTTGGTTGGTTTTGTTTGATATGAATAGACCTTGCCTCCGGACTTGAAGGGACTTGGGAGTGAATTTAAGTTGTATTTTGGTGAATGCTACTGGAACTCTTTGACTAATTATACTACAATTTACATTTTTTTAACTTTCACTATAATATGAGCATTATGTGTTGTGCTTTTTTGGACTTTCCATTTTTTTTACATTGAAGTTTGACATTAAGTAAGTATAGTAAGGCAGTATAGTAATAAGATTATTAGTGAAAACTTGTGTGTATTTAAACTACTTTAAAAATTTAGGTATAATCATGTTACACGTAATTTTTTTAATGTGCTTAAGGCATGCACAATTGGATTTACGAATAGTTTTTTTTTGTTTCAATGGGTAGTTAGTAGGACAGATAAGCCCTTTTTAAATTCTTAGATTTTAAACTTAGGACATAAAAGTTATGACCAGTTTTATTTTTTATATTATGTACTAGTGGATGTAAATGATTAAATATTATTTTACTTAAGTTGGGATTATAATTCTTCGATACACTATATCTTTGTAACGACTTCAGTGCTAAAGTATTACTTCTTTATAATTTTAAAATTCGATTATATTTCTATTTGAAGTTTTATTTTATAGAAATCAATGACTTGCCCTCAAATTAATGTACTTGCTAGAAATTGGTTTGTAATTTTATGACAAAAATCTTATTCAATATGCAATACGTAAACATACTTACAAAGTATGACTTATTTGTGATACTTTGTTACAAAATCACAACGGTTGTTGTAATAATTTTTGACGGCTCCGTGGCGCAGTGACTTAGCAATGAGTTGCTGCGCTGGGGGCCGCGGGTTCGAATCCCGCACGGAGCAAGTATTTATATGGCCTACAAATAATTGTTCCGGGTCTGGATGTTTGTCCTCGTGCAATTTATGTTTGTAAACTGCTTCCAAGATACAGGAGAAAATTCTAGTGTGGGGTAACGTTTTTTTAAAAAAAAAAGAAAAAAAAATTGTCACGTGTATCAGACATTTCCTTTGTACTGGAAATAAAGGGGATGCATTACTGAGAAGGTTAAAAAAGAAAAGCTACCGAATTTCACATCTAAATACTGTGACCTCTACACCCTTGGAGATGGATTAGGACGGACTATAAACTACGTTATGACCTCACGTGTGTAGAAAGGATGTTTCAGGTAGGGAAAACCACCGTAAAAAGTTTTTTGTCAGAATTTATCGCATACCATTATAACATACAGGTAAATTTTATTTTCAAGCGCAGTATCGTTTATTTTATATGTAGGCTCCGTAACGCATACTGAACTCTGTATTTCGTAAGTTGCGAAACAAAATAATTTTTATGTGCATTGCATGAAAGGAAAACTCCGAGAGTTTTTGGAAATTACCCTTTAAAAACTCTTAGGTATATTCTCTTTGAGGTATATTACATTGTACGTATCGCAAAGTCAGCTGAAAGAAAATTACGAAAATTAATTGAAAAGCCGTGGTATCCGCAGGGGATAAGGGCTAACTAGGAAGTTCACAGCACACGACTAATTGACACTGTACTTGACGATTTTAAGTGTTGATTTACCACTTGCTCACTTGCCATAGCATCGCGAGGAAACCTGCATGTGAAGTTTAACAACATGCGATAGGGCAGCGCAGCGCAAGCAAATGTACACTCTCAACTCTCACACTCTCATAGTGCGATGGGAGGGATAATATTCCGGCGTGACGAAACCAACCAATTTATAATCAGGCCTTAAATAAAAACTTATTTACCACGATTGCCTAGACCTAGCTAAACGTGAGATACGATGAAGCGTATCAAGGCTGCAGTACGAATGGGTCGGCTCAACCGGGGAATGGCACAGAATACCAGTGCAAAGCAGTTATATTATACTGATATGTTTTGTATGGTGAGTACAGAGAATAGGAAAACATTTTTACTTGTAACGAGACATTCTTAGTGCTCTGGGATGACAGTGCACTTACGTCCACTTACCATCAGGTGTACTGTGTGTTCACTTGTCAAACTCAATTTATAAATATAGTATACTACCAGCACTTCACTTCTTATAATGTGTAATGAACATGATAAGAAGTAAATGTTGCTATCCAATTCCTAAGTTAAGAAGCATAATGCAGATGCGTTGTTGAATACTGAGGACTAAGATGAAATACCTTCTTATCAGTAAAAAGAGTAAAAACCCATTTCCCTAAAGGTTCTCGACACTCATCGTATGATAGACGGCATTATACTGTTACACGATGGTATTCTGTGAGAGCGACACATTCTTGCTGCAACCATAATATAGCTGCAATGTGGCTCTACGTGCTAGATCTTTACTTATATAAAAAAGTATCTTGTTCCATTTGCCAATGATATTTCACTAACTGTAGTCGTTAACTTCTAGGTGCTTGCGTTTAAGCCCTTTCTAAATAATGTAAGAAGTTCTTTGTCTCAATTGCTAGCGTGTAAATACAAGGGCATTATGCGAGAGCACGAACGCTTTGAGACAACCCTTCGTTCCGGTCGCTATGAACTTGTAAGATAAAGATAAGATAAAGATATTTTATTTTGCAAATATGGGTACAGTACATGGTGATATAGATAGTCAGTTCAGCCATATTTTACCGTTAGGCATGCAAAAAATACACAATTACAAAACACAGAATTATAAACTAATCCGCTATACTAATAAATAGCACAAAACTAAACATAACTCTTTATTATTTACGCAGTCTTAATCTGTAACGAAAATTTTTTTTCGGTCAGGAATTCCGTTACGCTATAGTATGCTTTGACTGTCAAATAGCTTCGAAGCCTTTTTTTAAAAATTGATAGCGGCAATTCTTTCCAACTTTTAGGTATTTTATCATATATGATCGGAGCCATGCAGTAGATACTTTTGCGCATTAGTGCTGTCTTAACGGATTGATGACATAATAGAGTATTGTCGCGTCTATTACGTGAAACTACATCGTCAAGGCGTTTAAAACGATTTGGATGTAACTTAACAAACACGGCTACTTCTAGTATGTATAAACAAGGTAATGTCAGTATTTTAAACTGTTTAAAATATGGCATGCAGCTATCGGTAGTTTTAAGCTTAAACATCGCCCTTATGCATCTTTTTTGAGCCTTAAACGCTGTATCTTTTTCGGTTGAGTTACCCCAAAATATTATTCCATATCGGAGGTGGGATTCTGCTAAGCCGTAGTAAGCAGTGAGGAGCGCATCCGTGTATATTATTGACGACAAAGTATGTAAAGCATATGCGGATTTACTAATCTTCTTACATAGAGTATTAATGTGCGCTTTCCAGTTAAGGTGTTTATCTATTTCGAGACCCAAGAATTTTGTAGTTTCAACTTCTTTTACAACATCATTATTGTAGTGTATATTGAGGCTCATGTTAGGAATCCGTTGACTGAAATGTATAACTTTTGTTTTAGTCAAGTTTATTTTTAGATTGTTTTCCATTAACCAGTTTACAACTAATTTTAATGAGATATTAATGTCACTTTCATAGGTCTCTAAACTTTTGCATGGTATAGTCATGGTGCTATCATCCGCAAACATTGTTACTGGTTCATCAATGCATTTAGGTAAGTCATTAATGTACAATATAAATATAAAAGGACCCAGTACACTCCCCTGTGGTACTCCAAATTTAACTTCACGCTCTGACGATCGAAATATCTCTTCCTTCTTATTTGCTATATTAATTTGATTAATTTCATTTATTTGTCTTCTATTTTTTAAGTATGATTCAATTAGATTAAGAACATTGCCTCTAATACCATAGGTTTCAAGTTTTCTTAAAAGAGTAGGATAATGTACGCAATCAAATGCCTTGGTAATATCACAAAATATGCCGCAGACATGTTTACGTTTATCGACATTGTTAATAACATTGTAAATAAAGTCTTATATGGCCATATTGATTGTCCTGTGTGGTCTAAATCCTTTTTGTTCCTCACACAAAATGTTATATTTTTCAATAAATTTATACATTTCCTTATATATATATTTCTCAAATATTTTTGAAATTACGGGGATAAGAGCGATGGGCCGATAATATTCCATTAGTTCTCTATTTTCTTTCTTAAACAGTGGCTTTATAATTGATGTTTTTAAGGCATCTGGGTAGATACCTGAGCTGATACTTAGGTTAATTAGATGACTTAGATGTCCGCATATTTCCATTGATATGTGTTTTAATATTTTTGTAGCAATGCCATCGTATCCCACGCTATTTGTATTATTTATCGACATTATTATTCTGTGAATATCTAATGGAACACTAGGCGGCATGAACATAGATTTACTGTTAGTGTTTATTTTAAAAGATTTAGGTTTGCTGGTGACATCTAGGTTTGTCTGAATTTTATCGATTAAATAGTCATTAAATGTTTCAGCGATGCACTGAGGATTTGATAGAGTTTGGTTATTTACCTTAATTTTATTAATACTATGAGTAGGTAAGTTGTATTTTGCTCAATTAATAATTTGCCAAGTTGTTTTACACTTATTTTTAGATGTTTTTATTTTGTGGTTGTTTTGTGCCTTTTGTGTCAATTGAATAATTTTTTTATGTAACTGTGAATAGTTTGAAAATCGAAGTTTGTTCTTCCTATTAGAATTTAGTCTTAACTGCCACAAAAGTTTTCTTTTATTTCGACTACATAATTTAATCCCTTTAGACAGCCACTTTGGTTTTTTTATTATATCTGTTTTAATTAATTTAATTGGAAAACACAAATCGTAAATAACTCTGAATGTATCGACAAATTTATTATACGCTGCGATTGCATCATCTGTTTCATATATCTCCGAAAAAGAGAGACTTTTTATGTAATTCTTAAATTTCATTATATTTTTCATATTATAATCCCTCCTAGCCGCATACCAATAGTTTATAGCATATGTTGCTTGTACTGGACAGTGAAGCAGCTGTGCTGTATGGTCGGACAACGCAAACTCAAAGACATCAGCCTTAAATGATTTACTAAAATTATGCGCAAAATTGTCTAAACATGTTAAGCTGGCCATGCGAGTCGGTTGTTTCAATGCCAGTTTCAAGTTATATCTCATTAACAAACATTCAAACGCATTTATGAGACTATTTTCTTTGAGAACATCTATATTAAAATCACCACCAACAACAATGTTCTTATATCGTGAACGCGATATCTTTTGTAAAAGAGTTTCAAATTTATCCAGGCAGTAGTCAAGATTGTTCATATTTGGTACTCTATAGATACAGACGACAATTATCTTATAATCGGTAAGCTCAATAGCACAACATTCAAATATGCCCGGAGACGATAAACTCGATATTTTGGGTAGCTCCCTCCATTGAAGATCGTTTCTCACAAGAATGCATGCTCCTCCCCTCTTTTGCATCTTTCTACAGTAATAAGTAGCCAGACAATAATTCGGTACAAGCAATTGATTCTGATACCCCTCCTTAATAAAATGCTCCGTGATGCACAGAACATCTACATAAATCTTTTTTTCATATAGTTCATCTAAGCATACAGTAAGTGAGTTAGATTTTTTTATTAGGCCGGCAATATTTTGATGTAAAATTTTAATAGTTTTATTAGAGAAAAAGCAGTTCATTTTCGGAATATTTAGTGTTCGAGAGTGAAGGAGGGGATGACTCACACTCCTGTTTCGTGTCAAAGAAGTGGTTTATATCATCTTCATACCTAAAATCCACAAATTCATTTATCATTAGACTTAGATTAACGAATATGTTGGCCATTCCGTGATTATTGACACGTCCACTTTTCCTCCAAAACATTTTATAATCGTATGACAGATAAAAGTTAGAATCAAAAAAATATGCGTAATTATGAGTATTTACATCTAGATACATTAGGCTGTTGAACGTTTCTATTCTTCCGTTAAATATCGCGGAATAATCGTTGAGTTTAAATGTAGGAGCACATATTACCACATTTGTGTGTTGTATTTTTAAAAGCGTTTCCCGTATGGTAATTGTTTGGTCAACGTAGTTTGTAGTTCTTCGAAAGTCCTCTTCACCAATGAAAATCAGGCAATAATCGTTCATTGTAAAGTTTTTTAATTTTAGATCAATGTTATCAATTAGCTTCTTCATCCCACAATTTGGTGTCAAATAATGACAAATTTGATAATTTGGAAACGTATCTTCTGCGATCGGTAGTATCTTGTTATTTTTATTGCTACTTAAGATACATAGTTTGTGTTTTTCAGTGCAGTTCCTTTGTTTACTTGTATAATGACAGAATTCCTTGTTATTTGTGCGAATATTCTTATTTCTATTTGAGGTTTTTATACAACAACAGCTAAGTAATACATTATAAGCTTTACAGTGTGTCTTATAATAACAAACATTTCTTATGATACATTACTTCTACTTCTTACTCAGTCTATTTTACACGTTTAAAAAACAAGTAAATTATCAATTTAGTGAAACTAGTTTTTTGCAGATTATATTGCGCTTAATTTTTTTTATATTTTTATATTCCTGTCATTTCGAATACTTTGCAGCATGATTAGGGAGACTGAGGTGATTGACGACACAATGTTGTTAACCACGGTCAACTTCAGTTAAAAATTATTAATTTTTGGTCCGAACTCCGAGAAAGAATTTAATTTCATTAATTAAAGCATAAAAACTAGTTTTATTCAATGTTTGCGTAAGTATCAATATAAATATTATTTAGTTAAGTATTATTACAAACAAAGATACCAACAGCAGTGATCAATCAAATATTTCACACAAATAATAATTCAACAATATACCACATTATGTTGGTATGGAATGGTTGTGGGAATGGAATGTGAGGATTTAATGAAAGAGTTAGCAACTGTCGTTATTGCGATGACGGAAAGACAAAATTGTTTCATATTTTTTTTTGCGGTTTTCATTAGATGATAGTTTAAAAGCGTACGAAGGACTGGTTGGAGGGTTAAAGCAAAGAAGATGTGGAGAACATTATGGAAAATAAAAATTGAAAAGGCATATTTTTCGAGTTTGATTTCTGCATAACACGGCCTGTTACTTATATTTGCAATGAACTTTTAAAGAATTTTAAATTTATTTGTCCACTGCGTATTTATAATGACGTATTATAAGTTACTTAAGCAATTATGTCAAGTCGATTGAAATCAAAACCTAATGTCTACTAGGCATAAAGGATAAACATAAATTCTCATAACTGAAATACATATTATGTAATTACATACATAAATACACTGCATATATTTGTACTGGCGATACGAGTCTGCTACTTGTGAACCTTTCTTCTCGTTCGGTTGCCTGTTCTTCGGGCTATATGGCCGGTCCATTACCACTTCAGCTTACTAATCTGTTGGGCTATGTCGGTTATTCTGTTTCTTCTGCTGATATCCTCATTTGTAAGTCTATCACGCAGGGAAACTCCAAGCATAGCCTTGTCCATAGTTGCTGAGCGCTGAGCGATCTTGAGCTTCCTCATACGGCCAGCAGTGTAGGCTCACATACGCAATGCAGTGGTAGATTGTACTCTTTGGTCTTCTTTAAAATTTTCAGAAGGGTATAGTCTAAAGTGCTAAATCCTTTTCAGAAACTGGCTTGTTCGGGAGGCTGGAAGTCGTCGATTTTGCGTGCGCGAGGATTCGTAATGAGTTTCGAAAACAGGACGTAGACGCGAGTCGGAAGGGAAATCGATCTGTAGTTCTTCAAGAGAGCGTTGTCGCCTTTTTTGAATATCAAGATCACCATATATCTGCTCCACGCCTCCGGAGTAGTTCCACCCTAGAAGATGGAGTTAAAGAGCCTCAGAAGGACTTCAAGTACCGATTTTACACCAGCTTTCAGAAGCTCCGCTGTAATTCTATCCTAACCTGGGGCCTTGCCGTTTTTAAGGTGCAGAAGTGCCATTCTAATCTCGCACAGGCTGACGTCCCGGATGTCATCGGAATAGTGTCGAATAAGATATATATGTAAATAAATAAATATTATATATAAATATGTCACTATACAGTAGGTGCCCCACGTCCCCGTTTTGGAAGTTTACAACTACTGGAGTCTGATATTTGAAATTTTTAACATCAACATAATAAGTTTGCGTTTTGATGTCCATAGATTTCGATTGCACTATTTTCGAAAGGATATTTATTTGTATGCGTGTGTAGTCTGATACAGTTAGCTCAAGTATCGTCACTTGCCAATCATATAGCTCGAAAAACTGACAACCGATGGGGACGAAAGGTTCTTAAATTGCAGCCTGTAAGCGAAATATAGTGGACTCCCCACTAGATGGAGCGATAAACTGGTGAGACAATGCATGTAACTCATGACCGTGTTCTATGACATTCCTAGGGATAAAGCTTTGTTCTAAGTAGACTTGTTGTTTGTTCTAAGTAGCTTTGGTGATAACGATGACGATGTTGACGCCAATGAACTATTTTTGTCAGGCGTGTCTTAAGAAAAATTTATGATATCGTCTCCAAATATTGTTGCTTCATTGAGTAATTTGTTATTAGAATTGCTTCTGTAGAAATTTTTAACACGAAAGTCGAACTAATAACAATTCGTTCAACACAATATTGTGTTTTTTAATACGTAAATATAATCATTTCTTACGTACCTGTTTCACTGAGCGTAGAACCATTAAAACTTAGTGTCGCCTTTCAGTGCAGTACACTTTAATGAGTCCACTACCAATTGAGGTTCCCTTAATGGATTCCTTTTAGGTAAATCGCACTAGTGATTCCTTCACTGACTAGCTAAACGTTCAAATGAGACAATAAGCTCTCTCTGTATTGTGTCGCTTAGATAGGGAAATTAACCACCCTATTTTTCTCCTTTGCCCTTAAGGACCGTTACCCATATTGTCTGTTGGGTATCTTAAGAGGGAGTGGAATAAGAGATGAGCAGCAGCACCTTCATGGTAACAACTCGAAATAATAAAAATTGCGGTTTCCAACACACCTGCGAAAAGTCGTAACTATGGTCAAATTCCACTATGAGGTAATCTATGGGAGTGGCCTATGTTCAGCAGTGGACTTTTATAGGTTGTTACGAAATGGATCCGTAGGAAAACATACCTAACTATATTTAAGAGTACATAAGCATGTGTGTTTGTGCCACGGCATGCGCATTCGAGTGTGTTTGTGCGCTGTGGGTCAGGACTATTTAAAATTAATATAGTTTTTTTTTAAACAATAAGGGTGACAAATGAGCACACAGTCGACCTGAGTAATTAATGTGCCCATAGACATCTAAATTTATTCTCGATTAAGAATCAATTTGCAGATGCATTGTCACCCTTTAGAAATAAGATGGAATGCCTCGTATTCAGTAAGACGAATCTCCGGTTAGAGAACCGAAGATTCGTTTTACTGACACTCACTATACGAAATACAACATTAAATTGCTATTTTACGCTGGTATTCTGTGAAATCGTGGCCGTTCCCCATCCAACTCATTGATTTAAGTTACAGCCTATATACGTCCCACGGCTGGGCACAAGCCTCGCCTCATTTTTGAGAGGGTTTTAGGGCAAGGAAATGTCCGTCACGCTGTCCTAGTGCGTATTGTCGAACTTCACGTGTTTTCCATTTTTTTTTTCTTATTTCTCAGACATGCAGGTTTCCTCACGATGTTTTCGTTCACCGCCGAGCACGTGGTAAATCAGCACTTAAAATTGCAACTAAGCGCTAACCATCCTACCACAACTCTGTGAACGCTACAACCATAAAATATAAAATATATATTTGTCATAGTAATTTATTCAACGTTTTCCCACATTTCAAAACAAAATATATAAAATATTTCGTATGGGGCGAAATTTTACGAAACTTTGCCTATTAACTTATAAGAATTGCAAAAGTTCAGGTAATATAAGTAAGCATACGTCTTCTTAAACTACAAACAAATAGTAGTTTGGAACTTAAACAGACGATTGATAATGCGATATGACCTCAAATTGCGTACCTAATGTATGTTTGTCATAGATCTATTTGGGGAATAATAAGTTAATTATAAAAATGGGTTGTGATTACGGGTAACGACGATGTTAAGGAGAGAATTATCAAACTGCATTGACAGACGGAGATGTGCCGCCTGCGTAACTTGCCAAACAATACCTAGATTCAAATGAGCTCCTGACTCTGTGCCTAGACTAGGACCTATTTATAGGCTCTTAGAGCAATAAATAAAAACAGACGAAGCGTGGCATACAATTTCAGTAAAGACGGACATTCTCAATGTCTTGACACGCACTCACGCAAATAATATATTCTTCGTTCTTTCTTTAATAGCCGGCAATACTATAGCATAGAATAGAATAATTTTTTATTAAATATTGATTATTACTCGATACTTATTGAAAGTAATTTTTTATTTACCACTGGTTCGGAAAACACCCTAGTCCTGGGAAGAACCAGCAAGAAACCCAGCGGGACAAAAAGAATTTTACCCAACACCTGAAAGTACTTTTTGGCTTGTTGGGACGAAGTTCCTTATCCCACGGTACGAATTTGAGGGGTGGGAGCTAGGCGAGTAAAAGTGTAAGATTTTTCTGTCACGATCCCCTTTCTATAGTGCGAGCGGGATGGAATAATATCCAACTCCTTCGCACGTTTTCTTATCTTGCCATGAAAGAAATGTTATTTTAAATGACTTTTAATTTAAATAGACGCTAGTTATTCATTTATTTGTATTTGTCAATCAGTAATATAATACGTTTATCAATAATAATATACTACGAAAGGAACTTCGTGCCAACCGAGTGTTCCAAGAAACTCACACATATTTTATTGTTGACGTGCAAGTTAATTGTGTGTTTTGTGTACGCAGAGCTCCGTTTATGTAGGATTTACAAATATCGTTATCTAGGTTCTAGGCCTTATAAATATAGAACCGGCCGCCCGCATCGTTGCAGTCTTGATGATTGAGATGATTGACGCTTTGTTAAATTTTATGTTGGAAGATATTAAATTTGGCACGTTAAATTTGAAGTTAAAGTTACAGCCTATATTCGTCTCAATGCAAGGCACATGCCTTCTTTCATTTCAGGGATGGTTTTAGGACAAGAAAATGTCCGCCGCTCTGCCTCAATGCATGTTGGCGGACACCACATATCTTTGAATTTCATTTTAAGGGAACTTTTTTAATCTAAATCGATTTAATACGTTAGATTATTTTTATTCCATTCCCTATGGTGCGAGCTTCAGGTTCCCGGTTCAAATGAATCGTTTATTTTGTCTTTAAATAAAAATATTTATTTAAAATTACAATTTGAAATAATATAATATGTGGTTGACAAAATTTGTGTTGCTTGCTAGACGTTTAGAATATTAATGTACGCTTTTACTGAGGCTTCTTTCAAGAGCTTCCTACTCGCGTTTTATACGATATGACATCAGAGGGCGTTCGCTCTCGTAGGTGGCTTTAGTAGTCGTAACATGCTCCCGGCCTTGGAACCTTCAGATTCCAACTTGATGTTCCGCTTCTTGATTCAATGGTTGTTGCGGCGGGGGGCAGATTTTCGAGAAGGCACGACGAACGATTCCGCTGGAGGTGCGAATATCAGCGACTCGAGACACGCCATCTTTACCAGGGAAGATTTGTATGACTCGTCCCAATTTCCACTTGAGCGGTGGTAAATTATCGTCTTTGATCAGTACCAAAGAATGTAATGGGATGTCATCCTTTTACTTTTTCCATTTCCTTCTCAGTTGGAGTTCTGCAACATATTCCTTTGACCAACGTTGCCAGAAATGTTGACGTAATTGTTCAACTCTATTATAGCGTGTCAACGCGGGTATTGGCTTCGTTGTAAGATCCTCGCATGCAGTAGCAGTTAACGGACTTCCGATCAGGAAATGTGCAGGCGTGAGAGGTGTAAGGTCTGTAGGGTCTGCGGACAAAGGTGACATAGGACGGGAATTCAGGACTGCTTCAATTTGTGTTAAAGCCGTGCTAAACTCCTCATAAGTATATCATATCCTCATATCCATTCGGGTAATTAAACGATACAGACATGTTTTATTTTCTTCGTGAAGTAATAAATAATACAGTGGTAAAGTTTTGATAAAACGTCTAATTTTTTGCATAAACATACAGTTAACTAAGTGACCTAACTTATAGTGTAAATGACTTACTTCAAGCTATAAAGTATTCGAAGTTATCAGACAAATTAATTTCGAAATTAAGTCAAATAACGTTTGCTGTATACATCGCTTCGAGTAACCGCGTCGCGCTGCTGTGTGTGAGTCATAAAATATCATATTGCTTTGTGCAGCGTTCAAATGAGTCATTTCACTTGCTTTTGTGCTGCGTTGGGTTTTGTATGACGATAAAAACGAAGTATACTACTTTTAGCTCATTTAAGCAATTATGCCACAAGCAAAAGTGAAATTTGGATGTTGTGAAAGACAGACATCATCACCTAATACATTAAGCTGTTACTCCTGTAAAACTAAATATCATCTTAACTGTGTCAACATAAAAAAATCATTAAAAGACTTACCGGAGGAATTCAAATCTAAATGGACTTGTCCATATTGCCGTAGTAAGATACCAAAATTTGACAATACTGACACGCCAATTAAAGCAACTACAAGTCAACCTGAGTCGAACAGTGAGGACTACTCAACAAATATAAACTTAAGAAGGGGTACAGTACAAAAGGCGGAAGTGTCAGCCGATAGCATACGGCAAATTGTTAGAGAAGAGCTCGAATGTATTTTCGAAAGTTTCAAAACCAACATAATTAAAGAGTTAGAGTTAAAAACAAAGGAAATTCTTGATAAATTTAATCAAATATCTGAGTCTATGTCCAAAGTTGAAAGTCAACTAGAACATATTCAAAACGAAGTGCAATCCAATTGTAAGAAAATTAATATATTAGAATCTGAAAATACAACACTGCGAAGTACAATCATCAACCTTAAGTACAGACTTACTCTACTTGAACAACACTCCAGAGCCAGCAATCTCGAAATACAAAATATCCCTGAACATAAGTCTGAAAATTTAATCACAATAGTAAAACAAGTTGCCAACATAGTTAACTGCAAGTTGGAGGAATCAGATATTCAACTGTGCACTAGAGTAGCTAAAGTAAATAGGGATAGCCGACGCCCTAGATCTGTTATAATAAAATTTGGTTCCCTAAGATTACGTGATAATTTTTTAGCTGCTACACACAGATTTAACAAAACTGCTAAGAGTCAAAGTGAAAAACTCAATAGTAGTCATTTCGGCATTGGGGGTGACAAGCAGCCAGTATTTGTCGTAGAACATCTGTCACCCGCCCAAAAGGAAATACATGCTGCAGCGAGATCTAAGGCAAAAGAACTCAACTACAAATTTGTCTGGGTCAGGGGAGGAAGAATATTTATGCGTAATACTAAAACATCTGAGTACAAATTAATAAAAAACATCCAAGAATTGTCTGAATTAAATTAGTTGTCATAGTAAACTTAGTGTATAGAGGTATTTTTTTAATTTTTTTTATTTTATATAAACTGTTTTGTTTGATTAACTTGTATGCTGTTAGATCATTTAAGCATATATTACCAAAACGTAAGAGGCTTAAACACAAATGCAGTAGAGGTACATCAACATATTATTAATAACAAATACGATGTTTATATATTCACAGAAACCTGGCTCAATAAGGGTTCCTATGATGCTGAAATTTTTCCCAGTGGCTATGTTGTTTACAGACGAGACCGTGAAACCTCTCCTCTATCAGGGTTGAAAAAGGGTGGAGGTGTGCTTATTGCTGTATCCGAACGACTCGCGTCAAGGTGTATCGTAGAATGGGAAACTGATTGTTAAGATGTTTGGGTGTCGGTTACATCTAACTCTACCAAAAACCCAATTAAAATATTACTATGCGCTGTGTATTTACCCCCTCCAGTCACTAAACATACTTTAGACATTTTTATAGATAAATCAAATGGTATACTGGGATCCCGCAATGATAGGGAGTACACATTTATTGCCGGTGACTTCAATTTGAGTGGAATAACTTGGCTAGGCAATCGTAGAAACGACACCTTTAATCATATGTTACCATCAGGATTCGGTGGCAGTGAACTTTTGTGTAAGTTTATTGAATTTATAAGTCTCAATAACTTAAAACAATTTAACTGTGTAACAAACATAAAAAATAAGATAATAGATTTGATACTCTGCAATAAAGAAGTCTTGGATGTTGTGGAGACACAAGATCCTGTAAGAAATATTGACAAGTTTCATCCTCCACTTGTAATTAAAATGAAAATCTTATTGGAAAGCAATAGAAAAGTACGTCCTACCAAACGTAATTTTTATAAAGGTAACTATAAAGCTCTAAATACTTATCTAGAATCGGTGTCATGGGAGAATGAATTAAGTTCCTTTAATAATCCTAATGAAATGGTAAAAAGATTTTATGAACTGCTAAACTATGTAATTGAAAAGCATGTTCCTATGACTAAATCCGTCCATGATTCTTATCCTGTGTGGTACTCTTCTCATTTAATCAAACTTTTAAGACAAAAATATAGATACCATAAAAAAATTAAAAAATATAAAAATCCACTAGATCAAATAGAGTTTGAATATTTAAGAGAAAACTGTAATAAGCTGATGAAGGAGTGCTATAATAAATACATAAATGCAATAGGAACAGATATTAAAAACAACCCGAAATAGTTTTGGACACACATAAAAAATCTACGAAAGAACTGCTCATCATATCCTAATACCATGACCTTTAAGCATGATAAATCATCAGATACAAAGCTAATAGCGGACATGTTTACATCTCAATTTTCTTCAATATATGAAAGAGATATTAACGACAACAATTCAATTAATATTTGTACAGGATTAATTGCTAATTCCTTTGATGTTATCGGGGAAATTCAATTTAGACCAGAGGATGTTAAAAATAAACTGAAAAAGCTGGATATCACAAAGGGGGCAGGCCCAGATATTATACATCCACTATTTTTAATAAAATGTGCAGATGCGTTGACTTCTCCACTAACTTTTCTATACAATCGATCTCTTAAAATGGGCATATTCCCCGATGAATGGAAAGTAACTAGAGTAGTACCTATATTTAAGGATGGAGCAAAAGACTTAGTAGTTAACTACCGTCCAATATCTATCTTGTCAGCAGTATCAAAAGTATTTGAGTCATTAGTTCACTCTGCCATCTATCGGCATACTCAAAGATACATTATCGAAAATCAGCATGGTTTTATGTCAAGATGGTCAACCAACACCAACCTTATTCTCTTCACTTCTGATATGAAAGAAAAAGTAGATCAAGGCTTACAAGTAGACGCCATCTATACAGATTTTTCGAAAGCCTTCGACAAAGTGAACCACAACATCTTGATTCATAAATTATATTTATTTGGGATTACAGATAACCTACTGGAATGGTGTAAATCTTACCTTTTAAATCGCTTTTCCAGGATAGTAATTGATGGCGAACAATCAAGGCTGTTTGAAGCATTTTCAGGAGTACCCCAGGGCTCAATTTTAGGACCGTTGTTCTTTAACATCTTTGTCAATGACATAACACGTGTGATTAACCATAGCGATGTATACCATATAACCATAACCATCTTTGCTGATGACCTTAAAATCACGAAAACGGTATCAACCGCTTCAGATGCCCAGCATCTCCAGGAAGACATTAATAATCTTCAGGTATGGTGTAACAATAATAAAATGTTCCTAAATGCTGCGAAATGCTGTCACATTAAGTACAGCAGAAAACGTAATAAATTTCAGTCAAAATACACAATAGCAGGCACTAAGTTGGAAGAAGTGACTACTATTCGAGATCTTGGTGTCATAATGGATAGCAGTTTGAAGTTTTTGGACCATATCGACAAGATAGTGAGGGAAGCAAATAGGTCACTAGGCTTTATATTGAGAAACTCAAGGGATTTTAAAAAACCAGCAACTGTCATTCAGCTTTACAACAGTTTTGTAAGGAGCAAGCTCGAGTATTGCAGCACAGTATGGTGCCCTACTTATAAAACTCACATAGACAGGATCGAAAAAGTTCAGAAGAAAGTAATTCGTAGCTTAACCTACCGTTTTGTTATTCCAAGAAATATCAAAACCTATAGTGAAAAAATTAAGCATTTTCAACTAGAGCCCCTTGACTTACGCCGAAATCAGTTAGACATGTCACTCCTACATAAAATTGTAAATAATCACATAGACTGTGCCCCTTTATTGTCCAAATTCCAATTTAACATACCATCCAGAATACCAAGATATCCATGCAGTCTTTTTAAGAACAAATTTTGTAGGACAAACTTGGGTCGTGACTCCCCAGTGATCCGTATATCTCGTCTGTACAACAAACTCACCAAAAATATACTCGACCTTGACATTTACTATGATACCATCACTCAATTCATGACCAAACTTAAGCATGTTGACGTACGTTAAACTGCTGTTGTACAAATCAGCTTTTATTTATTTTCTTTTTGTTTTTAATTAACTTAATTTTATTAAATTTGTTTAACTTTTTGTAACACAACGCATGCTGTGTTTGCCTATAATTGTAAGAGCAGTTGATCATGTAAAATTTATATTACTGTTATGTAACCAAACATTTATTGCTGTTTTTATGTTGGCAATCCAAATAAATAAAAAAAAAGTCAATCTAGCATTACCTACTATACGTCTAAGGTGGTACTTACACGATCGTCCCCCACTTTCCCATAGGCCTCCAAAGTGTGGTGAGTATGGGGGAATAAATTTAAAATTAATGCTATCATTAGCAGCAAATTCGATAATATGTTTTGAATTACTAGTTAAAAATGAAGAAATTTCCTTTTCGGCACCTACAAAATTTTTCCCGTTATCGGAAAATATAATTTCTGGTTTACCTCTTCGACTCATAAAACGTTTTAAAGCTAAAATTTAATCATTAGTTGAGAGACCAGTAACAAGTTCCAAGTGCATAGCGTGTGTAGTAAAACATATAAACAAACAAATATACGCTTTAATAAGTCTAGATCCCCGGCCCTTACGATTTAATATGAAAACTGGTCCGGCATAATCAACGCCTGTTCTTATGAGTGGGAACCCAGGTTCTAAACGTTATGATGGCAAATTACCCATAATAGGACACAAAGTCTTACCTCTTATACGAGTACACACAACACAGTCGCGCACTATCTTTCGAACGAGGTTTTTACCTCCTAATGGCCACCAGCTCTCACGTATGGTCGCTAAAAGTAGCTGTGGACCCACGTGAAGCAGACTCATGTGTTCGTACCTACACAATAACACTGTATAGATATGCTTACTACATATTAAAATAGGATGTTTTTTATCAAAATTTAAAAAAGTAGAATTACACAGTCTTCCACCAACTCTAATTATTTTATTATCGTCTAAAAATACATTTAATCCGGATATACGATTATACTGTTTACTATTTGTTTTGAACTTAATGTTATTCACTAAATTATTATACAGGTCCGAAAACGATTGCATTTGTGCGAACCTAACTAACATATGTTGTGACGCATTCAATTCACTAATACTCAAGGAACTGGTATGGCGATGTTGTTTACGCTCTAACTTAATCTGTGCGTTTTTTATAAAACGAAGTATGTACGCACCTATTCGTTTTAACTTAATAAAATATAATATCGTTCAAAATTAATAATGCAATTGTATTCCACACAAACGAGATTTATTGTTTTTGATTTTATTTCTGGTAAATTATATTAATCCGTAATGTCCTTATTATTATAAATCGTCCAATCAGAATTATGAGAATGTTAATGAAATTTTTGAATTTCATCCAAGTCAGAACGTTTATGTATCATTGTAATGTATGAGTTTTTGAATTCTAACCAGAGCCGTCGAATATAGGCAGTTTAATTTGAGGTAATTTAACGTTAGATTGCAATCAAGCGCACTGTGTCACTTGAGATCCATCATCCATTCCATCACTCAGACAATTGGCAACGGCCATTGTGCTAAAATGCAATGATTCTAATGATTCTACATATTTTAAATTGATACAAATTTCACTATCTGAAGAATTAAGTTCTATTTCGCTTTCTATACAATTAAAATTATGAAAAACTTCACTAGCCGATTGCTTCCTTAACTTTAATTCTGCAATTTGAATTTTGTTGAGGCTAGCACCTTCTAAACTTGTAACGTATTTTTTAAACTGCGTTAGTTTGTCCTTCAAATGACCTCTTTTTTTCTTGAGATCCGAAAGATATTCGTCTACTGATTTCTTTTTCGAAAGCGAAAGAGATGGGACAATTAATTTTACACTAGAACTTTCACTCATTTTGGCGGCCTATGAAGGAATAATGTGTTAAATGTAGGTACTCACGTGTAAGTATTTACGGCTGTAGCGTTGCAACCAGACAGAAATCTCGAGCACTGTAGATGTGAAAAGAACACGGTTTAGCACAATTTGAAAAGGATTAGGAGTGAAAGGGAATAAAAACCTGTCCGTTTCGCTGCTACTACGCTTAGTTGTGCGACGCTGGCTCAGTTCTTGAAATCCGGCGATGATGGTCCAAAATATGGTGCGAGTTTCAGGTTACCGGTTCAAATGAATCGTTTATTTTGTCTTTAAATAAAAATATTTATTTAAAATTACAATTTGAAATAATATAATATGTGGTTGACAAAATTTGTGTTGCTTGCTAGACGTTTAGAATATTAATGAACGCTTCTCCTGAGGCTTCTTTCAAGAGCTTCCTACTCGCGTTTTATACGATACGACATCAGAGGGCGTTCGCTCTCGTAGGCGGCGTTAGTAGTCGTAACACCCTAAAATCACTTTCATTTTGAGTCAATGTCACAACAAAGGCACTTGTAACGCGTGAAGGTGGTTCGATACGCGCATGTCACTATTAAAACTTAAATGAATATTTTGAATTACTGTGGCTCAGGCAAGAAGTTTATTATGAAAAGTTGTCTAGAATATACTTGGTTTAATAAATGTAATACTAGTATTCAGAGACATTCTCGAGTTTAAATAACTCTTCAAAACTTAGAAATTTAAGGCAGAATCATAATATTAAATACACAAATTTTGACATTGTGAAGTTTAAATAAAACTAGTTTTTATTTAAACTCAATAAAAATCATCTACGAGAAGATGGGTTGAACCGGTTTTAAAAATAAATTAAGATGCCCTTAGAGCACATAATGGTAAGTGGCTATATATCCCATGGACACCTGTAACAAATTTCAAAAAAAGAAGGCTACAGAAGTATTGCCAACTCTGAGGACTAATAATTAATATCTCACGGCCTGTAATTAAACTGGTTCTATATACTTACCGCAACACAGCAGTGCAAGCACTGCTATTTGGTTGCAGAAATAGGTACAAGGCAGAGAAGGAGCACTACCTAGTATACGCAGTCGCACCTCATAGTCGTTATTCGAAAGTCACTTCCAGCATTTCTGCGTGTAGGTTCGTATTTTTTTCATTCGTTCTTGGCACAGGTCCATTATGTTTTAGGAGCACCTGCGAGTCTTAATGAGGCTTTAATGATCACCTGACTAATAATTGAGTAGTTTTATTACTGATCAAGTATTAGTGATTGAGCTTTTATAGTAGTTTTTTATTACTACAAGCGAAAAGAAAAATATTTAACAAGTTATAATGTAAAATGTTTAGTGATAGCGACGTCAAAGAATTTTTAACGCTATATGGATATAATAGAATATTATGGAAAATATCAAAAATATTTTATATAACCATTTCGTTTACGCCAGGCGTATAATACCCAGACTACATTACACAACAGCGTCATAGTTGCAAGACGTCTGCCACTACCAGCCAAGCTTAACAATATGTGACAATCCTTGCGGGAGGCCTATCACCCGTAGACTTGTAAAAGTTGTTGGTAATATTAATTATTAAATATAAAAAAAAATATAAAAATTAAAATAATTAAATAATAAAAAAATACAGATATAAATGGCCACAAAACTCAACTTACAACGATTGAGTTAACATAATACCTATGTACGTAAAAATCAAACCCCTAGAGCGTTAGTCCGGAACAATCCCAGACTTGTTTATTTGTTTGCGACGACAACGCGCGTAATTGGTCGCAATTAATATGTATCCACTAACATCGATATATTTTGTACGATACTGACTTATATTAGTAGCGCAATTTAGTTTTTTAAAATACTCGTACAAGTGGATAGAACATCTCAACATAATTTCAAAGGAGATATTTAAATATATTATAATATTAGTGCATATTATGTATACATGTATACATATTGTGTACTTCTATTTGTACTTTATACGATTCCGACCAGCGTTAGTAGCAGGGACCGATCTTGAATTTGTGGGGCCCTGGGCTAATACTGCTTAGGGGCCCTACCTAATTACTCAACTAATTGCCATTTTGACAAGAAACTGTTTTCTGTGGTGATGTAGGTATATGTAATATATGTTAAGTACAGGAAGAAAATAGGAAAACAACATATTTTATTTATTTATTAACACATTATTTATTGCAAAATAAAATGAAGGACCGTTCAGATGGTTATGAGCTCTGTGAACTTGGAACCCGAACTAAAAAAAATAAAATAATAATAATTGATACATATTCTACAAACAACGCAGATGATTGTAATAACCTTTATTCGTATGTAGTCTTGTAAAATATTCTGAAAATCACTAAAGGTTGTAAATTTTCATGAAATATGATAATTTTTGAAAAATCTTGATTACCAACGGGTTATGAATCGTTTGTAGATGATTGTAATACTAAAAAAAATTTTATTACCGGACCTGAATCTTGAAAGATATTATTATTTTAAAAAAATCTATCACCCGAATGAACTACAAACGACATAGATGATTGTTATACCGTTTATTTGTTTGTAGTCCTAAAAAATCTTCTGATAATTACTACAGTTGCAATTTTTCATGAAATATGATAATTTTTGAAAAATTTTGATTACCAATGCGTTAAGAATCGTTTGTAGATGATTGTAATACTATTTTTTTTAATTACCGGACCTAAATCTTTACAAGATATTATTATTATAATACCATTTATTCGTTTGTAGTCCTAAAAAAAATTCTGATAATTACTAAAAGTTGCAATTTTTCATAAAAAATGATTACATTCAGCATCATTTATAGATGATTATAATAACAAAATTATTCTAACATAAGTCTTAAATTCTGGAGAAGCATTCTCACTTGGAATTAGTTCATTAAACTACTAAACCTGCAATCAATGAAGCCTATTCGACTAGTTTCAACTATGGCATCATCATCACCACAATCATCTACAAAGGATTCTTAACCCATTGCTTATCAAGATTTTTCAAAAATTATCATATTTCATGAAAATTTACAACCTTTAGTGATTTTCAGAAGATTTATCAGGACTACAAATGAATGAAGGTTATTACAATCATCTGCGTTGTTTGTAGAATATGAATCAATTTTTATTATCTTTGCAATTATTTTTTTCAAATTATAACTCTTTTTAGAATAAAAAAATCTACAATAAAAATCTTTTAGTATTACAATCATCCACAAACGATTCTTATTCGATTAAGAATGAATTAGGTTGAAAAAATAGCGCGAGGGATTAAGGGTTAATTTAATCGAAATGCATCAATTTCGGTCGATATTTGAATTTATTTTTTATCTACCATGCAGATTTGTCAACGCAGTCCAATTGGAGATAATAAGCTTTCAGGGCGAATGTTGACTGCATCAAAAGAGTCTAGATATATGACTACATCGGCGCGCGAATATACAGTTAAACACTAAGCACTTCCCCATTGGTAAATTGTTAACTTCCTTACCGGAAACTATTGCGACAAACAGTAATTGAACATAAAACAAAATATGGAGTTATGGTTGAAACTAGTCGAATAGGCTTCATTGATTGCAGGTCTAGCTGTTTAATGAACTAATTCCAAGTCAGAATGCTTCTTCACAATTTAAGACTTATGTTAGAATAGTTGTGTTATTATAATCATCTACAAACGATGCTGAATGCAATCATATTTCATGAAAAATTACAACTTTTAGTAATTATCAGAATTTTTAGGACTACAAACGAATAAATGGTATTATAATAATAATATCTTTCAATATTTAGGTCCGGTAATAAAAAAAAATTAGTATTACAATCATCTACAAACGATTATTAACGCTTTGGTTTTTTTTTATAGGATAAGGGTGACAAACGAGCACACAGTCCACCTGATGGTAAGTGGTTGCTGTGGCCCGTAGACATCAACATATATCCTCTATTACAAATCAAAATGTAGATGCGTTGTCACCCGTGAGGACTAAGATGGAATGCCTCATTTCCAGTAAGAAGGGCCTCCGGCCACCTGCACTCACCAAGCGAAACACAAAGGTAAACCTCTACTTCACGCTGGCTTTCTGTGAGGTCATGGTACCACCCCGGTTCGAGCCGGGCCATCCGTGCGACAGCAAAAGCTGCCGCGTGGCTCTACCACTGTTAATATTGGTAATTGGTAATTGGTATGCAAGATTTTTCAAAAATTATCATATTTCATGAAAAATTACAACTTTTAGTAATTATCAGAAGATTTTTTAGGACTACAAACAAATAAACAATCATCTGTGCCGTTTGTTGTTCATTCGGGTGATAGATTTTTTTTAATAATAATACCTTTCAAGATTCAGGTCCGGTAATAATTTTTTTTTATTATTACAATCATCTACAAACGATTCATAACCCGTTGGTAATCAAGATTTTTCATAAATTATCATATTTCGTGAAAATTTACAACCTTTAGTGATTATAAAAAGATTTTTCAGGACTACAAACGCATGAAGGTTATTACAATCATCTGCATAGTTTGTAGAATATGAATCAATAAAAAAAAATATTTTTTTTAGTTCGGGTTCCAAGTTCACAGAGCTATGGTTATGTAATATATATTATAAAGCAACCTTTCTGCATTTTTGTGCTGCAAATTCTTTTATTTGGTCATCGCACTGTAGGACCTTTGTTAAATCGCAATTTATCGATAGAACTGATAAATGATTTAGTCGATAGTTCAACATTGTTGTCCTGTATTTGTTTTTTATATACGACATCATGGAGAAAGAACGCTCCGCTTCACAGCTAGTGATCGGCATCGTTAAAAAAAGTCTTTAAGATAGTATAGCAGTTTGAAAAATCATCAACAAGTTTCTTTTCATAAATTAGTCGAAAAATTTCACTGCAAGAGGTAAGACTTTGTCTTAGACTGTAGTAAGTAAGATTTTAACTGAATGCACTCATTCACTAAATGTTCGTCTACGTCATTTGGATAATAATATTACGTACACTTTCCAGATCTATGTGTTGTTAATTTTTTTCTTGCAAATCCATTAAAAATTTAAATTTTTTGCTGTAGGTCTCGTAGGCTTGGCTTCTATTATTTAAATCCATAATCATCTTATCCAACGCAACGTTAAGCGTGTCTCTTTAAACACACGCACTAAACACATTTCTAACAATAACAAAGTCAATTCGTTAATATAGTAGACGATAGCAGAAGTGCGGAAAATTAACAAAATTGCGTCGGGCGATAAGCGGAGGGAAGTCCCCAGTAATAGACAATACATGGAATACACCGACCGAAAACAAGCGACAGGGAATTCCACGTTCCGTTTGATAGATGCGCACACGGGTTGATTTATCGCAGTGTTGCCAACCTTATGATCGGATTTTTTTAAATTCTAGATAATTTTTATTATTGACAATATCGTCTATTGGTTTCAGTTTGATTGGGGGCTCTCTGTATTCGCGGGGCCCTGGGCTGCAGCCCAAAAAGCCTTTAAGTAGATCCGCCCCTGGTTAGTAGCGCAGTTCAGTTTACTAAAATACAGGTGGCTTTAACATTTGGAGATAATTTCAATGGTAATCTTAAGTTCCATAATTAAATTATATTTACATTTGTATCCCACAAACATGGATACATTTAATATGATACCAACCTGTTAGTAGCGCAGTTCAGTTAGCTAATATACTTTTTTAAATGCTTAACATTTGACAATAGTTTCAAAGGTAACCTAAATATAAATTATCTAACTATAATTTTATTGTTTCTTATAATATTCAATTTTAAAAAGAACCCCCTTATCCTTACAAAAAAATCAAGAATGCGTAGGTAAAACGACGTCGTTAAGAATTCTATAAAAAGAAAATATCATCAATTAGATATATTTTTTATATGTTTATTTCTCTATATCTTCGCTAATTGGGAACCTATTCTAATGATTGTTTTATTCAATAGGCTACCTATTTATAACTCAACGATTATCTCATTTAATTTTAAAGAAAAAAAATCCGGCGTTAAGGGAATAAAGTAAATAATTATATTTTTAATATAACTATTAGAAAACATTCTAATCTAAGGGTCAAATTAAATACATATGATTGGTGTCACTAGGTAAAACATAATCTTAACTTTTGTGATTTTGAAATATACGTGTGCTTGTTACACTAATAATATTTACTACAAGATTTACAAATGCCCGTGTATAAAATACAGTACAAGATACAAAATAAATGTTAGTGAAACAAGTACACGTGTAATATCCATATCACAAAAATTAAAAAGTAAACTTAGCAAAATTGAAAAATGACATCTTAGAAACAAAAAGAAAAAATGTTTTTTTTGCAATCCTAAAAACGCTGCAATAAACTATAAAATATTATGGAACACACGACCCGTCTTACGCAACGGACTTTTAAACTTTATCCAGTCTGCTCGGTACCTAAGCTAGTATAAACCGATGATCGGGCACTTAATGACTCAATTTAATTTTCTCCTAACGGCCTCCAAGCAATATCTGCTGAATATTTTTTGGGGATACTGCAAAATACTTGAGCGTTGCCAAATATTGTTCCTATATCTAATTTCGGTTAAATGTTGATTCCTTCATTCCAGCTATTTTGTTTTAAAGTCGAATACTGTTCAAATTATTGCTTTTAATTTCGAGTAAACGTACTTTCCATTTAGTTTGTAATGAGTCTGATATTTTAAAGTCCAAATATTTAATTATACATATCTTCGTGTTTTGTGTTCATTGTGTATTCTACTGATTTAAGAGGATGTTTATGTGTGAGTGTATATGTATCTATAGAAAGGTGCTAAACAAGAAGACTATATACCTGATGGTAAATGGGATGCTATGGTCCATATATCCTTAATTATATCTAAAATTAGTAATGAATATGCAATTGCGTTACCACCCCTGAATGCCTTTTTACAAATAAAAAGTGTTTTCGGTTCACATCACACACCATAATATAAAACACAGCACTACATTATGCTTTTATTTCACGCCAGTATTTTGTGAGCGCATGTTCCTTCCTCTTTCATGTCCACAGTTTGGTGTCGCAGCCGCAATACGTTTCAGTTTGGGACGTGGAGTGCCAAATAATCCATCTAACAGTTTTAAACGTGGTAAATACAAAATGAGGATTTAAGGTATTTTTATTAAATATTTTTTTTACAGTTTTTTTACACAGTCCACCTGATGATAAGTGGTTACTGTGGCCCATAGACATCTACATCTATCTTCGTTTGCGAATTAAAATGCAGATGCGTTGTCAGCCGTGAAGACTAAGATAGAATGCCTCTTTTCCAGTAAAAAGAGTCTCCGGTTCTCTACACTCACCATACGAATTTTTTTTTGTTATATTTCAACATATTTTATCGCGCTTTATTTATTTTGTATTAATTCCCGACTATTAAAGTGCTTTGAATTAGCCATGGTCACGGAAATGACAGAGGTGTCTGACGTCTTAGTGACATAGTTTAACTGCACCTTCAGCTCTCAATTTTTAATTTTGGTCCGATCTATGCAGCATGAGTTTGACTTGAACTTGAGGTCTTCCAATTTTTGATCTTGTTTAGGATTTTTTTAAGAATAAGAGTGATAAGCACAGTTCACTCATCTATCCCCGATTAAGAATTCACTAAATGAAACAGAGCAGAATTAATTTAGCTGGTATTCTGTAAAAACGTGATCCTTTCCCAATCGTATTAACCCATTAGTGTTACAACCATATTATAGCTGCAGCATGGACAATTTTTTACAAGATATCAAAGTGGTTATTAATTAAATATGGATTTGTAGAAATTCTTTGCTTAAATATGTAAATATATTGTGAGGTAGTGATGTCAGTATATTGCTGTATTAGGTAATGTTATTTGTTAATAAATAAAGTTAAAGTTAAGGTTAAAGTTAATGTACCTGGCCTAACGAATCATTCGCGGTAAAGTCAATGTTCTTTCGCGAGGATTTTCTGTTTATCAAACCTGATTTAATGGCGGGGATCGTTTAGGATATAATCATTGAATGTGGACTGCAGTTAACTTCGGAACGTCAATCACCTCAGCAAAGCACTCGAGAAGTCGGGAATGATGACAAATTAAATATATCGTTATAAAATCCGTAAAAGTAGTGTTATTCAATGTTTATTATTTATGTAAATTTAATAAATCATTTAATAATGGAATTCTCATTAAATAAAATTAAACTTATTATAGTGTGTTGCCCCCTTTAGCTCTCATTTTACAAGTTATGTCCTTTTGGGCATGCTAAGGTCATGTTTTATTACATTTTCTTATGAATGCGCTCCCACCTCGCAGTTATAACTATTTAGCTGTCTGCTGTTTTGTGTTGCTGGTCGCAGTGATATTACACGACCCTTAAGGATATCATGCCTTACTCGAATCTTTCCATCCGAGCTACAGCGTGGTACCGTGCTAGGTGGTAGAACTCTTTTTCTGTCTAGGAATCCACCTGGGTAGGTACCACCCTCTCACATCTTTCTACCACTAAAAATATAAGTTATTAGAGGTAACAAGGCATCAACATTTCTTTTTTTGAAGTTGGTTGCAGTAGCCACAAATAACCAGGTAGACTTGGTCACTTCCAATCATCAGAATCACCTTCATTACAGCCACTACTGATCAGTGTTGAACTTAGATCTCCCACACAAATGCCACAAAGCACGGTCCTGTAAGCGTGATAGATTTCGAAATGAGCATATCTGCAGTAGAACCAGGGTAACCGACATAGCACAATGGATCAGTAAGCTGAAGTGGTTATGGACCGACCATATAACTCAAAGAACTGACAACCTATGCGAGAGAATGGTTCTCGAGTGGCAGCCTCGTACCGGTAAGCATTATTTAGCATCACTTGAATTTGATGCAAAAATATACAAACGTGTGTGTGTACACATTCAAACGTTGACCGTACGTGTATTTTAGTAAATGTGTTTGTCTCGCATGTCTTTTGAAAGATTTAAGAATAATGATATCGCCTCCAAACGAATTACATTCTACGCTTCATTGTATAGTGAATACTGCCTGGAAACTGTGCTTTGGCAAGCACGTAAAGCTGTTGGTCCTGCGCTTAATCGCTCTCCAGACGAGTCGGATTGCCATGCCATTCACAAAAGTGAGAGAATAGAGAGTGCACTTGGCTGTGTTGTAGATATGTTAGTAAGAATGTAAAACAATTGCAAGACTAATACTTCTCCCATATGTCGAAGCTTATATCGTTTTTTTATAGAATACGTGTGGCACACAGTCCACCTGATAGTGACATCTATCCTCGATTAACGATCAATGTGCAGATACGTTGCCTTGTGCCCTGAGTAAAATAAGAGTAAAAAGGTTTTTCGTTTGTCTACGATCACCGTACTTAACACAGCAGTATCACACCGGTATTTTAAGAGTGTGCTCCTTCCTCGGTCGAGCCGACTTATTTGCACTACAAACATAATAGTCTCTACTATGTGTATCACTTCTTTGACAATTTCCCATCTAAAATTAATACTATTTGGCTAAACGCTGTTCTTTGACCTCCGCCCACACCCTCGGGGTTTACAACTATGTATGTGTGTATGTATCTATATTAATATTTTGGATAAGCTCCATGTTACCAGAGAAAAACTGTCTTTGTTAATATATGGATTAAAACTAAGTTAATTTACTATTTAAGATGCTCTATTAGGCTGACTTAGGGATACAAATATTGTAAATTTTAATTCTTATTTATGTAAAAAAACCAATGACTTAAACGTACGTACCGTTACGTTTAATTGGATATTTAGTTTCTATAGAAAATATTAAGCGATATAGCTTGCATGACTCTACTACGTGACTTTTGTTTAAGTTTGTTTTATAATTCATTTAATTTTCATAAATGTGTCGTATCTACTATCTTGTTTACTTTGAGCAGGCAGCATGCTGTTGCTTCATTAGTGTGAGTGAAAATATACAAATTAATTTCTTCATCGCTGCACTCGACATAAGAAACCAGTGTGTAAAGAGTAAGCTCCGCAATTTATCGATATGTGATTTAAGATGTGATATAAGGAAATTTTGTATTTACTGGCTGCCCCATCTAGTAGTAATGAGTCTCACGCCAAATTCACTTCTTACTTTTACAGTGTAAATATTAAATTTCTTAATAACTTGACCACAGCGTCATCTAACGGGTTCAGGTTTTATTGATATGATTTCCTTTTTTGGCTCTAAACAAATATATTTTATGAATATGTGTGATTTTGATCAATAAATATATATAATCTGTAAACAACATGACTATAGCGCCACCTATTGGATTCTAGTATAGCAATGGACTATCGTCTCAACAAAAAAATTAGTAACACAGACGCACGAACATTTATAGGTTTATAAAAATGTTATGAAATTGTTATTTCCTATGTTTTCTCCTATAATCTGTTGCGAACAATAAAGTATATAAAAATTCTGAATTATTTTACGCCTGCCGTAAATAGATGGTTTTACCGCCCGTTATCGTTACTCTTAGGGTCTTTTTAACATATCATATAAACGCCTCTTCGCAACTGCTGGGTTTTTTTGCTAGTTTTTTTTAGGCCAGAGGTTTTTCCGAACAAGTGGTAAATGTAAAAAAATACTTTTCATAAGAATTGATTGTAATCTATATACAAAACACGATGGCTATCCGAGTACAGAACCAGAGTACGAAACCTATCCAATTGCAGAGAGGTGTAAGAGAGGGTGACGTCATATCCCCGAAACTCTTCACCGCTGCATTGGAAGACGTTTTCAAGCTTCTGGACTGGAAAGGATACGGTATCAACATCAATGGCGAGTACATCATTCACCTTCGATTTGCCGACGATATAGTCCTTATGGCAGAATCACTGGAGGACCTAAGCACTATGCTCAATGACCTCAATAGTGCTTCCCAACGGATAGGTCTTAAGATGAACATGGACAAAACAAAGATCATGTTTAATGTCCATGTCACACCTATGCCCGTAGTTGTTGGGAGCACTAAGCTCGAAGTTGTTGACGAGTATGTTTACCTGGGACAAATAGTCCGACTAGGTAAGTCCAACTTCGACCGAGAGGTCAATCGACGGATTCAACTCGGCTGGGCAGCGTTTGGGAACCTACGACACATCTTCTCGTCAGACATACCTCAAAACCTTAAAACGAAATTGTACAACCGGTGGGTGTTGCCAGTGATGACATACGGAACTGAGACGTGGTCCTTCACTGCTGACCGGATGAGGAAGCTCAAGGTCGCTCAGCGAGCTATGGAGAGGGCTATTTTATTTTCTATTTAGTTTCTCTGCGTGATAAACTCAGAAATGAGGATATCCGCAGTAGAACCAGAGTGACTGACATAGCCCAACGGATTAGTAAGCTGAAGTGGCAATGGGCCGGCCATATAGCTCGAAGAACCGACAACCGATGGGGAAAAAAGTTTCTCGAGTGGCAGCCTCGTACCGGCAGACGAAGTCTAAGGCGTTCCCCCACTAGATGGAGTGACGACCTGGTGAGATGTGCAGAAAGTCGATGGATGCAGGTGGCTCAGGACCGTGCTTTGTGGCATTCCTTGGGGGAGACCTATGTTCAGCAGTGGACTTGTGAAGGGACACCAAACACATGCCATTATAAATCTACTAGTTAAAAAGTGCCGACAAAATAAATCCATCTTTAGAATTACTTGGTAATCCTAGTGGAAGTGAAAACCTTCAGTTAACTAATTACTGCAGTTCGTTGTAAGTGCTAGGCCTGTGTAAAATCATAGCATCGTTCAAAATAGATCATTCTGATTACACTGAATTTGCTAGATCTGAGTATAATTGATGGATTAAATAGCTGCTTAACTTAAAATCTAAATTTCAAAAACCCCGAAAAAAAGAGCTGATGATCTTCAAACGGCTACACTAATTCTGATAAAAATATTTAAGAACCACCGCTAGAAAACCGGCTTTTAAATAAAAAAGACAGCACCAAAATCAGGATCAAACTTATAACACCGCTCTTTTTGCGTCGTGCGTTAAAAACTACGCCTGTCAAGCTTGGTTACTATGACAAAAAACCTTATGAGGCAACCTATATCGGATTATAGGCATACAGAAGTGGAATTTTATGGTATGTAATGGATGGATAATAAAAAATATTAAGCAGTGGATTTATGTGGCTGATAAATTAAACATAAAACTCAATGAATAGGAGAAAAAAAAAGTAATTTAAACGAGTATTTAAACAAAAAAAAATACTTTATTAAACATTACGAATTGAACATTGTTGCATGATACGTTTCCTTTTTCAGTGCTATAATTCAGTGCTGCTAATTATTTTAACTGAACCGGAAGGAAGGAAGGACGAAAAAATATTGTCATTGACCTCTCCCATCCTTATTTCAATTGTTAATTTCCTCTCGAATGGCATTATTATTTAATTAAAACTTGTCTCACGCTTCCCCTTCAGAATTTGCGGTCGTCGACCGCTTTCATAAAATTTGAAATGAACTCGCGCCGCGTTTGAGTTAACCGTATGGCGTTCGTAGCTTTTGCTGGCGGTTTCACTCGACTATTTTACGCTAGACTGAAATGTCTAACAACTTTCAATGAGTCCTTTATAACATCTGTATGAATTAATATGAGAGGAATAATATCAGGTAAACAGAGCCGTGGTACCTCAAGGGTGGGTAGCGTTCATTGTATATACAATACGCGAGTAACCGGGGTTCGATTCCTACGGGCTAATAAGTGGGCCAAGCTTGCTTTCAGCTCACCGGATGGTACGTGACTACTGCCACCCATGAACAACCGCAATACCAGGGGAATTGCAAGAAAAGGGAAAACATAAAACATAGGTTTTTTTTTCTTTTTTTTAAAAAGGAAAACATCGTGCAGAAACCTCAATCTCTGGAGGAATTAAATATTTTCAAGGATATACTGAAGTCTCCTGCGCTATAGTACAGCACAGCAAACTAATTACTTTATAACCTCAGAACTGAGAGGATGCCTGGACCTAACTTTGGGAAATTCAAATTTTAACTAAAGTCTGGAATGGTGTCTAATATGCCTACCTGTTCTTAGAGTTGAATTTAAAAATTAAATCCAAGATCTGAAAGACTATCGCTACGGTCGTCACATGATTGTTGATCTATGTACTCATATATAATAAAAAAAAAATTAAAAAATCTTATTTAAAAAACGAAGTATTGAAAAAAACCATAAAGAGCCTCTGAAGTTGGTGCCAAGAGAGATATTATGTCGATTTATTCTAATAATTTTAATTTTTGAGGTCTTTAATGTAAAAAAGGAATAAAATATTTTTGAGCTCGTTCCTTTATTTTTAAAAATTTATTTTATTTTATCCTTTTGAGTAGACAAAGTATTATCACAAGTTCAAGGTAACAATTAAAATGTCGTTTAAATAGCTTAATTTTCAAAGTATAACCCCCTATTTTTTTCACCCTTAAATTTTTTAATAATTTTATGGAACCACCCCTAAATTATAATCTATTTACAAAAAAGAATCATTTAAATCGGTTCAGTCTTTTACGAGAAATCGGTGAACATACTCGTACATAATAAATAAAAGTTTTTTGAAATTTGGCTGTTAGTGACTAAAAAAAGGAACTCTAGGTAAGTGAAATGACTGACGGCTTGGATTAAAAGGAAAATATGGGAAAAGTATGAAAATACAAAAAGCGTAATAAAAACGAAATTAAACATTTGAATTGCGTATAATTCGATCATTCGACGTTATTTTCTCATTCGAGGAAAATTGGGAATAGAAGGCGGCGACGGAAAAAACGAATTAGTTGGAAATTTTAAAAAGATCAATGCCTAATAATTCAATATTGAATGAATTGCCTGTAAATTCGAGTTAAACATGTTTTGGGTGACAATTGAGACTTTCAAGGAACAATGAAAAAAAAAGCTTATGCGTTTAAAAACACAGTGTATATGAATTGTAAATAAATTGTAAGTAAATGAGAAAGTATAAGAATAAGGTTTATAGTCTTCCATACATGTATAAAGACACTTTCCGTACGAAACTTTAACAATAATTATTAGTAAATTTATTTCATAATTTATTTAGGTACCACAATTTTATACAGGCTGTACTAAAAGTCGACGTCACGCCGAAATCGGATGATAGGTCAAGTAATATTAGTTAACAGAAAAATATAAAAAAAATTGCTATTGTGACGATAAATTATTATTATTTATAATAAATAATAATTAATTCCAATATACAAACATAATATTTTGAACAATTAAAATGCGTAACGAAGCATAAAGTTCAAATACATTAATTTCGAACATTAAGTATTAAAGTATATTAAAGACAATATTTTCTTTAAAAAACCTTTAAAGGACATGCATGAAATTGAGTGCTAGACAATTATTACTAATGCTTTATTAATGACATTAATTGTCACATTTGTGGTGGCGCTGTCTTCGCGCCACAAGCAAAATGCACCAAAGCCTAAATTACTGCTGTATATGTAGAATAGCTTTGTGCTACTACGCAAAGCCTTGACGCCCTCTGGGCCGATTATTTTATTCGACAGGAGATCTCCCCTTTTCCTTCCATGGCCAAACTATCACAAATTGTCAAATTTATTTCCTTCTCAATATTTTGGATAACATAGTCTGCATCATCCTTAACATCCCAAGTTATGTCCACTGCTAACTATGAGCATCCCCATAGATTCCTATTAATGTACGTATATTCAATTTTCGAAAATGTGTTGAATTTGTCGCTCTGGTCCAAAGCGATCAAAAACATCAATCATCATTTTTTTGCTCGAGCTGTGACTGTAATATGTGAATTAGGATAATGTCCAAAGTCCACAGTTTAATAAGTGTTCAATCAACAGAATTTAGCCATATCATAAATTATTATTTTTTTATATGTTAGTTAAACCATACAATCTCTATAAAGATAATTATTTCTCTGTACATCCCACGTTGAAATGCGAAACGGGACGGCGTCGCCAATCGTAAAAGCCGGAACACTGGGGAAACTAAGAATAGTTCCATTCAATAATTTTGCGCGTCCAACATATATATGACTTCTATTTTTTAAAAGAATTCCTTATTAAATGAAAGATTTTCGGTCACTAAACAACATTTTTTTCTACGACATGTCAATAACAAGAACATTGTCAACAACAAAAACATCTGAAAATGACCATGACATAGTTTTGTCGTGTTTATTTCCGTGTTTGTAAATCTTACTTGTCTTAGTTCACCTTCATTGTAATCTTCAATATTTTTTATTAGAATGAGTTTGCCAAGAGCACACAATCCAACAGATGGTAAAAGGATCCTGTGGCCCATAGACATCTACATCTCTCCTCGATTCAAAATAAAAATGCAGATGCGATATCAACCCTGAGGATTGAGATGGAATACCTCATTTCAAGTAAAAGGAGTCTCCGGTTCCCTACAGTTACCTTACAAAATAACTTGAAATAGCATAATATGCTGATTTATGTTATTTTACGCTGGTATTATTTGAAAACGTGGTCCTTCCTTACTCGAGCTGGCCCATTCTTACTACAGACATAATATGACTGCAGCATGACTCCACCACGTACAAAAATCGTTAACTGGATTTGCTAAAAGAACAAATTTTGTAATTTCTTACTTATAATCTATTCATATAATATGAATTAATTACGAATGCTAAACATATTAAAAATGCTATTAGTAAATCCAATTGAGCATGCGCATAAAAAAATTACGTGTAACATAATTACAATTAATTTTTAAGTCGTTTAAATACACACAAGTTTTCACTAATAACCGTATAACTATACTTATAATTTTCTGATATTTTTATGCCAAACTTCAATTGAAAAAAAGTTTGGAAAATCCAAAACTGCGAGAATCATAATAATGCCCATATGATAAGGAAAAAAATTTATATTCTATAACTAAAAAAATGAGACTAAACTCGGCACATCTAGTTCTCCACGTTGAAGGGTTCCAGGAGCAGTCATCTAAGTACACTTTCAAGTCACTCTATCAAGTCCGGAGGTAAGGTCTATTCATAACTAACAAAACGAAGCCTAACTCTGCACATCTAGTTCTACTTGTCGAGGAGATTCAGTAGTAGTCTTTGAAGTACACTTTCAAGTTACTCTATCAAGCCTGGAGGTAAGGTCTCATCATAACTATCAAAACGAGCCCAAACTCGGCACACATAATTCTCCTCGTCAAGGACTTCCAGTAGCAATCATCAAAGTACATTTTCAAGTCACTTTATTAAGTCCGGAGGTAAGGTCTCATGATAACTAACAAAACGAGGCCAAACTCGGCATATCTATTTCTCCTCGTCGAGGAATTTCAGTAGCAGTCATCAAAGTCCATATTCAAGTCACGCTATTAAATCCGGAGGTAAGTTCTCATCATAACTAACAATACGAGCCCTAACTCGGCACATATAGTTCTCCTCATCGAAGAGTTCCAGTAGCAGATACCACCACACCTTCAGTTATATAAATTCCAAGACGTATAAGCATATTTTTATATAAATCCCGCGTGCTTTTAGTGAAACAAAATATTGTAATATAAATCTGTGATTACAAAAATAATAATAATATCTTACCTTGGTCAAGTACGTATCAAATTTGGTTTTTGGAATATTATGTATTTCTACGGCGATTTTTGTATTTTTCTGTACAAGCCGCTGTAATCAACGACCACTCACGACGGCATTTGAGCCCGGAGTAAATAAAATACTCTATGACTATCCTGTGGCCTATTTTAGTAAAATAAATTAATGCAAGGCTCACAAAGCATCAAAATTTTCACTATTTCTTAGCCGAAAGAACTTAATTATTACTAATGAAAACAAAATTAAACTGTCATTTACATGCCATGGCTTCCCACATGATAGATGAGAGTTTAAAAATAGATTGAGTTGAATTTATATTTTCAAAAGTTATAGTGCTTACGCCGCCATGTGGACTTGATAAATCCACACAATAAGCCACTTAAACCCGTTTTTAAATAAAAATAGCAATTAATCGATTAAAAACAATATTAATAAGTTCAACAATAATTTATCTTTCTGGATATGTGCTTTTTATATCATTTATATGTATAATATGATTGCTAAATACGATTTCATGCGACAAAACGCGCTTCACGCTTAAAAGAGATAATTAGATTAAAACAATTTTTGACCATACAATTTACATATTATTTACACTAAAAACGCGGTCGTCAATCTCAGTCGGACTTGAATTGCATGCATGTTTTACCATGTTCAGCCAATCACGAAGTGCTGACTGACAATCAGTTACAATTTCTCCGTTGAGGCTGGGTCTCTGAACGCGCTCTTAAAAAACAAATTAATTTGTTTTTATTGGTGTTCCGTTTCTTTACCACAATAAAAAATACTAAGAAAGAATAAAAAATATTTAATGGTCATACTGAACTTTAATTGCATTATAAATTAGTGCTGTTCGAGTATTATGTGTTCAAGCACAAAATTAAAGTAAAGTTCAGCTTTTTCAACACATCAAAATACTCCTCAACGTTAGTTTTAATTAATAAATTTGCTTAAAATTAATGAAGCAGATGTAATGAAGCATTACAGCCGCCATTTTTTCTTACTTGAGTATTTTGACAATGCTATTTTCAGATAGCTTGAAGAGAAAAAATGAAAAACGGTGATTTTGCGTTTTAGGTAACAATGGAATGTTCGGTTACTGAGAAACGACCAAATTACAATTCATTTATCTTTTTTTGCATAAAATATACGCAATAATATATTGTCATCATTCACAATTGGCCGGAAACTTTGCAGTCGGATAGCAGCTTGTAGTAGATTAGAAGCCTCGTACCGGTAAACGAAGTGGAGGACGGCACCCTAATAGATGGAGTGAAAATCGAGTTAGACATGGTGAAAGCAGGTGGCTCGGGACTGTGTAATGTGCTATTGGTGATCTCGCTGATTCTCCAGGTCAGAACTTTTTTTTTCTATCTCCTATTGGAAGTTGCTCAAACGTTTCCCCGCTTAAGAGTATATGAACTTCTCCTATTGCATTGCTTCTATATTCAGAACTGAGGTGTATTGTTTTGCATTTGTCTAGTCCAAATTGCATTCCTATGTCGCTTGCAAATACCTCCACACTATACAACAATACTTTCAAATAATTCTTATTGTTCGCACAAACTTGTGCGAGTGATTGACCCAGAAACCGTCCTTGAGTTTGTATCCTTTCAGTTTATATTTATTAATTATATACGATAGTGGGTTAATAGCTAAACAGAACAACAATGGTAAGAGAGAAATTCCCCCGGAAATTTCGACGCCTAACATAAACCGGTTTGGTAGTGACTGAATCGTGTGACTCACAGGCCGATCACCCTACCATACCATGTATATTGTACTCCGATATCGTTTAAATTTCAGTTACCTACAGATACCTTCTGCTTCTTTTTGTATTCGGTTTAGTAGTTCTTGTGATAGTACATTTTGCTTAATTATCCTACGTGCTTGATTTGATAAAGTGTTTCCGTTAAACTTGTGAATTTTAGGGTTATTCGTGTTCCTTTCTGCGAAAAGTTTCTGTAATCTGCTTATGTATCCTGATCCTATTGACCTTGCTTTAAAGTAACAAAACATTAATTACTGAAGTTCTTGTGTTGACCATTTTCTTCTTCTGTCATCACTTCCTGCAATATATGTGGTCGTTGTAGATAAGCCGGCAGAATTTGAAGGTAAATCCCTACTCTACAAAACATTGCTCACCCTCGTCCCTTCCCGTTGATCGGCTGTAATATTTTCGTGTACCCCGACTCTCGCCCGCCTCACCAGAAAGCCGCTGACGGCCTGTACGCTGTCACGTCGAGCGTCAGCTCCAGACGTGCCCCGACACTCGCCCTCAGGTAGCGGCCCTATAATAGTACTACGTAATTGTCTCTCCATCAGTGAAGGTAACTAGAGCTCCGTTGGTCATTGGTTAAATCAATTAAAAGTCCAATGTCCGGCCTTCACTTGGCATAGATGGTCGTGCGCGGACGTGGAGTTAGACGTATGAGGGCCATATTATATTATATTATGACCCGTTCACGACTTACGTTGGTTTAAATAAATACCCCGTCCTGCATCCCACAGGAAAAAAGGCATATATCCGCATTTATGTATTTTGAGTTTATATAATATTGTAGTTTTGTATGATACTTTTTTCAATAATATGATGTAATTTAATTAAAAATATTATGTAAGTTAAAAGCATCATTCAAGATATATTTTCTGTGTTTTGCTTGACATTTCTCATTCTTTTCTTCCCTCGTCCTCTTTTTTGTCGAGTATTTAGTGACTGTTGTGTATTCGGAGTACGATTTGTATTAGATGAGTCCGGTGTATTTGACGATTGTTGTGTTTCCGTGGTATCTGATGATATTATAGTATTTTATGATCCATTAACGACTATATTATATTATATTATTATGGAAATATACAGAAAAGCTATGGGAGGGCTGTACTGTTTACCTATTAATTGTGTAAAACTTACCACACTCTTACCTATTTCTGTCACCAAACAGCAGTGAGTGCACTGTTGTGAGCTGGTCTGAAGAGTATATAGAGTCAGTATAATTACAAACTAGGAATTCCATCTTATCACTCAGAGGCTACTACGCATCTGTAGCCTCATTTATTAGAAGTTGGTGTCAGGTGTCCAACGACTGCAATATACTGTAGGTTCATTTGCCATTTCAGTTTTGTATCAAAAATATTCTGTAAGAAATAACCAATCAACACACCCGTGCACTTGTTCAGCAACACATATATTACACTCCATATAAAATAATCATTAATTCTTCTCTGAGTCCATTAGCGATTCCCTTTGAGTGGCTTTAAAAACTCTCGAATATTCGGTTACATCAGTAAAGCTTTGAAGTTCGAGCACCATTTTATTATAAGTGCGGGAATAATATTCGATTGGAGTTCATGAAAGGCTCAGATAAGGGATGGACATCTGTTACACACTTTTGTTTTGATTTCAAACCACTTTTTCCACATACTAGTTACTTATATTTTCAAAATTGTGTAGGCTTCAAACAAGAAAACAACTCCTTATGTCCCTGTCCCTGTCTCTGGTATGAAGAGCAACTCCACCTGTTGGTAAGTGGTTACTGTGGCCCATACACATCTACATCTATTCTCGATTACGAATCAAAATGCAGATGCGTTGTCACCCGTGAGGACTAAGATGGAATGCCTCATTTCCAGTAAAAAAGCTTAACGCTGCTGTGTTTCGTATGGTGAGTCTAGCGAACCGGAGACTCACCATACGAAACACAGCAGCGTTAAGCTGCTATTTTACGCTGGTATTCTGTGAGACCGTGGTCCTTCCCCGGTCGAGCAGACCCCATCAAACAGTCGCCCAAAGTAGAAAAATATTTCCAAATAATTTTAAAATGTTGCCAACAAATAATTACTACTTAATTTTGGGTGACTTCTAATGTTTCTTTTTCAATAGTTTATGCAGTGTTTGTCAAGGCAAAAAAGCGTTTATTTTATAATTTTATATAAGATATTTATGTTTTAATATGCAGTTGAAAGTGTAAGTAAAAAAATTACTGTCGAATTTAGACCCCTAGGCGACTACTAATAAGACTTAATTTAAAGAGACGTCAATCTAATTAAACATTATGAAGGACACTAAAACAGTAGTTGATGCAAGAAACTCTGTCATCAAACTTATGAACCTCAAAATAGCAACATCTGAAAGAATTGAAAAATATCTAATATAATAAATAAAAAAATAGTTGTTTGTTCATCAGTTTATGCTAAAACTTTGTTAACTTATTTCTTGCACTTCCGCGAAGTTAGCCACAGTACAATTAACTTGCAGTAGGTGGCGCGTGTATCGTTACTATATAACTTTGGAAGAGTTTTCAAATTTCCAAACGATATTTACACAATTAAGTCCCGTTGGGTTTCTTGCTGGTTCTTCCCAGGACAGAGGTACTTTTCGAACCAGTGGTAAATAAAAAATGACTTTCAATAAGAATTATGTAATAATCAATATTGAATAAAAAATTATTCTATTCTATTCTATTCTATTATTATTTCTTCTGCGGCAGCAACGCGTCGGGTAGCAGCTATAGTCACTTATTGAAAATAATCGATGAGATAGTCGTCTATCGAAGTCAGATTTTAATAGATTTAAATATATACATTAGAATGAAGAAAGGACTGACAGTTGGTTGATACTCCCCCACTCAGTCGAAAAACAAATTCTTATATATAAACAAAATATTAATATCATAACAAATGATGTTATGTCAAGAATATTGACGTCTTTGTATTCTATATTTCAAATGGGATAAATAAATATTACGTGAGAGAAAATGAGATTATGCTAATTCCCGATCAACAAAGGCAAAACTCGTTTAATACAAAGAGAATATACTTCATATGTTTATTCTGCGTTCATTCTGGCAATTCAGAATGTTACAGCTTACTACTGCAATTTCTTAAACTTTTTCTGTATTTATTTATTTGCTTTTTAGTATGTTTGTTACATGAGATACTATTATATACTATTTATTACATACTAAGTCCCTAATGTAGACATGCAAATTAGTTTATTCGTTGAAAGTTTTGTTTTATAAAATTAACATATCACAATCAATCATTAATTTAACAACAAAAAACAATCCATTTCATTATATAAAAATGTCAAAATTGTAATTAAAAAATAACAAATAAAGAAAATTAAATTGAACAATATTAGTAGTACCATGTCAGTTAATAATAAAATTGTCAATTTATGAGCTAGTCTTATAAAAAGTTGTCGTTAGTAATTTAAAATGTGTAGAAACATATTTGCCGAGAAGAAACTGCACGCTAAAAAAATATTACGTAGAAAAGGAAAAGAAAAGAAAAATATAAAGGAAATGTAAGGAAGTGCATACCCACATAATATTTTAATATCATTTTTACATAAAACAAATTCAATACTAAAATATAAAATTTTGTAAAACAACGCTGCATTTATTTAGATGTTATATCATTATTCCATCGAGTTCAGAACTAATTTTTATTTTCTCAAGTATGCCAAAATAAAAATAACACAACTCTATTAGACTGCTGCTGAAGGTCCGCATATTATGTATACACGATTTAATTTAATACGTTCATTCTTACCATTCCGAATCCATTAATGATTACTTTTCCAAGGCTTACAGCTTTTCTATATTATACTACATTTGTAAGCCTTTGAAGTACAGAATTCATTTTCATTCATTTTCCATTCGCTATTATTTGTAAGGGCAAAACAAAATTACCACGAAAATTAAATTGCGGTATGAGTCTTTAGCAAAAGACGCCATCACTACTCTGAGTGACTACAGCCCATCACAAGTTCACTGCTGAACATAGACCTCCTCCATAGATTGCCACAAAATACGATACTGAACCACCCGCATCAATCGTCTGCCTGCGTGTTTCATAAGGTCGTCGCTCCATCAAGCGGAGGTCGCTCAACACTGCGCCATAGTTATGGCTACTGAAGCAATTTTAAATAAAGAAGCTGCAGATGCTTTGTCACATCTGATGAATAAGATGCATTTCTTGTTTTTGCGGATATGTGGTGAAGTGTCAGACGCCTACACTGTGTCACTGCTACGGGTGACTTACGCACGATGCGATGATCAGAAGTCTCGCTTTAGAAAACTATTTGCAATTGTAGAACTGTTTGTTCTCATTAACCGCTATTTCTACAGAGGGAAAACTGAAAAAGAAGATCGGATTTTATCCCCTAGACAAATTCCGAATACATTTTCCATCGCACGCTGAGTATCTTTGAGCTTCCTCAAAACGCCAGCAGTGACAGACCACGATTCACATACTACACTGCACACTCTACACGCTTTGGTTGTATATCGGACAGAGTTGTAGAGTCACAGTTTCTGAAACGCAGCCTAGCCAATTTGGATTCATTGGTTGAAGTCTTGGTTGAAGTTGGACTTACTTTGTCAAATATTTTGGCCCAGATACACATACTCGTCAAAAGTTTCGAGCGTAATATTCAAAACATTTATCAGTACAGGTGTAAAATGAACATTACACATAATTCGTTGAGCGTAGTGCTTTTTTATAGGATAAAGGTGACAAACGAGCACACAGTCCACCTGATGGTAAATGGTTGCTGCGGCGCATAGACATCTACATCTTTTCTCGATTACGAATCAAAATTCAGATGCGTTATGACCCGTGAGGACTAAGATGGAATGCCTCATTTCCAGTAAAAAGGGCCTCCGTTTCTCTACACTTACCATACGAAACACAGCAGCGTTAAGCTGATATTTTACGTTGGTATTCTGTGAGGGTGTGGTCCGACCCCGGTCGAGTCGACCCATTCGTGTTACAACTATACCCACTAATAATATAGCTCCAGTATGGCTCTACCACGTAATAAGGTCGTTGAGGGATTCTGTCATAATAACTTTATCTTCGACAAATCGAAGCTCATTGATATATCTACATGATAGAACTATGCTAAGATATATTATAGTTGTAGCATGAATGGGTCGTAGTGCTTGTTCTGCTGTATTCTGGTGATACGAAAAAGTAATTGCTCATTTACTATAAAATAGTTTGAAAAACCAGTACTTGCTATCAGTCAAGAATAATTATTAAATCGGTTAACAAATTTAAATAGAAGCAGCTTTTTTATTATATAAATGGGAGCAAACAAGTATGCGGCTCACTTGATGGTAAGTTACTACCGCCGCCCCTCAGAAACTGCAACACCAGCGGATTTGCAGATGCATTGCCTGCCTGTCAAAAAAGAGCAGGCTCTTTTTTTGAAGCTCCCTATGTCGTGTCTGTCCGGGAAAATTGCTGGTGCTAGTGGATATTACAAGGAAGTTTTGCGAGGAGGAAATTTTTTTATGATCGCATAGTGGTTCACCGCCAATCATCCAGATTGTATCGATGGTATTGCAAGTTTTGTCGCAATGTACGATAGTGAAATTCAGTGGCTGGAATGCAGTGATCTGAGCACTGCATTCCAGCCACTGCACTCCCTGTGGTATTAATTCTACTATATAGTATACTAATACCGCATGAGCTGGCAGTTACCGATGGATTCCATTATTTTAGAGACCAAGGAGATGATGGTGAATAGTCTGTAGTTGGACAGACCAGAGCTGTTACCTCTTTTAGAGATCGGGCTCACGAAAACTGTCTTCCATGGATTAGAGACTATATTCGGGAGTAGGAGTACCAGAAAAGACGCGTTAGAACCGGTGCCCACTTTGGAGTATACGTCCTCAGCACAATTGGGCGGATTCCGTCAGGCCCATTCGACTTGTGGATGTGGATGTACTGAGTACTATGTGAATCGCACGTCAGGCATAGATCACTGACACCGCCGCATGATCAGCGGAGTACTCCCTCTGTCATCGAGAGCCAGGTTGGATGCAAAAAGGGAGCCTGAAATGTCTGATTTTTCTTTGCTTTCTCTCCAAGTGCACAGGTGGAAGTGATGACTTACAGAAATTCCCTTCCACAGCCTTGGCAAGAGACCAGAAAGCACGGGTTCCAAAAGGAAGGCGAACTAATTTCTTGCCAATTCCGCCAATGTACTCATACTTGGCCTTGGCAATAACTCTTTTGAAGGACCTGGAGGTGAAATTATACTTCTTTATAAGGATGCCAGTGTTTACATGCCGTGTTGCCAAAGCATCAACCCAGGCTTAAAAAACGCTACTGCATACTGCGTAATGCAGATCTGCCTCCGATTAATACCACAGATGATGGATTGAATAATTCCATTCTCTAAAGCACCACATCAAAGACATAATCAGCAACATTAACAGTGGTAGAGCCACGCGGCAGCTTTTGCTGTCGCACGGATGGGCCGGCTCGAACCGGGGTGGTACCACGACCTCACAGATTACCAGCGTGAAGTAGAGGTTTACCTCTGCGTTTTGCTTGGTGAGTGCAGGTGGCCGGAGGCCCTTTTTACTGGAAATGAGGCATTCCATCTAAGTCCTCATGGGTGACAACGCATCTGCATTTTGATTCGCAAACGAGGATAGATGTAGATGTCTATGGGCCGCAGCAACCATCAGGTGGACTGTGTGCTCGTTTGTCAATAAAAAAAAAACAGTGCTGGGATCATCCGGCGAGAAGCAAACCCGCCCCCGTGACTGAATGACTGCATTCCGTCCCAATCCACCGACCTGTAATATCAAACATGGCGGCAGCATGCAGGACGCAAGCAGCAAAGGGAGTGTGAGCGAGCGTTAGAGCTTTAGCACACTCTGGATCAGACAATGGTTCGAAGAGTCGAGAGAAGTATCGACGGAAATCATGATCTTCCACATATGGAATCCACCTAAGCGGACCATATGCCAAGGAAAACTCATAAACAGATCTCACCGCATGATCGGTGAATCGTTTTTCAATTACAATAAATGTAAAGTATGATTAGCTCCACAAATTCCTGAACATAAGATTAGAATGTTATAGAATATTTTTTTCAATATAGATTACATAATATTAATTTATTGAAAGTCATTTTTTATTTATCACTGGTTCAGTAAATGCCTCTATTTTGGGAAGAACCAGCAAGAAACCCAGTAATATGCCCATTGAATCCACTGACTAAAAAAGTTCGTGGTCGATTAATAAAAATCTAGTTTGATTATTAAAATTTTTGAGCGGTGACAAATTGTGTGAAATAGGTGAGTATGGTTTGCAAGATGATATTGTCAACAGGGTTAAGAAAAAAATGCTTCGGTGGTTTAGACATGTAGAAAAAATTAATGAGGAAAAAGTGACAAAGCAAATTTATGTTGCAGAAGTGAACGGCAGAGTTAGGAAGGCACGCCCAAGTGAAAGTTTATCGACCAAATTGGCGATATAATGAAAATGGGCCAAATTAAGGGTACCCTTGACTGACGAGCAGGTATGTGTAGGTATATGGATGTGAAGGAGGCGAGAGAGGTGTGTCAGAATCGTGCCAAATGGAAGTCTCTGCCTACCCCTCTGGGTGAGAGGCGTAAGTATTTATGTTATGTTATGTTATGAAAATAATTAGCATCAACTTCTATACATTTAAATAAAATTGAAGTGTCTGCCTGTATTATTGAAATAACAGGCTACTACTAAGCTAACTGGGCTATTTGCATGCTATTAATACACAACAATTATTAAAATTTCGGCTGGTTGTCTGTCTGGCTGTTTTTGGGAACATTTTCGGAATGGCTAAACCAAATGTGCTGAAACCTTATGAAATGATAGACAGCAATGTGAAAGGATCTAGGCTATATTTGATTCGAAAAACGTAAACGTCGGGAATCGGTTGGAAGTGTGCGGGTTGCAGGGAGAATAAATGAGGATACGTGTAAACTTCACGACTGGTTTATTACGACTGACTTAATGCTAATTAGGGAGACTGAGGCAAGTGTGACAGTGGGGCAAGTGTGACAAATACAAATTATGCGGCATAATTGCGTTTTTTGGTTAAATACCATCTCTTGAATAACGTAGGAATTTTTATGCCATTGGCTATACTAACAGTTAAGTACATAACTTCAAGTATTTTATCAACAGACGTTATGTTTTAAAAACTACTCAACTGCCGAAAGCCCACGCAGTTTTAAGAGGCGAAGTTTTTAAGTGTTTCGATACGTCATTAAGTTTTTTTTAAATAAGATACTAGGTGAGTAATAAAGAATAATATTGGTACTTATAGTGTAATATGTTTATGTGAACTGAAATCCACTATTTCTTGAAATACGGATACAGTTACACCCATTTCACCTAATATATAACATTGGGGTCAGCGTGAAAGTGTCACGTTTACCCCCATCATCTTGTGTGAGAATATCGTAACTGGTGATTTGACAACCTACTGTTTTAACCGCTTTTAATAAATGATTATACTGTTTACCTGTCTATTTGTATGTATTTATATTTAAGTATATACTTTTATATTTATACTTAATAAACGAGCGAGAGAAGAGCGAGAGTTATGTTAAGCGAATCGTTGTTTATAAGTTAGTAGGTGGGTACTTGTGCTTCTATGTACATAATTATAATATTTTTTTGTATGTTTAGTGATAACTTTTGAAAGAAGTATCTAATTTCAATTAAATTTAAAATGTTTATATAAAATACAAATCGAAAACTAGTTTTCGAGATATGGAGGGGTGTGTCAAAAAGGGTGAAACATGTCAGTTCATGGGTCTAAGACCAATTATGGCAAAAGCGTCATTTATGTTTATTTCGTTTTAGTATTAGTTTGTTAGATTTGATATAAGAAAAAGATCTGATCAATATTCTCGAAAAACTCTGCTGGAGGCTATCAAAGCTGTACGTAAATAGTAATCGAGGTGTGAAATCGGACACTCATGGTAGGAGAACAGTAGGCAGTAACAGTAGGAAAAAATATGGCTGCAATGCTTCACACTATGGATTTGGTTTAACTCAGCGGGAAGTCAGAGTGAAATCGCAATGAAATCGATACTCCCTTTAAAGATGGAATTCCGAGAGACGAGTGGATAAGAGGCTTCAAAAAAAAGAAACTATCCATTAAAATCCTCAAACCTTCGAAATCACAAGAAAAAAAGCTGCCGACTCGTTTATTATCAACAAGTTTTACGATTTACTTGATACAATCGTACAAAAGCAACAACACGAAGGCGATCAAATAGTTGAATCTTGGTAAAACAAGCTTTTGTCAAGACCCAGGAAAGTTGAAAATAGATAGCCTTATAGGTTTTTATTACACTAGCTCACCAGGCTGCGATAATGCAACTGTATTGTTCGCATGTAATGCCTGGGGCCAGAAAGTTTCTCAGTTAGTAATTTTTAAAGGAACGTATCTTTGGAATACATGGTTATCTGATGATAATTCGATTAATTTAGCATTTGCCGATACGCCCAAAGGTTGGACGGAAGCTTCGGTCTTCGAAAAATACCCGGAAATATGGAAATCAGGCAAACCACAACTTGTGATATACGACGGCCATTCATTAAAATGTTATTAGAATGGCTAAACAAAACAATCCTCCTAAAACTCCAGTCTCATTCTTCCCAAATTTGCAGCCCAGCGGAATTGAAAGTTATTTTGCACTTAGCATTGTTTTTATTACACTTTCAAAACATCCAGGGCAAGTGTAACATAAATCCATTTAAAGGCACACATCCGTTAAAAACTGTCACAATTGTCACACTGGAAAATCCATGTTACAAAAAAATGACTTTAAAATCGTTCCAATAGATCATAACTTTTATTGATATTAGTATATAGTATAGTGTGTTTTCTCGAAAACTACAGATAATAATAAAGTAACTACAAAAAGAAGCGTACTGTCACACTTGCCTCGTTTATGGGTAAGCGTGACAGTCTTACATTTTAATTACTTTTAATTACCTCAAATTACATAATATACTAAAATGTTTTATCAAACAAAGAACCACTTAATAATTGATGTATTGGAACGAAATTTTCTATGTTGAATTCTTACAAAATAGAAGTTTTAATTAATTTATGTCACACTTGCCTCGGGTTACTCTACATTTTATTTTATAATTCAGACTACAATATATAGCAGTGTGATAACAGGACACCATAGGGATACAAGAGAAAAAAATTGTAAAAGTAACAATTATTGTGAATAGAAATAGTTACCAAAAAAATCATAACAACATTACATAACATTATTATGATGTTATTTTTTAACTAATTTTGTCCAATTTTGTGTACAGTTTTTAACAGTAGGTTCCTGATCTCGAAGGCTCGAAGCATGCTGTCCCGGGAAACAGTGGTCTCACTGTGTTGTTGTGAAGTGTATAAGACGCTTGTTGTGGTGCAAAGAGTGTTTGTAACTCTCCTTCCTGGCTTCTTGGTACTGATATCGGCAACCGTAAGTAGAAATGTGGGTGAGCTTGTTACACATCTGTGCTTTATTAGCAAGGTAAACAAGATGACTTCGCTTACAACCGACGAACTAGCCGACTTTTTTAGCCGATCCTTCCCCGACATCTGGCCTGTGTTTTTTGCACAGCGCAATGCTCGTCCCGTGCCCGACCCTCGTGACGACAATCGTGTCTATGCCTCTAGCCGGACCATCCACCCAGCGTGTTTGGCCCAATACCAACCGTCCGACCGTACGGATCGATGACCCTCTGTCGCCGAGCACTGAACCTATAACACCTGTGTCCATAGGCACAATTTATGACGCCGTGTCCCCCGCGCATTCTGCCACGCACGACCGCGGCCCGTCTCCGGTCTTTTCGGATTCCGAATCAGGTTCAAACATGGAGACCAAAACGCGCGCCCCGCTCAAGCCCGAAGACGAAGGCTTCACCCTCGTCCAAGGCAAAAAACGCAAACGTACAGCCCCTAAAAAGGCAGCCGAGCCTAATTCGGCTTCATCGTCCTACACCTCCACTCCGGCAAAAAAGCAAGCCCCCGCGACGCGCACCCTCCTCCCTCCAGGTCCCTTGCTGAACATAGGGAAAAGCCGCCGCCAACCATAATCATCCAAGATAAATCTAAATGGAACAACTTATCATGCTGATTGGATTCCAAAAAAAATCCATTGCCCTATGGAACAAATCGCCGGTTAGGGCATCAGAATGTTCTTCAACTCGACTGAGGAATTCCGCAGTGTTACAAACCACCTGCACGCCCAGCAAATCCAGCCCCTAGTCGCCGGGGCGGCCGAACAAGTTGCTAGCCTTCCCACGCCTCCCGTGCCAAAACCCAACAACTTTAATGAAACCGGCACCGGCACTAGTCGCCTCATGAGCAGTGCCCACCCCCAGGCCCTAAAAACGAATCCTGTCGCACAAAGTTTTCTAAATTCTTTCGCCGCACACTTCTCGCTAGTCTGCTGCTTCATAAGCAACATCAACGTTGCTGAGTTATCCTCCTTGGCCCGCAAACTTCACGGAGCCTACACCATCTAGGGCAAGCTCAAAGCTACGATTGAGAACATAGGACTAATCGACTCAATCTCGTCTTTCCAGTACGTTTAATCACCTATTTTAAATATCAGAATGGCAGCACAAAATTTAGGTAGAACTACACCACGCTCTCTCACTGTTACGTTATTTAACGCGAATGGCCTCAGAGACCAAAAAGATGAGATCGCATTCTTCCTGTACAACCACGATGTAGACGTAATGTTAGTGCAAGATACTTTTTTCAAAACTAGCCGTCGGGATCCTAAGATCGCAAATTACACCTTAGTTAGAAGTGATAGGTTGACCAGCCGTGCCGGCGGCACCTGGACCTACTACAAAATAATACCCTACGCTTTTTTACCAATAATTTTTTTTATGTCATACGCTATTTTCTTATTTTAAACTTGTTGAAAATTATTTTATACTTTTTAGATTAGTTATCTACAAAAGTGTGTTTTTTTTTCTGGATAAAATAGTTACGAATGATTTCTTGCTGGTTCCTCAGAGGCTTTAGTTTCCTAACCAGCGGTAAACAACAAAAATTACTTTCAGTAAGAATTATTTCTAATCTATTTTGAATAAAAAATGTTCTATCCTGTTTTATAATAAAAGAAAAAAAATAATTACCACATCATAGCTTCTGAAGTCAAACTATGACTTGAAACTGACTTCAGAATCAATTTTTACAAAGATTTCATTTCTTTTATTGTATTTATTCATAGTTTTTAACAAAATTTACATTAAATCGGATTATCGTAACATAAGACTTATGGTAGGTTTCCCTATATTAAATAGGCGTTATTAAAAAAGCAAGAACGACGCTTCCACCTCGATACAAAAACTATTTAAAGAAAACAGTTTGTATTTTTATTTTATGGTATTTAATACGGTTTTTATTTAACGTTTAATTATTTATTAGTATATTTTACGTCACACACTCTCCACTGAGACCTTCCCTTGAACGAATTGAGAAGAAAAGAGCAAAGTTATTTTAATACAAAAGTTTAAGGACTTGAGAGGATACAATCACGGACGGTAACGTGTTTCATTAATCGTCATGGGGTCCATGAGGTGCAGTAGCTAGCTACTATCTGATAGACAGTGAGTCGTATTGCTAAGTAACAAAAGATGAACAGTCACTATTTTTTATTTATGTTATCGTTACTTTGAGTTCAGGTCCATTTAGGAGTATGGGAATACAGGTAAAAAAAGGATTTTCTTAATTAAGATTTTTTGCATCCATCGATATCCTACTTATTTTACCAGGCTGTCACAACATCTATTGCGGACCGCCCTACACTTAGCTTACCTGTACGAGCCAGCCACTCAGGAAACTTTAATCCTCATTCAATAAAAAAAATAACGTACATATAAATCCATCGAATCGGCCCTATATAAAGACTTAATTGCATCCAGGAGCGTATTTTAGAATGCACATATTATATTAAACAGTTACTGTCAGAATGCGATGCAATGCAACAGTGAGATCTGGCAGATTTATATTTGCAGCTCTAATTGAAAGATTTGCTTGTCACTGGATAATACCATCGCGTCTTATTACAAACATTTTATCCTGACGATTCGAATCAAAATTTTATTTTATTTAAAATAATTTTAAAGCTTTGGGTAACATTATGGATTTTTGTAAGTACCTATCTACTAAGCGATACAATGCCCAATTACGGTCTGCTTATTAGGTGAAGAGAATAAGGAGGAAGTTGCATTTATTAACGCTGTAATTATTTTTTTTTCCACATCCCACTAATGGGCAATGGCCTTTTCTCATTACTAAATGGTTATCGATGGGTATAGTTAAGAACGATTAGCCCGCTGTTATCTCGTGGGAGTTGGCGGACTCCACATGTACTCAAAATATTTTATTCCTCTGAAATACAGGTTTCGTCATGATGTTTTTCTTTACCACAGATAAAGTGGTAAATAAGGAAATTGCTATTTACTATTTCATCGGCGGCCCCGGGGACCGAACCAGGGTTCCTCACGTACTGTGAAATTTACAACAAGCGCTGAAATGCTAGAGTAAATATATCAAAATAACAGAAAACTATGTTTTCTAACCCGCCTGTCAAGCGTGACATCTATAGAAAATATCCGTCTTATGAGGCAATCAATAAGCTTTCTTTAAAGAATAAGTGTGATAAACAAGCACACAGTCCATCTGATGGTAAGTGAATGCTGTGGATCATAGACATATCGTCATCATTTATCCTCGGTTAAGAATCAAAACACAGATGATGCGTTGTCACCCCTGAGAACCAAGATGGAAGCCTCGTTTCTAGTAAAAAGGGTCTTTGGCTGTCTACCTCACCATACGAAACACAGCAGCTATATTACGCTGATATTCTCTGAAAGCGTGGTATTCTGGTATTTTATACTCCGGTCGAGCTGACCCATTCGTGCTATAACCATAATACAGCTGCAGAGTGTCTCTACTACGTATAAAACCTCATCATAATATCAGTTGAATTTAATGAATCCAATTACTTGCTAAAACATCTCAATACTAATAACTTATTGATTTTGAAAAGCCGGGAGTAATACACTCATAACGTATTCTCGACGCAAAGCAGAAATCTCGAATTACAATTTACAGTTTTAACTATAAAAGGGATCAAACCACAACAACAAGTTATTAATTGTAATGGAACTCGAATGTAAAATTTGTGGTAATATTATAAACTATGTGCCCTGTACGTTCAATTTTGTATTGAGGCCTCCCTTTTTAAGTTCACCTAAAAAAGAGGAGGAGGAACTCATTTCGAGTGTATGTTCTTTTTAATTTTTGTATGTGTTTATTACTGTATATCTTCATTAGTTGTGGAACGATTTTTATTTGTTGTTATATAAGGTTTACTTCAGGCGGGTCCCAACTTAGCAGCGACTTTTTAAGACCAGAGAGAGATCAGGCGCAGGTTCAAAGGTTTTACGTGCTTTCCGAGGCACGGGGGTGAAACACCGCCAACTTCTTTAGTAAAGGCAGCTGACGACGCTAATAAGATTATTTTGACAGAAAAAGCCAACAAAATTTTAGCAAGATCCGTATATCGAACCGGGACACCATGATCAGCAGTCTTATTTACGATCGCTAGACTTACGTAATCTTATAAAGATACCGCCTTATATAGAAACATAGATTATCGCATACTAAAATTAAGTATTGTTACGAGTTCGAGTCAATTAAAAATTGCCGAATGAATTACCAAAATTGACAATTTAATTACAGAGCACTAATTACAACTTAAACCACACTAATAATAAAACACAATTGTACTACTGATCACTTTAGTTGGCAGTTATATCGCTTCGAAGTATTTGCTTACATCGCCAATTCAATAATGCCTCGGTCACGGTCTATACCGGCATTATATAGGGCTTCAGATAGTTTCCAGAACCTTCTACTGTAGAAACATCTAGTATGTTCGAGTATATATCGGTCTCGAAATTTCTAGAAGGATCTTGACTTTCCTAGTTCTGCTAATCGATACTAGAGGGCGCTAGTGGTAACTAATGTTGTCATGTACAAGACATTAATAGTGGCGCGCAACAGTATTAATATATACCTTCCTCTTTCTATTGCCATTTATTGAGAAGTGGGAGAGCAACTTTAAACTTTTTTTATCTTATGAATGTGAAATCCCTTAAATATAAAATTAACTTAGTATAAGTTTGGTATAAATTACTTTTAATTTTCCACAGTATCCATTTACCATCTGGTGTACCTTTTCTATTAAAAAAAGTTAACTGTGGGCCTCTCCCTTTGTAGATAGAATTTACCGATCGCAGTGTAAGACGTCTCGCATCTTTGACGCCGCTCCCCATCTCTGGTCTTGGTATTTTATACGTGGTAGAGCCATGCTGCAGCTATATTAATAGTATAGTTGTAGAACGAATGGGTTGGCTCGACCGGGGAAGGACCACGCTCTTCAGAATACCAGCGTAAAATAGCAGCTTAACAACTGCTGTGTTTCGTATGGTGAGTTTAGAGAACCGGAAACACATTTTACTGGAAAAAAGGCATTCCATCTTAGTCCTCACGGATGACGACGCATCTGCATTTTGATTATTTATTGAGTATAAATGTAGATGTCTATGGGCCGCAGCAACCACTTACCATCAGGTGAACTGTGTGCTTGTTAGTCACCCTATCCTATAAAAAAACACATTTTCCAGTGGACAAAGTACTCGTAATATCATAATCTCAATATCGTAAAAATAGTTACATTAAACATTTCGTCCTCTATTTTGCCAACCTAAGGGAAGAAGTTTTTTCTCATATTTATATAAAATCATCCGAGAACTTATTTAATAAAAAAGAATCATCAAAATCGGTTCGTAAGTGATGAAGATATCACGTAACATACATACAAAAACATACAATCATGCAATAGGTCGAAATGTAATCCTTTTTTTTAAGTTGCCTAAAACATTAAACATGACAAAATCATACTCGTAGTGTGAAATTAAGTAAAAAAATTTTTGTGAATAGCATAAATTTTCTACAATATTAAAAAAAAACTAGCGATCCACCCCTGCTTTGCTCGGGTGATTTCTGGGTCTCGACAACAGCGCCACCTACGGGGTTCAACTCTATCTAAGAAGCATCTAAGTACCCCATAAAATTCAAAATCAGCCAAGTCGTTTAGGAGAAGAATTAAAAACACACGCACAACGGAATTTTATATACAAAGATAAGATGAAATGCCGTTATCAGTTAAAACAGTCCACGGTTCTCGAACGAAACATACATACACGGTGGTATTCGGTGCAAGAATTTTTCTTCCCTGGTCGAGTTTACCTAATCATACTTTAACCATAATACTTTTCTATTGACTTGCCATTCAAACCAGATGATCTACTTCATCTTTGTAATGCGTTTGCTGTACGCAGCATTAGACAAAGTAGCTAGAGTCAAAGTAAAATTATCGGGCTTCATCACCACTTACCATTTGGTAGGATATTAGTCAAGTTAGTGCTTGACTTATATCCTACTTATAATAAGTAAGTAAGTACCTTATAATATAAGCAGACAAAAAATATAAAGTTGTAATCTCATATTCAAAATTAAATCTAATAACCTCACGTAGGATGAACATGGACAAAACAAAGATCATGTTTAATGTTCATGTCACACCTATCCCAGTAGTTGTTGGGATCACTAAGCTCGAAGTTGTTGACGAGTATGTTTACCTGGGACAAATAGTCCGACTAGGTAAGTCCAACTTCGACCGAGAGGTCAATCGACGGATTCAACTCGGTTGGGCAGCGTTCGGGAAATTACAGCACATCTTCTCGTCAGGTATACCTCAAAACTTGAAAACGAGGCTGTACAACCAGTGCGTGTTGCCAGTGATGACATACGGAATTGAGACGTGGTCCTTCACTGCTGGCCGGATGAGGAAGCTCAAGGTCGCTCAGCGAGCTATGGAGAGGGCTATGCTCGGAGTTTCTCTGCGTGATAAACTCAGAAATGAGGACATCCGCAGTAGAACCACAGTGACTGACATAGCCTAACGGATTAGTAAGCTGAAGTGGCAATGGGCCGGCCATATAGCTCGAAGAACCGACAACCGATGGGGAAAAATGGTTCTCGAGTGGCATTCTCGTACCGGCAGGCGAAGTGTTGGGCATCCCCTCACTAGATGGAGTGACGACCTGGTGAGATGTGCAGGAAGTCGATGGATGCAGGTGGCTTAGGACCGTGCTTTGTGGCATTCCTTGGGGGAGGCCTATGTTCAGCAGTGGACTTGTGAAGGGCTGTAATGATGATGATGATGAACCTGTAGTATGCCTCAAAATAAGAAAACGATATTGTAAAACTAGTGTGTGTTGCAAATAATGACTTACGGATCTGATATGTGGTATTTTACTGTTGACCATATAAGGAAGCTCGTGGTTGTTCAGCGAGCTATGGAATGGGTTATGCTAGGGATTATCTGCATGATAAACTTAGAAATGAGATTATCTGCAGTAGAGCCAGAATAACTCAATAAATTACTAAGCTGATGTGGCAATGAACCGGCTATATAACTCGAAGAAACGAAAACCGAAGGTAAAGCAAGGTTCTCAAGTGGCAGCCTCGTACCGGTAGGTGAAGTGTCATCACCAGATGAGTGACGACCTGGTAAGAAATGCAGGAGGTCGATGGATGCAGGTGGCTTAGGACCGTGCTTAGTGGCATATTTTTGGGGAGGCTTATGTTCAGCAGTGGACTGTGAAGGTATGTAGTTTAGAATGAAAGTACCTTATAAAAGCAAACAAAATAATATTAACTATTATTTATTGTCAGTTTTATTTGTCAATGGTTCATAATGGAATAATTTGATTTTGTCAGAAAACAACGTTTCGAAATGTATTATATTATATAATATATAATACATTACATTTATATAATATAAAATCTAATACATTTCGAAACGTTCGAGCAATAGGTCATTATACATATTATTATGTACCTATTTGCCTTATACTATTATATATACCTGTTACGGCCGGCAGCTGCCCATCCCAGGAGTAGAATCCTTCGCGGCCCATAGACGAAGAAGCTACGGGCAGATGCTGGTCGGGCGTCCTCACGCCACGGGTTAAAAGTTTAATTACACTAAACAATCCGGGGGGAGCGTTACAATTATTGAACAGAGCTTACTTACCTCTATTCAAGGCGACTGGTCCCTCAGGATTCGGTCAGGTCTCGTGTGGATGTATTGTGCTAGAAAGTAAAGGTCAGTGATGTGTATTTGGGTGTGGCTGGTAGTGTTATTGACCTTATTTGACCGTTCCCCCTGCAGCAGTTCGGCCCTCAGCTCCTCTCCAAGCTAAGGTCGCCTTCCGCAGTCACTTTCTTCCTTTGTTACGATTGACTCGCGAAAATGAATACAGAACGTACGGGTCAAAGGTCACCGTTATTTCTAGAATATTAACTACCGCACTAGTAACTAATACAGTCGAATCCACTTATACAGATTCTGCGTTAAACCTAAAGTCCCGGGTAAACTCTCAACACGCGCTACCATTCCCAGTGGTATATTTACTATACGCGCCTAACATAAAATTAGATCTAAAAGCTCCCAAACAAACGGACTGCCTTTTCTTCCGACGCGAAGAAGACTTCTAATCTTTCGCTCTCGACTCCCACCTTTCAGCAAGCTCGGACGTTCAACACGCACGAACGTCATTCCGTATCGACCGAGCCAAGTGCCATCTAACGTCGATGCCTGACACTAACGCTTTTGCGTGAACAAACCCCCGTCCCGGACATAAGGATTTAGGTCCGCGAGCAAACCGGTCAGCGAGACAGGGTCGCGACGGCAAGTTGCAAGATCGAATCTACAACCAAACTAGGCCACCTTACGCACCCAATCAGATCTTGCAACACTAACCAACGCCCCAAAATTGCAGCCCCAACGTGGGCTAGCCGGAGAGTTGAACTGGATGCCCTTCCTGGACATCGCAGCACATAAATAAGTCCTATTCCTAGACAGAAGTCAGACGACCTCCTTCAAACACCTATCTGCGCTCCTATGATTAGTTCCGCAATTCGACCGGATCAGGTCTGCAAACAGCGACGCGACACGAAGCGGCCCAGAGGGACCTTCAAGCTTCAGTGCAGAGAGCACCCCCAAATTCCCCATGAACGTCGTCTGTGGAGAGCTGAACGAAACGCACAGATAGTCCCTAGCAGGGGATCCTATGCTCATATTTCAACTAATTTTTCAAAGCATCAATGTTCAATTACAGAATTAATTAAAACAAGCAATCACCGATGCACATAGGTCAACTTGGCAAAGTAAACAAAACAATAAACGTAAGGGACAGCCCTATTTTTTATTTCAAATAAATATCTTAGACAGTGCCAACAAAATCTAAACCAAAAGAGAATTGACTCCTATTTCCTTCGGCAACCACAGGGTTATCTAATTTCAACCTTCCTTATCACAAAGCAAAATGATTAAACACTATCACAAGCATTAAAAAAGGGCACACAATTTAATCTCAATTTTCCGTGCAACAACAAACGCAGTGATCAAATGTATTTACAAAACATATGCAGCAGCATTTAAAGGAGTATTTTAAATTCATTTCTTTTAATCATAACCACTACAATATGAATTTCGCGGAAAACCCAAAAGCATTTTAATTTAAATTTAAAGAATTTTTAACTAAGTGCTCGACCAAACCAAATCCAATACCCCTTGAGAGCGTGATTCAACTCTCCAGGGGGCCCTAATCTTCCCACCACCAAGTGGAGGCCACACCGCGTGAACCCGATACTAACAGAGCGCAACCGCTAACGGTCGCCACTCGGGTTGTACGCCCTCACTGAGGCCGTCGGCAACAGAACAGCTTGACAAGTGGACTGTTGACGGCTTAAGGCTCAGTAGAGGCAGCCATGGTGGGAGCTAAGGCGGCAGCTAGCTAGGGCCGCCTCCATCAAATGGGGTACAGTGGTACACCAGTCGCGGCCACTCAGCTAACGGGAGTGATAAGGGTCCAGCGGACTGATGAGTGGCCGTGAAGTTCCTCTTCGCACGCTGAGGGGGGGTGATGACACCCCCGCCCCTGGGGGAATTACCCCCCGACTGGTCGGGGGAGGGACCCCTTCCAAACCTAGGGGTCTGTTGGCTAGCCGGCGGGCGCCGAGCGTCGCCCGTCAGAGGGCGTGGCGGAGCGCCCCCGCCCGTGGGGGTCGAGGGCCTGGCAACGCCCCGAGAGGAGACGCCGTTCGCACCCAGGCACAGTACGGCATGGTGATTGCCCTGGCAATGCAGACAGGGCCGCCGGTGCGGACAGTCTCGCTGGAGGTGCCCTTCCAAACAGGAGTAGCACCAGCGGCGCTCCTTGGCGATAGTTCGCCTAGCCGGACTCGGCTTACCTAATAATTTTGGGCAAGACGTTACCCGGTGATCAGATGCTCGACAATAGGAGCAGGGGGGGGGGGGGGGGGGTTGACGACGACTTGCCCGGCGGATTTCGCCTCTCTCTGGGCACGGCTCGTAAGTCGTCGACGGAGCCCGCCGCGTGCTCGATCTGTCGGCACTGCTCCTCCGAAAACCGCAACAGGTCATAGAAGGGCGGAATATAGGAGGCCTCGTCCCCGCCGTACCTCTCCTCAAAATGCATTCGAAGGTCGAGAGGTAGACGGGACAGCACGATGCGGAGCAACAAGAAAGCCCATTCGCCCACTGGTACATCCAGCCGCCTCAACATATTACAGGCCACCAAGACTGGATCCAACAGGTCCGGACGTAGTCTGGCCCGGTCACTAAGCAGCGGGAGGCTCAGAAGCTGCTTAACATGTTCGTCCGCAATTCGCCGGACGTTGGCGTATCTTCTGACTAGGAGGTCCCGAGCAGTCTGGTAGGCGTCGTCCGACAAGCTTAAATGGCTGACAACGTCCAGGGCCTCCCCCTCCAGTGAGGCCAGGAGGTACGCCATCTTCTGGCTCGGGGTCAAGTCACTCCGGGCGTCCACTAGGCCGTCGAAAAGACCAACGAAGGTCAGCCACTCGGAAAGGACCCCGGAGAACTTTGGCAAGTCCAGAGTTGGGAGTCGTCCCAACAGCTCCGGCTGAGGCTGCTTCCGAAAGGACTCGGGCAGGCCACTCGTCCGAGCTTCACGCGCCTCCTCGGCATACCTGCCTTCAGCCTCGATCAACTCGTCCGTGAGCCACAAGAACTGCTCGTAGTCTGCGAAGCAGGAGTCCAGGACTCCCTTTTCCACATCCGAATCCTCGAGCTCAGCGTAAGCCTCCTCCACTGCATCCCTTCGAGCATCGACCTGATCGAACCGCTTCATCAAATTATGGACCCTATCCGGTCGACCTATCAAAGCATGGGCGCTGGTGGCCCAGCGCAACTCAGTCCGCAGGCAACGGATTAGCATCTTGGGCGAGGACATCACTACTAAATACAAATTACGACGCTGCTCGAGCACAATTACAAAAATAACAAATAAAAAATACAAAAAAAATTAACAGCTAACCAATGCAGTTCCTATCAAATCGAGTTGAATAGAAATTACACAAATAAGAACCGCTATTTATTAAATCAAACACAAGTTAGTACAAAAGAAAAGGCAAATCAAATTAACAATAAAATACTAGTGCAAATACTAGTGCGATCAAATCAAGTTAAATTCAAATTACGTAAATACAAATTACCACTCTTTAGTTCAAATACAAATTACAATACGAAAGATACATAACGAAGATACACATCAACAAAAAATGCCTTGCTCGGAAATCGACCCTTCGATAAGTAATACACCACAACTATCCGCAACGATAATTAACCGATTACGCAAAAATAACCATCTACCTACATGACGCAATCTCCCGCTTGCGCGCTAAACGGGCGCGGTTTTTTAAATTTACCCGCAAACAACAAAGCAAGCTAACAAAGAAAGGAATTTTATTATTACGTATATAATAAAGAAAAATATTTTTACGTATTACGGACGGGCGTGATTGTAGACACAAAATTAAACCAATCAACCCAACGCTCCCTGCCACCAAAATTATTTAATTTTTATCAAATACTATGGTCGGTGGATCGACCGGGAATCGATCCCAGAACCACGCTCTGCTACCAAATGTTACGGCCGGCAGCTGCCCATCCCAGGAGTAGAATCCTTCGCGGCCCATAGACGAAGAAACTACGGGCAGATGCTGGTCGGGCGTCCTCACGCCACGGGTTAAAAGTTTAATTACACTAAACAATCCGGGGGGAGCGTTACAATTATTGAACAGAGCTTACTTACCTCTATTCAAGGCGACTGGTCCCTCAGGATTCGGTCAGGTCTCGTGTGGATGTATTGTGCTAGAAAGTAAAGGTCAGTGATGTGTATTTGGGTGTGGCTGGTAGTGTTATTGACCTTATTTGACCGTTCCCCCTGCAGCAGTTCGGCCCTCAGCTCCTCTCCAAGCTAAGGTCGCCTTCCGCAGTTACTTTCTTCCTTTGTTACGATTGACTCGCGAAAATGAACACAGAACGTACGGGTCAAAGGTCACCGTTATTTCTAGAATATTAACTACCGCACTAGTAACTAATACAGTCGAATCCACTTATACAGATTCTGCGTTAAACCTAAAGTCCCGGGTAAACTCTCAACACGCGCTACCATTCCCAGTGGTATATTTACTATACGCGCCTAACATAAAATTAGATCTAAGAGCTCCCAAACAAACGGACTGCCTTCTCTTCCGACGCGAAGAAGACTTCTAATCTTTCGCTCTCGACTCCCACCTTTCAGCAAGCTCGGACGTTCAACACGCACGAACGTCATTCCGTATCGACCGAGCCAAGTGCCATCTAACGTCGATGCCTGACACTAACGCTTTTGCGTGAACAATACCATTATATATATATATACTATTATACCTATTGCTCGGTTCTTGTTCTGGATAGTTTTAATTGTTTGTTGACTAACTTTACTTTCTAGAAATTTGTTGTTATGACATCTTGAAAGAGACACTGAAAGGTTAATTAAGCTAGTTGGCTGCGATATATAGATTACATAAACATTGACGTAATAATCAGTATCTATGAATCTATATATAAATTTATGGTAACCATTAAACATATTATTAACATCTACTGTAGCTATGGGAAGAAGAATCAAAGGAGACGTCTGATGTCCGATTATCAATCCGTATTTTATAGTATTAATTTAATGTTTAATTATTTATTAGCATATTCCTCATCACACGCTCTTAAATTCAAAAATTTAAAGGGTTCACGGACAGTATCGTGTTTCATTAATCGCCATGAGGTCCATGGGGTGCAGTAGCTAGTTACGATCTGGTAGACTGTGAGTCGTTTTGCTAAGTAACAAAAGACGATCAGTCATTATTTTTTATTAATGTTATAGTTACTTTGAATTAACGTCCGTTTAAGATCATACATTTTTAACAGTGGTAGAGCCACGCGGCATCTTTTGCTATCGCACGGATGGGCCGGCTCGAAACGGGGTGGTACCACGACCTCACAGAATACCAGCGTGAAGTAGAGGTTTACCTCTGCGTTTCGCTTGAAGAGTGCAGGTGGCCGGAGGCCTTTTTTACTGGAAATGAGGCGTTCAATCTAAGGTCTCACGGGTGACAACGCATCTGCATTTTGATTCGCAAACGAGGATAGATGTAGATGTCTATGGGCCGCAGCAGCCACTTGCCGTCGGGTGGACTGTGTGCTCGTTTGTCACCCTTATCCTATAAAAAAAAATACAACATACAGGGAAAACGATTAATTTTCGAAATTTAGATTTTTTCCTTTAAGATTTAAACTGGACACCCTTTTGACAAGAAACGATTCATTCCATCCTAACCGTTATTTTTTTAAATAATGAATTGGGTTTTGGATAAATCATATCAAAATTTTCCGTATTAAATTCCAACCTGAATAAGGTCCCAAAACCCGTTAAAGAATATTGTATGTTCAAGGTTCTTTTACAAAGCAAAAACGAATTTGCATACATAATAACGTAAGCAAGCTATGAATAAGAGGTTGAGTGAATTTCCGTGCTGAAATATAACAAAAATCTAAAATAATAAGCAAAAACACGATACGTAGCGTAAGCCTCTATTTCATATTCATATTAATATAAAATATTTAAACGGAAATTTTTGGAGTTTACTCCTTACGAATTGATATTCACAAAAAACCTGCGGTACTCAAATAAGGTTTTTCTTTATTTTATTTTTTATATAATAAGGGTGATAAACAAAGTCCACGTCAAGGTAAGTGGATTTTATGACCATAGAAGTCTATCTACATTTATATTCGATTAAGAAACAAAATTCAGACAGATTTTCAACCATGAGAACTAAGATGTCTTATTCCTCGTTTCTAGTTTAAAGGGCCTCCGGTTTTCTAAACTCACCATACAAAACAGAGCAAACCTTAAGCTGCAATTTTACAATGGTATTCTGTGAGAGTATGGTCCTACCCCGGTTGAACCGACCTATTCAACGTGCAACAACTAATATAGCTGCAGCGTAGCTCTACCACGTAGAAATATAGGGAGTAAAATTGAGTGTTAACGAAATGCAAAGCCTTTATGTTGCCCCTCCGCGCAACACATACGCTTATCTTATATATAATGAACGCATATAAATAATAGCACCATCTACTTCAGTCTTTAGTTCATTTTATACAACAAATTCGTTGACTTGACTTTCAAGGTGATTGTTACGTAAAATATACGCTAGGATCCTGCCTAATATAAGTAAATACCTATATATAGGTATTTACTTATCTTTAACTTTTCGGTTTGAAACTTGTAAGTTTTCGGACGACCACGAGAATAACTTTTCAGGTCGAAATTTCCAGAATGGAAGCTGGAAAACCAATAACAGGTGGTGCGTTAGTTTGTAGTATTCGTTCCATAAACGTCTTAATGTTAATATAACGGCTTTCCTTAAAGTAACGCCTGATTCTATTTTTTTTAATATTGCCAATTCATAGAAGAAAAGAAAAGTTTCAGTATTGATGATTAACCAAGTGCAGTTTGATGCGCGTAACTATTTATTTTCTCATCAAGTTTTATTCTTATTGCAAAGACGTTTTTCATAGAGATATTATGTATAAAAGTGGATAGTAAAACATTAAATATTTGAAGCAAGCCGTCTTTCAAAACCATTCAGGGTTATGTTGTCACTTGGCTTGTCTAGATGCGAGTGACGATTAATCATTTCAGAGTGTCCCGCTGAGAACGCTTTCCGACCTTCGTCTAAAAATTCTAAGTGGAAATATTTTCTTCTTGTATGTAATGTCCTTATAATTTTCTCAAACCTCTCGTTTTTTCGCAATTTATTATTTTTCTTTTCTAAAGTATCTGATTTATCTACATAGATATTGTATACATAATATGAAATACAATTAAAATGTCTATCTGGGTATGCATAGGAATTTCCCAATGTACAAAAGTGGTATGTCTTTTTCTATTTAGAGTATACCTGGGTAGGGACCATTGCTTTTCCTTTTGCTACTGCTAGGTTTTCGAAGGATGAAGCTGTGGAGTATTCCATCTTAGGTTTCAGAAGTATCAAAAAAGTTATAGCCTTTTTTTATAGGATATGGGTGACAAATGAGCACACATCATAACTGATGGTAAGTGGTAGCTGCAACCCATAGACATCTACATTTAGCCTCAATAAAAAATCAAAATGCAGATGCGTCGTCACCCGTGAGGACTGATGGTATGCCTCTTTTCCAGTCTCCGGTTCTCTACACTCACCATACGAAACAAAGCAGCGTTAAGCTGCTATTTTACGCTGGTATTCTGTGAGAACGTGGTCTTTCCCCAGTCAAGCCGACCCATTCTTGCTACAACTATATTACTAATATAGCTGCAGCATGGCTCTACCACGTATAAAATTAACGTGCGCAGAACGCGTGGTTGTTAGGATACAGTTTTTAAATAAAAATCTTCGTCTTCATAATATATAAATTATAATATCGTACTTTGGATAATCAAATTAAATGCAGTGATACAATTCAAGAGAAAACGCAATTATTTAACATTCACAAAAAACATTCTGTTTTTTCTCAATACTCGTGACATCTGTCTTTTTTATTCTATTGGTTGACGTCATCCGATAAGAACGAGGTGTACTCATGATCTACGGTAGCAACTTACCATCTAGTGAAATATTGGCTCGTTTATTACCCTTATAAACAGATATACTCCTCTGTGTAAAAAGTATCGGGAATATGTCAATAAAAAGACCCGCGTAAAAGAGGTCGTTCTAATTTTTTTACTGCATGTTGGTAGCACTGATTTAGCGCGCAAAGTTTGAGCGGGATTTGTCATTTAATTTGTTTTAAACTACAATTTTTGTTGGTCATAGTTTTGAGTTCTCGGCGATTTTTACAATGGAAAATATTGTTGAACAAAGAGTGTGCCTTAAATTTTGTGTTTCGAATGATATTTCATGTGGTGAATCACTAAAAATGTTGCGAAATAACTACAGCGAATCGTGTATATCGAAAACAAGGGCTTCTGAATGGTATAAGGCTTTAAAAGAAGGCCGAGAAATAGTAGTAGACTTGCCTCGTTCTGGTAGACCTTCAACCGCTACGACCAAAGAAAACATCGACAAAATCAAGAAGCTAGTGCTCGAAAATCGACGTATGAGTCTGAGAGAGTTGGCTAGTGAGGTGAACATATCTTTTAAGTCCGTCCACAACATTCTCATTGACATTTTAAGCATGAAACGCGTCGCCGCTCGACTAGTTCCAAAAGAGCTCAATTTTGTTCAAAGAGCGCAGCGAAAGCATGTCGCTGAAGACATGGTTTCCCGAGCTTCTACGGATCCGACCTTTATGAAACGTATAATAACTGGCGACGAGACATGGGTTTATGAGTACGACATGCAAACAAGCCAACAGTCTTCAGAATGGCGTCTCGAAAACGAGCCGAAACCCAAAAAACCGCGGCAAAGTCGCTCCAAAATCAAGGTGATGCTGACAGTTTTTTTGACTACCGTGGTGTGGTTCACTCCGAATTCCTTCCAAAGGGAGAAACAGTGAATAAAGCATATTATTTAGGCGTCATGAAGCGTTTGCGTGAGAGTATCCGCCGAAAACGTCCAGATTTGTGGCAACACAACTCATGGATGCTGCACCATGATAATGCACCATCACACACAGCCATTATAGTGAAAGAGTTTTTGGCGAAAAATTCAATAAAAGTTCTCGACCAAGCACCGTATTCACCTGATATGGTGACGTCTGACTTTTTTTATTTCCCTAGTTAAAATTACCACTTCGAGGAAAACGTTTTAAGTCGATAGAAGCCATAACAAAAAATTCGCTGAATGAGCTAAAGGCCATACTGCAAATAGCCTATGAAAAATGTATGGAAGACTGGGTGAAGCGTTGGAGATGTTGTATTGCAAGCGATGGGGCCTACTTTGAAGGCGATAAAATAAATTTAGATGACTATCGTTTACTTTAATTAACTGTTAATCATATCAATACATGCCTATTTAATTTTTCATTAAGTGAAAAGATACATACATACATATACATAAACACTCACGCCTGTCACCCAGAGGGGTAGGCAGAGACTATGGACTTCCATTTGGCACGATCCTGACAGACCTCTCTCGCTTCCTCCACATCCATATACCTACGCATACACGCTCGTCGGTTAAAGGTACTCTTGATTTGGCCCATTTTCAATATATCGCCAATTTGGTCGATAAACTGAAACAGAGGATGGGCGGCAGCATTTCCTGATAACATTCCAAAACATTAAAAAACTGCAGTTGCCGATCCGCCTGCCAAGCGTGGCAACTATGGCAATATTCTAAACTTACCCCCCCCCCCCCCCTCCCATAGATTCACCTCATAAGGGTAGTTGGGCTGTAATTTAAATGAAAAGAGAGAGAGAGTAACTACAACAGTTTCTTAAATTGATGTTGATTTTTATGAGTATACATCCTGATGTGCCGAAAGGCGAAACTAGTCGGTTTAATAACAAATAACTTATTGAAAATATAAGTGAGATAAGTACATGTGTCAATCGAAATCTCAATGATGAAGTTTTACGTTATGACAACAATCGCAAGTACTAAGCATTCACGGTAGCTCCGTCCATTCAATTATAACAGTCTATAAAAGCCCACAGCAGCTATGTATAGCTAGCATAGTACCACGTAAAGAACACATTACGTGGTCAGATAAACTAATTTTTATTTCAATACCTTTTTTTGTATTGTCATTTAGTAGAAAAAGAGAGGGAGCAGTTATGTATAACGTTGACCATCAATAATTTTAATAACCTAAGTCTGAATACCCATCACTGTGATCACCAATACACCTGCCAAGCGATGTAACACGTTTAAGGCGTAGAGTAAAATATTGAATCATGTTATATTATTATTGAATATATTATATTTTAAACAGAATATAGCAATAGGCCATTTAACTCTTTCTTTAAGTGGACACGTGTGAGGGACATAAATTGATAAAACTTTCAAACAATTTAAAATAAGAGCCTTGTTTTGATCTATGTATTTTAGTATTATATCTTTTATCGCGCTTATCTCATGTCAAATATTTATAGTCTTGTCAGCACCGCGTTATTTATTGTAAAACGTGAATCTGTTTTCAGCGCAGTAAGTGTGAAAAACCTTTGTTATCTTGTTTCAAAATCAAAACATATTAAAGCAATGTACAGAGGAGCTCTTTAACAAACTTGAGCGTTTGCAAAATCAGTGTATGCGCTTCATGTTTGAGCTCAAGTAATTTAACCGAATATCACAGTTTCGCAAGCAACTCAAGTGGCTCACAATTCGAATTCGTAGGAACTCTCAGTTGTTATTTCACCTCTATAACATCCTGCAAAATCTATTCTCTCTCTTATACCTCAGAAGCCGTTTTCCCTTCACCCATTCTTCGGATAAACACGCAATACATTCAAAATAAAAAGATTTTTTTTTTACATTTTTTTATCTATTCTAAGTCAGTGCGTGACTACTATCCCACTTGATGTTACGTGGTGATGTTGCAGGCGAAGAGGGTAAAGTACACTTACCAAAAGTCTATTAACTCTTAATATTTGATTAGTTATAGAATAAATATATAAAGTGCTCCGAGGAATTGTTCGGATTAATCCCAGCCGCCAAATTTCACGAACGCACATCGCGGCAGAACTCTCGATACCATCCACACCATCTGGATGATTGGTGGTCTACCACAGTGCGATTTAGAAGATGTTTTCTTCCTCGCACGACTTCCTCGTGGAATCGATTACCATCAGCGATTTTTCCGGACCGATACGACTTAGGGACCTTCAAGAAAAACGCGTACTCCTTTTTAAAAGGCCGGCAACGCATCTGCAATTCCCTCCATGGTGTTGCAGTTGTTCATGGGCGGCGGTAGTCACTTACCATCAGGTGAGCCGCGTGTTCGTTTGGCTCCTCTCCTATAAAAAAAAAAGTTGCAATGAAATCTAAAGTGTAAATGTTACATTTGTTTATGAGAGAATGAATAAATCAGATTTCTTTTAAATATTTTTTTAATTGATTTATTGGTCAGTAGTTTATTTTTGGAATCACCCCAATAACAGAATCCGGACGTTCCCCGAGGGCACATTAAAAGTTTCCATTGTACAGCTCTCGAAATTCTCTTTTTATGAATTGTTTACAAGTTTTTATTTTTCATTTAAACAGACTTGATTTAAAATGATTTTTAGTGTGCTCTAACTTACCGTAATTTACTACGAAAAAATATTATTCTATCGCTTTAATTTTTTTATATCTACGTCTTACGTCTTGGCACCAACTTCATAATGTGAAACTATTTTTTTAGGTCTATATAGTTGACTCATATCGTTATTACGAGTTTTTTACCCTTTTGGCGGACTAAGGAAAAGCACAGGTATTCAGGGTGGAAGTGTATCCAAATTTATATGGGACCACCCCTATAGTATAAACCTATTTAATAAAAAAGTCATCAAAATCAATTTAGCCGCTAGTAAAATAATGTACAGTTTTTGTAAAAGTGACATGACTGAGACGTCTGCTTTTTGTGTCAGATCGCGCTAAACTGTGTGTTCATTTCAACATCTAACGCTCGTAGCACACAGCTCAGTTCCACTCTAGCTCCAGCTCCGCTCCAGTCTAGCCAGTATGTATCTCCAAACAGCTTGAGTGGATACACTCTAGCTGAAAAATATCTCTTCTCGTCTCTGCTTCGGACATATCCACACATCTACGCTTTGGTGGAGTCCGCTCCTAAACCTCCCCTATTTTTGAAGTCGACTAAAACAAATATCTGGAAAATACTGAAAGCAACTACGACAACATTATGTTTACATCATTAAAGTTAATCATCATCATCATCATCATCATCATCATCATCATTACATCCCTTTACAAGTCCACTGCTTAACATAGGCCTCCCCCAAATAATGCCACAAAGCACGGTCCTGAGCCACCTGCATCCATCGACTTCCTGCATATCTTACCAGGTCGTCACTCCATCTAGTCGGGGGACGCCCTACACTTCGCCTGCCGGTACGAGGCTGCCACTTGAGAACCTTTCTGCCTCATCGGTTGTCGGTTCTTCGAGCTATATGGCTGGCCCATTGCCACTTCTACTAATCCGTTAGGCTATGTCGGTCACTCTGGTTCTACTGCGGATATCCTCATTTCTGAGTTTATCACGCAGAAAAACTCCGAGCATAGCCCTCTCCATAGCTCGCTGAGCGATCTTGAGCTTCCTCATCCGACCAGCAGTAAAGGACCACGACTCAGTTCCGTATGTCATCACTGGCAACACGCACTGGGTGTACAGTCTCGTTTTCAAGTTTTGAGGTATACCTGACGAGAAGATGTGCCGTAATTTCCCGAACGCTGCCCAGCCGAGTTGAATCCGTCGATTGACCTCTCGGTCGAAGTTGGACTTACCTAGTCGGACTATTTGTCCCAGGTAAACGTACTCGTCAACAACTTTGAGCTTAGTGTTCCCAACAACTACCGGCATAGGTGTGACATGGAGATTAAACATGATCTTTGTTTTGTCCATGTTCATCTTAAGACTTATCCGTTGGGAAACACTATTGAGGACATTGAGCATAGTGCTTAGGTCCTCTAGCGATTCTGCCATAAGGACTATGTCGTCGGCAATCGAAGGTGAGTGATGTAATCGCCATTGATGTTGATACCGTATCCTTTTCCAGTCCAGAAGCTTGAAAACGTCTTCCAATGCAGTGGTGAAGAGTTTCGGGGATATGACGTCACCCTGTCTGACATCTCTCTGCAGTTGGATAGGTTTCGTACTCTGGTTCAGTACTCAGATAGCCATCGTAGCCCTACTGTACAAGCACTTCAACACTTCGATATACCGACAGTCAACTTGGCACCGCTGAAGGAACTGCAGCACCGCCTTAATTTCGACGGAATCAAAGCCTTTCTCATAGTCCACATACGCCAGACATAGTGGCAAATTGTACTCCTCGGACTTCTGTACAATTTGTCGAAGGGTATGTATGTGGTCTATGGTGCTAAAGCCTTTTCGGAAACCGGCTTGTTCGGGAGGCTGGAAGTCGTCAAGTCTGCGCGCGAGACGATTCGTAAAGACTCTTGAAAACAGCACGTAGACGCGGCTCAGAAGGGAAATCGGTCTGTATTTCTTCAAGAGAGCGTTGTCACCTTTTTTGAAGAACAAGACCACCGCACTTCTGCTCCACGCCTCCGGTGTAATGCCACCATGGAGGACGGAATTAAAGAGCTTCTGAAGGAATTCAAGTACCGGTCTTCCACCCACTTTCAGAAGCTCCGCTGGTATTCCATACTCGCCTGGGGCCTTGCCGTTATTAAGGTGCTGGAGAGCCATTCTTATTTCGCTCAACTGACGTCCGGGATATCATCGGAATAATGTAGGATAAGACTCGCTCTTGGACCGTTTCTCACACTTGCGTGTGGCTCCAACGATGTTGTGTACAGCTGCCCATTGAACCTCACAATCTCACTCAAAATCTCAGGTGCCCCGGAAACGATGCTGCCATATTCGGTTTTCAGCTTAGTCAGTTGGCTCTTTCTGGCAGACAGATCTCTGGCAAAGATTTTGGAGCCTTGGTTCCGCTCGATCGCTTCTTCAATACGAGCTGTATTGAAGTTGCGTAAGTCCCGCCGCATGCATTTGGAGATCTGTCTGTTCAGTTGCCTGGATGCTATCAAATCTGTTGAAGAATGTAGCTTCATCTCCTGTCTAACAGCCATGAGATTAAGAGTGTGATCGGAGAGTTTTTGTGTTCTTCTGCGGCGGGTCTTGCAGAACTTAGCTCCGACCGCATGGACAGTTTCCACGAGCTTGTCATTCAAATCGTCCACTTCATTGAAGTCTTAGAGGCACTTAAAACGGTTTCGTAACTCGAGCTGAAAGGTTTCGGGACTTTGGATTAGATCACGAGGGGGACGTAGCGTTGACTTCATTAGAAGAGACCTCTCCAACTTAATGTTTAGGTTCATTGTGCCTCTAACCATTCGGTGATCGCTGCCGGTTTTCACCCTCGCGATCACTGACATCACTGAACAGTTGTCGTCTGGTCGTCATAATGAAGTCAATCTCATTTTTTGTCGAACCGTCGGGGCTCGACCAGGTCCACTTCCTGTGGGGCCGCTTCTGGAAGAAAGAGTTCGTCATAAAGAGTCCCTCTTTCTCCATGAAGTCGGCCAGCTGCTGGCCGCTTGGGTTCCGTTGCCCTATTCCAAATTTCCCCACTTTCAGCTCACAGTTCTCTCTTGTGCCTAGTTTTGCATTGAAGTCTCCCATTAACACCGTATATTGGGTTTTGGAGGAATGTACGGCTCTAGAGATATCCTCATACATTTCCTCCACCTCCTCATCGGGGTGTGCCGAGGTTGGTGCGTAAACCTGTATGACCTTCAGCGAATACCGTTTGGTGATTCTGAGTATAAGGTACGCAAACCTCGTCGACACACTCTCAATCTTCACAACGTTGTTAACGAGAGACTTGTGGACGATAAATCCGACACCTCCTTGGGACAGATGGTCGCCCTCCCGGTAATAGAGCAAGTTGTCGGATTCAAGGAATACCGTGTCCTCCCCTTCTCGTCGGACTTCGGATAATCCTACAATCTTCTCGTCAGTCCTCAGGGTGCGTGCGTTGTATGTTGCCAGGTCGAGTCGTCGTAGGTGGCAACCGAACCTCCACCGGAGATTCTTAGCACCCCCTACCCGACCGTTACCATGGTCGCCACCGTAGCCAGGAATAGCGGGGCCGCCGGGGACTGGGGACCATTTCTTCGTAACTTTCATCATGGGGGGTATATTGCCATAGTTGCCACGCTTGGCGGGTTTGGCAACCGCAGTTTTTTTATTGTATTTTTGCCGTTACCAGGTTGCTGCTGCCCATCTCCTGCCTGTTTCACTTTGTCGCCTTTTACGACACCCACGGGAAGATATGGGGTAGTGGATATTCTTAACCGCCACTACACGGCAAACAGTTCATCATATTACAACTATTGAAATGGGATTTTTGAGTACCTTAAAATTTCGAACAGTATATTCTTGGGGATTTCACGCTTTTCACTAGGTGGTAGGATAAAATCCAAGCACACAATCCCTTTGAGAAGGGAAATATATCATTACGGAATTTGGTGTAAAGCGTAACGTTTGATTGAGACAAATAAAATATGCCTCACACATACTAGTAATAACTAATATAAGTACTAAGTTTATCGACCAAATTGGCGATATATTGAAAATTGGCCAAATTAAGAGTACCCTTAACGAGTTCAAAGTCTGTCTTGGGCCAAAATCAGTTATCGACTTTTTTCTGTCAAGAAATTTTCAGTAGCAGCCCGGAGTCAGAAGGTTGTTGGTGTTTCGCCAATGTTTACCACCGGTCGCGTCGGGTTATCGTCCCATCGGACTATCAGAAAAGGGAATAGAGAGTACATCGCGTTTGCGCATTCCTGTACTATTTATTCTGTTTTGCTCAGATTCGGAATTTGGTCCGAAGGATATTAAAAATAAGTTTTTAATGTCACATTGATCTCTTTTGATGATTAAATATGAAAAAATGTGATTTATACATCACATCTGAAACATAACATCATCGTCTTTATTAGTCAATCCTTTAAAATACCAATACTGTGCACTTATGTCTACCATAATTTGACCATAAGCAATCAACTGTTGGACAAGGGTCAAAAATAAATTGGTGAATTTAATATCAGGTGTGATAGGGCTTCGCTTCAGTTCGACCGGGAAAGGACCACGCTCACTCAGAATACCAGAGTAAAAAATAAAATAATATTTCCTTAACGATGAGACTTTTCTTCTTTTCTTTTGTTGTTCCCTCAAATATTACTTCCCAAAATTTGATCCGTATATACGATGAGCGACATGATGTTCTTACACCGCCACTTCACAGTATTTTCGTAGTCATAGCAACGATTATAATTCAAATTTTATTTAGGTAACGACACATAATAGATCTTTAAAAAAATGATGTTCGCTGCATTCTACCTTTAGGCCTTTAGGTATATAAATATTATGAAATCTATTACATTTGCACAATCAAATTTCTTCATTTTATTATTCAAGTTATATTAGAATGTTGAACAATGATGTAATTATTAATTAGAATAGGATATTTACAATATTATATGGTCAGTCGAATGTCAAAAAATAATATATACAATGTCATTATAATATGCATACCGATGCGACGTTTAATATTCATTAATTGAGTGGTAGCATTTCTCAATTAGAAATGTTTTAAATTATTCTTTTATATTTATGAATACTTTCCATTTCATGAAACATAGATGAAACTTTATTGTTGATTTTAGATAATATATCCAAAACGCATTTTCTTACGATAATACGATTATATTTTAAGGAAAAATATAATTAATTAACTAAAGAAGGCGATATATAATTAACTAAAGAATTTCAATGTAATATTGAATATCTATTTTCAACAGATTTTTGATAGACAGTGATGATGATGATGGTGCTCTGCTCATATTGGTGGTCACAATAATACAAGGCCCTTTTTTCAAAACAACAGTTTGATTTCAAACTAGGAAAACTGATTTATTTTAAAACTGCGTATAAATTTCTAGTTTTTATCCGAATCAGTTCTAAAACAATTTTTGCTTAAGTGTAGATACATTAATTTTTCGTAAATATTCCGAGAGGAGAATATTAATATATTCTTATTTCTTCAAAACATCTTCCGCCAAAAGGTATGAAAAATGTGGCAGTCGAAGGTTATAACTTGGTTCGAATCGTATTTTATGACTTGTGGTGAAGAACTGATGATATTTTGAAAGTCATATTTTCTAATGACGTACCTTATTTTCTAATTCCTAACATCAAAATACAAAGTCTAACTCTCTGAAATAAACCTAAGAACATTCAGAAAAAATATATCATTCAGTTATTCAGTAACCTCAATTGTGAAAGTTTGGCTCCAACGCGGGCTCTAAGTACTTCGTCCAAAGGCGTGCAATGTAGGAGCCGTGAAATTGGATTGACGGAATGTTCTCACTATTACACATATACACTCTAAGAATGGAATCAAGGCAATTAACCATATACCTATATGTTAAGTATTGTAACTGGAACTTTGATGTTAATTTTAATTAATGAACCCTAATAAATTGCTTTGAAACTCTACTCCTCATATACATACCTAAATGAATTTGAATTGTTTCAGTTACTTCAAAATAAATTATAACGGTATAACTATGTAATATATTTCATTTTTTAGTTACTTTGGCTTGACTTCTATCCCACCTGATAGTAATAACATAACACTCTGAGCCCAATAATTATAGAATTCATTTATTTTAATATTACATACAGACGTTTTTTAATATATTTAAATGTATTGATATTAAATGCTTACATTGAACGATGGTTCAATTTATATTACACAAAAAACATGTTTTACGGAGAAAATTTCCTACGGCGATAGTATTGTTAAGACGGATCTAGAGGGCTTCATTAATGTGAAGAAGAAAAATAAGTAGAACCCCATTCCCGTAATCAGTTTACGCGGTAGAGCGACGTTGCAGCTATACTAAGGTTGACGCACGAACAGGTCGGCTCGACCGGGGTAAGCCAAGTTCTCACAGAATACCAGTGTAAAATAGCAGATAAACACTGCTGTTACTTACGGTGAGTCTAGAGAACCGGAGATACTTTTTACTGGAAACAAGGCATACCATTTTAGTCCTCATGGGTTATATCGATTTTGAATCTTAATCGAGAATAGATATAGATGTCTAAGGGTCACAGCAACCACTTACCATCAGGTGGACTGTGTGCTCGTTTGTCTATAAAGTTTTCATAGTCAAATCATTATTATGTACGTGGTAGCGTCATACTTCAGCTATATCAGTAGTATAGTTGTAGCACTAATGCGTCGGCTCGACCCGGGTAGACCACGTTCTCACACAATACCAATGTAAAATAGCATATTAACGCTGCTGTGTTTCGTATGGTGAGTGTAGAGAACTGGAGACCCTTTTTATTGATAACGAGGCATTCCATCTTAGTCCTCACGGGTTACAAAGATTTTGATTCTTAATCGAGGATAGATATAGATGTCTATATGTCACAGTAACCACTTACCATCAGGTGGACTGTGTGCTTGTCACCCCTATCCTATAAAAAGACACTTCATTTTATTTATGTGTATTGCTATTATATGCTTACATTGGGCGATGATCCAAATTATATTACAATAAAACTTATGTTTTAAGAAAGAAAATTTCCTACAACGATATATACAGATAAGACGGACTTAGGGGACTTTATAAATGTGTAGTAGAAAAAGAAGTAGAAGTCGCTTTCCCGTGATCAGTGCCGTATCGCACTGAACTGAAAACCTAAGACTCAGCAGCTATACGTATCCCGACTGCATTATTCTATGAAGGCTAAAGAAATCATTGTATTTTGGTGGTAGGGTGTTGTGTACAGACGTTGTCGTGGAAAGCTACGTGATGCCACGCGGCCACACATGACGCAGGCAATACGTATATATTAATTTAAGTGTATTGTTTTAGTATAGAAATGTATTTAAATTGTAAGTTATGTATGCGTTAGTATACAAGTTGTAATTTTATAAAAAAAATTGTAACTTAAAACATAAAAACATATATAGCCCTTTGTCGCTTAACGTTATAAATAAATTTATTTAATACTTAAGAACTCTTTGTGTGCTTGGACATTGAGATTGCATGAACATTTTTAGTACTTCCGTTTCCTTGTTTGCACACGCATCAGATAAATTTTCTGATGAGAGCTTGAGCATTTAATTTATTTTACTGACTAAAAGTATTAAATAATACAAAATTATACGAATTTTAAGTTTTTAAATCAGTTATATTAATTTAGTTTAGCAAAAAAGAACCCAGCTGATTCGACGTAAATATAACATCGCAAACGTATCGTTTATAAAAAATACGACTGACCCTCCAGGCAAGATTTTTAACGTTTAAAAAAAGCATGCGACTGGTTCTCGTCTAGGAGTCGTTTTAGGTAGGTACCACACTTTTACTTATTTCTGCCTTCGAGTAGAGGTGCGTGCACTGCTGTGTTCTGGTCTAAAAGTATGCAGAGCTAGTATTCTTACTCGCTGTGAGTACTTAGATTTTAGTCCATATAAGTGAATAAAATGGAACTTGTAGACATCATATTTGAAGTTATTTGCAGATGTCCATGAACAACAGTAAACCCTAATCATCGAATAGTCTGTAAGTTTGTTTGTCATGTCAGCCCTAAAAAACAACCTTAAAAACTAAGATAGAATGGCTCATAACAATAAAAAGAGTTTCCGGCTCTACACTTTTTACAGGAAACAGCAAAATTATGATACATTGTAACGCTGGTATTCCATGTGAGCGTGATATTTCTCTCGTCGATACGAACCATTCATGCTGCAGCTACAATATTGAGGAATTAATCAATTAAAGTAACTGAAAATCTTTAATTTCATGCATACGGAATTATCGGCACAGCAATTTGCTAATACAACAAATAATCTATATAATCTATCCATAAACACTCACGCCTGTCACCTAGAGGGGTAGGCAGAGACTATGGACTTCCATTTGGCACGATCCTGACAGACCTCTCTCGCTTCCTCCACATCCATATACCTACGCATACACGCTCGTCGGTTAAAGGTACACTTGATTTGGCCCATTTTCAACATATCGCCAATTTGGTCGATAAACTTTCGCCTATGGCGACCCTTTCCGACTCTGCCGTTCACCTCTGCAACATAAATTTGCTTTGTCACTCTTTCCTCATTCATTCTTTCCACATGACCAAACCACCGAAGCATTCCTTTCTTAATCCTGGTCACAACATCATCTTGCAAACCACACTCTTCTCTTATTAAACAATTTCTCACTCTGTCCTTCAGATTCATCCCTAAAATACTCCTTAATGACCGCATTTCTACAGCATTTATTCTTCTCTCGTGCTTCTTCTGCCACACCCAACTTTCAGTACCATACATTCAAGTAGGCACTAACACAGCATTGTGAATTGCCATACGTGCCTTTTTGGACACATTCTGACTTTTCACAATAGAGTGTAGAGCCCCATTCACTCTATTTCCTGCATTCACTCGTTGTTCTATATCCTTATTATATCTACCATCCTTGCTAAACACACATCCCAAATACACAAACTCATCAACTTGCTCTACCAACTCCCCTTCTATTCTTATTTCACACATCGTTTTGCTTTCTTCTCTTTCAAAAACCATAACTTTCGTCTTACTTGCGTTCACTTTCATTCCCTTTTCTTTTAATGTCCTGTTCATTAATGTAACCATCATTTGCAATTCGGCTGCCGAAGACGCAAGTATGACTTGATCATCGGCGTACAAAAGGCATTTGACGGTTAACTCACCCATTCTTAACCCGCATTCTTCTACTTTCAAATTTTCCAAACAACTGTCCATAAATAGGTTGAACAGCCACGGGGAAGCCACACAGCCCTGTCTGACACCTTTATGGATGCCAAACCAGTCCGAGTAGGCCCCATTGATCCTGACACAAGCACTAGAGTCCCTATATAGAGACTTCAAGGCCTGTATCAGACCAGCGCTCAACCCAAATGAGGTCAGTGTTTGTCATAACACGTTCCTGTCCACTCTGTCATAAGCCTTTTCCAAGTCCATGAACGCACAAAAAACTTTCTGGTTTTTGGCCAAAAATTTCTCAGCAATCATGCGCATGGAAAAGACTTGATCCGTACACCCCATCCCCTTTCTAAATCCAGCTTGCACATCCCAAATTTTTTCATTAGTTTCTTCCATAACTCTTTCAATTAACACCTTAGCATACAGTTTACCCACAATGCTAAGCAAGCTGATACCACGGTAGTTTTTACAGTCCTGCTGCGACCCCTTTCCCTTATATATTGGGACTATAACAGCTTTGCACCAGTCTTCCGGTACCCGCTTCAGTTCCCAACATAAATTAAACAAGGTGTACAGCAGGCCTGCAACCACACCCTCTCCAGCCCTTAGCATTTCGAGTGATACTCTATCATATCCGGCTGCCTTTCCTGCTTTCATGCTTTTCATTGCTTTCACTATTTCATCTACACTTATTTCTCTACCTCTCTCCACTTCTTCCGGAATTTCCAATTCACTTACTTCAGACGACTCTTCACTCTTAAACACGCTTTCAAAGTATTCCTTCCATCTCATTAAATTCGAAACTTCATCATTCAGCATGCAGCCATTCTCGTCTCGTATAGCATTCATTCTAGGCTGTTTTGAATTTCCCCTGGAATTTCTTACGAGCTTCCAGAACATTTTAATATTTGCCTGGAAGTTATCAGATATTCTTCTATCATTCCTATCTATTCTTTCTTGCTTTTTCCTTTCAACAACTTCTTTTACTCTCTTATTTATACGTCTAAAGTCTGCCTTTTTTCTTTCAATCTCATCATTCATACCGCCAAAATTACCAGCTTTGGTTGCTAGTAAATCTAGCCATGCCCTATTCTTTGCTTCAACTTCCATCCGTACCTCATCATCCCACCACAAAGTATTACTTTTCCTTTCATTCGTTCTCTTACTTACACCACATACTTCGGTGGCTGTATCCACCAAAACTTTCTTAACATTATTCCATACATTCTTCAAGTCTAACTCATTCATACAAAATTCATTCAACACACTTATATTTTCCCTCAGTCTGCATTTATACTTCTCTTTCACATCTTCATCTTGTAACCTCTCTATTCTTATACGCTGTAACGCAGTGGTAGACACAGATGTCCGATGTCGCCAACGCTTGAATAGACCATTAATTCGGCATAAGACCAAGTAATGATCCGTCCCTACGTTGGACCCCCGGTAAACCCTTGTATCTACCACTGCGCTCCTCATTCTTCCATCCACAATTATGAAATCTATCATGCTTCTATCATCCCCTCTTTCCCATGTATACATGTGAATCCTCTTATGGCGAAAGAAAGTGTTCGCCACAAAAAGATTCTTTTCCACACATATGGTGAGGAGGTCTTCACCATTCTCATTTATTCTTTCATCGCCAAAACGCTCCTAATATCCTTTCATAACCAGACCTCTTCACTCCCACCCTTCCATTAAAATCTCCTAACATAATAATATTTTCATTTTCCTTGCACTTCGTCAACGCCTTACATACGCCTTGGTAAGGTTGATACGCCTTACCATGTCCCAAAACTTCTCTCGGATATAAGTGGGCTTAGACATATCTGGGGCGTAAACCCCAAGCACAAACAACTTCTTTAAGCCCACTTTCATTCGTATCCACAGCAGCCTTGGGCTTCCACATTCATACTCTTTCACATATTGACCCATTCTTTCTGAAAGGATGACACCGACTCCCTGGCATGCCCGCTCGGTCTCGTCTACACCAGACCAGTAAGCGGTATACATGCCATGTGCAGTGACATCTCTTCCCTTTCGTTTCGTCTCATTCACACATAATACATCTATTCCTCTATCATTCATCATTCGCATATTTCATCCATCTTATCATTCATTGCTCCACATACATTCAGCGTAGCCAGACGGGCCTCCGCAATCCACTTTTCGTCCCTCCAGGAGACAGGACGTGACGGGTGGCGAACCTCGTCGCCGGTTTTCCTCCTGGAGATTCTTCGCACCCCTGCCCCATTAAAGGGGCGCCGGGAACTCGGGGCCATTTCTTTGAGTTGTTGGCTCATGGTGCGACATAAGGGGTGGTAAATTTTACGCCGCTACCACACGGCGAGGAGCCGAGTCTGTCGTTTCGGCTTTGTCGCTCGTTTAGCACCACCCGGGGGACACGTGTAGGGTGGGCCTAGGGTTAGGTGGTCGAAGCCTACGGATGCGAGCGACTTATCAACTTGACAACAAATAATCTTAAATAATATGCCCTTCACATATTGACGCAATATTGAATAGCATATCAAGTAATAACATTTGAAAGAACGTCCTTGATATATTTAACGTTCTTATGTTACCTGATAGTGATTGTTTTCACCATAGATAAAATACACTTTTATGTTCAAAGCACGTCACTTGGTAAACGTTTACTTAATTTATTATCTTTCATTCGTTATCAATCTCGACACTCGACACTCGGTAGGTACAGTGCAAAAGAAAATTGAAGTACCTACGTGATTTTGTTCGTTCTACAATTCTTGTATTAGAATAAGCATTTTAAAGACCAGGAATGGGAAAGAAATACAATAACCACACTTTTCTTCCGTCCAATAGATTAAGTGGATAAAATTTAATGATAATTTTTTAATAAATAATAAAGTTTGAAAAATTAAAGTTACAGCCTATACTGGATGACTTTTTGGTAAGACTTTCCATTGACTCCTGTCGAGTTCGGGGTTGATACGTATTTTTACAGAAAAATTACACTATTATAAGCACACACACAAAGTTACAAGATGCGGAAGCGCGTAATTTAAAAAAAATTTTTATTGAAAATCAATTTTTTCTTGCATTGTTTATGTCTAATCCTACAATAAAACAGACGCCATTTTTTATTGTTATTGTCAGTAGGGATGTCGATTATTTCCGAAAAAGATCGATTTTTTAAACAGATTCGAATTGTAAGCTGATGTATCGATTCCCAAAAAATCGACTTCTAAAATATCTATATTTTTTTCATGTTTGCATTTATAATGTAAATATAAATCCATTTTATGAGGAAAAAATCCCCTTTATCATAAAATATAGGGGGACTGATTCAGAAGGATTTCTGTATCTATTTTGAGACTGATACGTCTCCGGCGCTGCGGGAAGAGCAGCCTCTACGCCTTAGCGTAACAAATCGCAGGCATCCCTGCTCGCCTTCGCAGCTTCGGCTTGTTGGTCGCCTTCGGCGACCAGCCGCAGTCGCTCCGGCTCGTCTGATGAATCCTACGAGTTGTTACAGCAGGCGGAGGCTGCTCCCCCTACGCGCCTCCGGCTCTTAAAAACCACTCTAGGGGTAGGACAGACTCGTACCAGGTGGAGTCGGGGGTCAATCAATTCGGTTCTTTGACATAAGTTGAACCTAACCTATTTTATTTGTTATCTGCCTGTTATCTATAATTGGTACTGTTAAAATAAAACAAATTTCAATAAGAGATCATTAATTATGGTATCTTTCTTGTTTTTCATAAAATGGAATTATATATACATTATAAATTCAAACAAAAAAAAATAGATAATTTAGAAATCGTTTTTTGTGAACCGATACATCAGCTTAGGCTTTGAATCGATTTAAAAATTGACGTTTTTCGGAAAGAATCGACATCCCTACTGACGACAATGACATTACAAAATGGCGTCAGTTTTATGGTAGGATTAGATATAAGCAATGCAAGAATAATGGATTTTCAATAACTTTTTTCTCAAAAATTACGCGTTTCCGCATGTTGTAACTTTATGTGTGTGCTTATAATAGTGTAACTTTTCCGTAAAAATACTTATCAAACCCCAACTCGACCGGAGTCAATGGAAAGCCAAGCCGACTTTTTACCCTCTGAAAAAAATAGGGTGTAACAGGTGATCGGAGTAGAAGCCTATGGCACTGATATTGTAATTTTTTTTTTCAAATTATGAAATTGATCTATCAATAAATATTTGATAGTATTAATGTGACTTAAATTTACATAGCAAAAATAAAAGTTTTGAAATAAATTAATAAATCAAAACTATCGAAATTCAAATCATACGCACCCTGCGTATGATTATGATTTCGATAGTTTACTTTACGAGTGACACTAAAACAATAAACTCGCCGGTTACCTCACCCCCCGTAGGCCTCTTTGTCCTTGTTCTTTCGAAGGGTCGCAAGCGTAAGGCCACCCGTACTCCCATTTCAGTGATTTGCGATTAGCTACGGCGTGACATCGTATTGTTTATTTCCGCGTGTTGGCCGCCCGCTGATAATTATTGTAAACATGTACCAATACTCTAATGTCGAGTACCTAGCAATGGTGAGATTTTATGTCTTGTCTGGTGAAAACTTAGACGCTGCGACTAGGCGATATTTACCCGCGTTGGAATTTACAGCGAGCATAATGACAAATTTTGACAGTGGTAGAGCCAGGCGGCAGCTTTTGCTGTCGCACGGATGGGCCGGCTCGATCCGGGGTGGTACCACGACCTCACAGAAAACCAGCGTGAAGTAAAGGTTTACCTCTGCGTTTCGCTTGGTGAGTGCAAGTGGCCGGAGGCCCTTTTTACTGGAAATGAGGCATTCCATCTTAGTCCTCACGGGTGACAACGCATCTGCATTTTGATTCGCAAACGAGGATAGATGTAGATGTCTATGGGCCGCAACAACCACTTACCATCAGGTGGACTGTGTGCTCGTTTGTCACCCTTATTCTATAAAAAAAAAGAAAAATAATGAACACAGGTGGAACTTCCGAAACCTACAAAAAATCAAAGAACATGCTCATCAAGTTCTTTTCAGTGTTATTTTTTGGGCGGCAATCATTAACGACCACATCACTGGTCCAATTTGGATTGAAGGTCGATAGACGGGGGTAACGTATCTGCAAATTATACGTACCGTCATCGACACAATGTTGGAAAATGTTCCTCTGAGCCATCTGCAAGGAATTTACTTCCAGCACGATCGACGTCCAGCCCATGACGAACGATCTATACTCGCATACACAGCCAGGTCAGTGATAGTTGCATAGATCACGGATGCCCTGTAAACTGGTGGCGAGTTCACCAGACCTAACAACACTAAACTTTTATTTTTGAGCCGAACTAAAACGATTAGTGTACTCAGAAGAGGCACAACGTGTTTATGAAATTATAACAAATAATTTACAAAGACGTGCTATTTTGTGTTTAGAAAGAAACGGTAGACATTTTGAACAATTACTACGATATCACAGTAATTGTTAGGTAATACACAAAAAAAAGGTATTTTTTTTGTAAATAACAATAATGTTGTATAATTTTGTAAATAGCAATTAGTGTAGTTTGTAAATAAGTTGTTTTCGATCTTTTAAATATGCCGAAGATGTTGCAGTATACGGAAGGTATAAAAATTATTATTGGAAATATGAATTCATTATAATGCGAGATAAAAGTTAACATATAAATAACCCGTAAAAGTATGAAGGAAAGATCGAAATCACAAAATTAAAAATCTAAAATGAAAGGTTATCGCTTCCAGCGAGAATGACTTCAGCTTTTAGGCCAAAGCAGCTGCAAGGAAGCTGGGAGTCCTTGCAAAGGTGCAGCGAAACTTCACGCCAGGACAGCTGCTTACTTTATATAAAGCGCAAGTCCGGTCGTACGTGGAGTATTGAGACATGAAACATGAGCTGGTGCTGCAAAATGCCACCTAGCAGCTTTGGGTTTAATGAAAAGGCGTGATAAGAGGCTTATTGGTGATCCGAATTCGGTTAAAACCAATCTTATCAGCCTCGAACACAGACCCAAAGTAGCCAGGCTTTCGGTTTTTTACAGGATGCATTTCGAAGAGTGTGCGCAGGAATTGCATAATTTAATTCCTCCCTCTACCTTCCACCATCGGAAAATCAAACGTTCGGCCACCCTTTCATTTTGACTTACCACGCATTCGAACCAAACAGTTGCCAGTATCTGTCTTTCCATCCGATTACAGTGTGGGTGTCTGAAAAGCAAGAGTGAATAGGCTTTTGTTAAGTCAGCGCGCTTCACCATCTTAGATTATATCACCACTTACCATCAGGTGAGATCGTAGATAAGCGCTGGCTTAGTAGAATATAAAAAAAATATTAAAAATAATATTCGTGACTGTACAATGTCACTGTAATTTTTATCTATTTTATCACGACTAGTTCAATTTTACGGTTAGTTCCATTATTTTACTGTCGCCATAAGACAATTTGAGCTGATAAAATGAATATCGCAATTTTAGGCATTATAATTATTCTCATAAGCAGATCGGGTTGCTCCTTCATCAAAAAAGACAACGCTTTTGAAGTAGAAGCTGAACGTGGAATATTCCTTAGAAAATTGCAAAGTTCTATTCGTAATAGTCCAGAAGAAGGTGTACAGTCTCTAACATGGAGTGAAATTTTAGCCGACGTGTTGGTGAAGAGAATGAAGACATTTTTATTTCAAAAACTTTATGTAGTAAATGAAACTCAACAAGTAAATACGGAAAACATTAGTTTTATCACCAAATTTTGTGGTAATGTGTTAGATGTATATAAAAAGTACATTTATGATAAGATTTTTGATAGCACAATTGAAGATGTGACGATTACAACTACAAGTGAAAGTAATACATATAATATTGACATTCAACTAAATGAAACCGAAAGACCTAAGGATCCAAAGGAAGATTTTGAGATCATAACTATTAACCCAGAATATCATGGAAAACTTTGTAAGGGCTGTAGGGAAGGCACTAATGAACAAGATGATTACAAAACCGTCAAAGAAGACTGTCCAATAGGTCTAAAGAGAGACGCCAAGGGAAACTGTGAGGATCCAAAATCTTCAAATTTTATTTTATCTGTACCGTATCAGTGTCCAATTGGTTACAGAGCGGATTGGTTTGGATATTGTCGTATGAGTTTCTAAAAACTCTGTAAGTCATAAACCCCCATACTAACTTAATCTAATTTAAACATTATAAGTTATACCGTAGAAACTTATAAGAAGTAAATTTGAAATATAAACAAAACATAAAAGACTGTAATACTTAAGTTAAATATATGTTTAAGAATTAGTTTATTGTAAGATATTGTACTTAATTTGAAACCAAATGGTGTCGTCCTTGTTTATATTTTCGCATTAAATAAAATTTGTGAAATTATTCTTTCTTTTTGGTCCGTCACATCAATATAAATAAAAGCTGATTATAACCCCTGTAGATATTAAACTCATACAGAAACAACATAGCTCCTAAAGAAACTACGTATTTAATCGGTGACTAATTGTCGCTTTGATGGAAGCGTTCTTGGCGATATAGGAAGGTATAGGTTTAGGTAATTGACAATTTTATTTTTTAATTATGACTACATAATGTTTATAAACGAAGAAAATATTTTTATTTATACCAGAAGAAAATCAATAATATTTTCTATTATCGCGCACGACACACGCGTTTTGCGAAAGACATATTCGATTTGAACAAGGCCTCAATATACTTTGCCGACGTATACGGTGTTAGTTTTTAGGTTTAACCTTTTTACGTTATTTCAAGCACTTTATAAGATTAATACAGCAGCATTTTCTTGTAACATCCCAAAATTATAAAAGAAATATCGCCTCTATGAGACAATCAGTGTGGGAGACCTATGTTATGCAGTGAACTTTTCTCGAACCACGCGACCGGCAGAACTTTAAAGAATTTTCGTGTAAAATTTGTTCTGCAGGGCATTAAACGCTCTTAATTTTTGAAAAGAATTGTGAAACTTATTGACAACTTAACCGTAGGTGGACAAAGAAAATAATTATTGAATTACAGGTTAAAATCCCAGTCGACACTAAAATATAAAAAAATACGAAACTAAGTTTACTTTTGGATCTAGATGGTATCCCATATTTTAAAGAATACTTCGAAGCTCCTCACTTCAATAAGAGCGGTAATAGACCAAAACTGAAGATGATGATGATTAAAAAGTTTTAGTGCCCTTATTGGCTGCTGAAGATTTTTTTTTATAGGATAAGGGTGACAAACGAGCACACAGTCCACCTGATGGTAAGTGGTTGCTGCGGCCCATAGACATCTACATCTATCCTCGTTTGCGAATCAAAATGCCGATGCGTTGTCACCCGTGAGGACTAAGATGGAATGCCTCATTTCCAGTAAAAAGGGCCTCCGGCCACCTGCACTCACAAGCGAAACGCAGAGGTAAACCTCTACTTCACATTAGAATCCGTCGACCATCGATTGACCTCTCGGTCGAAGTTGATTTACCTAGTTGAACTATTTGTATCGGGTAAACATACCCGTCAATAACTTCGAGCTTCGTGCTCCTAACAACTACCGGTGTAGCTCTGATATAGGCATTACACATGACCTTTGCTTTGTCCATGTTGTTTATAAAATATACATCATATATATTATAAAATACATACATATTAGAAAAATTAACAGGTAGAAGAAAAGCTCCTCTCTAAAACTCGAATAAGCACCCTGAGCTATAGTCACATACATTATTCAGTTCTAAATGTCTTTCAGTATTTACGTATTACATACGAAGCAAAAGAAGTAATTTTGATCAGCCGCTTGACAAACAAGTCTTTTACATCGGATAGACAATCGAACGAGTCAATTTCACGCTGTGCTGACCGCAAAAGAAGGCCCGGATACGTACCTGGGATCAAACGGACGTTTGAGAACCCCGGATCGTCGTAAATTGACTGGTCCGCCGACTGCGCGTAATATTATATTGAACCTGTAAATAAAATAAAGGTAAGATATTGGCAACTTTGCCCGTCTCCCTTCGTTTGTGGGCAGAAATAACGTTCAGCTGTTGCCTGGTCATTAATTTAGAGGCGTATAAAACGAATTACAACAATTTCTGAAGCTCATGTGAGTAAATTAGATATCATCTATTAAAGACAACGCTTCTTAGATGAATCATCCAAGTCATTTATATTTTGGACGTATATATTTATAGTTATTTATATGTACTATTTTATGTATATTTGTATACTTGTATATATTTTTATAGTTTATTTATTGTATATATTAGTAAAATTTATATATAACGTAATTAATTATAAATTTCTATTTTGTTTTTATTCTGTATTGCTACACCTACTTCAAATTCTCACCACTCCATGGGTTGACTGATAGAGAATGCCACAAGGCATTAAGTCCGCCCTTTGTATTCTTTTAGATTAAGGAATGCAATAAAGAATAAATAAATAAATAAATAAATAAATTGAAAATATATATATTTTGAATAAATCTAAATCGAAAACTTTGATATAAACACGAAATTACAATTGGCCAATTTTATCAAATGTTGGTATCAAATATATTAAAATGGGGTATATTGGCTATCTAGGAGTTTAATATTTCGAAAACTAATCTTATTGCTAAAACAATTATTGCGGCTCATACAATTATTTCAAATTACCATTTTAAATACAAAAGTAACATATATATTCTTTTTAAACACCTATGTATGAGTATGTTGACGACTGCGGATGTGTGCGAAAGGGCGTTATACGTGGTAGAGCCACGTTGCAGCTATATTACGGTTGTAGCTCTGGGTCTGCTCAACCGGGCTAGGACCACCCTTTCACAGAATACCAAGCTAAAATAGCAACTTAATGCTTTTGTTTGTTTTTGTATTGTTTCGTGCTGCTTATTCCGTCTACTTGACGTCAAGTGGAAGCTTTGGGCCATAGACTTTTAACTACAGTTAAGAATCAAAATGTAGATGCCTTGTTCACCCTTAAGGACTAAGATGGAATGCTTTGTTTCCAGTAAAAAAGGTTCTCCGGTTCTCTACACTTATCATACGAAACACAACAGTATTAAGCTGCTTTTTTACAATGGTATTCTGGGAGAGCGTGTTCCTACCCCGGTCGAGCCGACTCATTTGTGCTCCAACCATAATATAGCCGCTGTGTGGCTTTACCACGTAAGTGGTGTGCTTGTTCGTCACCGTCACGTCAATCTGTCCATATGCAAAAAAGTTGGATTATTATCGTCATGAAACACTCACCCACTACATAAATAGGTTATGTAACATAAAATGTAAAACATTATTTATAAAAAAAGCTTCTTTGGTATTGCCTCACAAATTTATAATAAACTACCTGATTCAATAAAAAATATGACCTTATTTAAATTTAAAAAGGTGCTGAATGACTTATTAATAGACAAATGTTACTATAAAATTGATGAGTTCTTGAATGACAATTTTGACTAGTTACTTTTTATTGAATATTATTATTTTTGTTATTGTAATCAATTTAATTTTATGAATTTAGAATTTTCATTAGTATTCCAATTTCAATTATTTCTATTTTATTTTATTTTATGACGTGATTTTTCAAAAGAACACTCAATTATATTTGTATGTATTTAAGACAAAACATATATTGTATTTGCATACCTCATAAGATGTACATATTATAATTTTCTGTAACACCGTTTATACCTGTATTATGCAAATAAATGAATTTTATTTGATTTGAAAACGAACATCCATATCCCCATGAAAAAATATAGTTAAGTAACAGTAGTCGAATAGCAATTTAGACTGTTTATGTCTTAATCATTAGGATACTTTCTTCCCTTTCTAATGATATCCTACTGAATCATACATGTATGCAGAAAAAAATAGAAGACGAAATAAGAATGTCGGAAATATAACGGGAGATTAAATAATGTTTTCTTTCTTTCTTCTTCCTTTGGTTCGCCTTTGACGCTGCTCCCCGTCACCAGTCTGGCAGTCTGGGTATTTTACGCCTTGCTTAAACGCATTGGTTGTACTGCCGTCTAGCGGAAGCCACAACATATTTCTGACGTATACCTTAGCCGACTCTTATGACATCCACGGCACGAAATGGAGTGATGCTGCCACAACACGGTGACATGCATTACATTTCATGCTAATATATTTCATAGACAGTTCTATTAATCTTTTGTACTTTATAATAATCACAGACTGATATCAGTTAAGGAATAGGTTCAGTATATTGAAGCATTTCGAAATTTGAATTCATCGAATTACGGTTTACATGGGCCAATGGCTGACATTCGCCTCGCGTCGCACCGGCGTAATTAATCAAAACTAACAAATTTTTAACGAGGCCAAAGTGGCGTAAACCATATACGTGGATGGCGCACATGTTAATTTGCGCAATTTTTCTTCTAAACGTGAATTTTGTTTTAAACAACTTTCGGGTATCCATGTCTGCGAAGTTTTTATTCCATATTTTTAGTAATTGGCGTTAACTTTACTTAAATAAAATGAAATTCAGAGCCATCATAGCTTGAGGGCTAAGCGTTCTCTTTGAAATTCAAAACAATGCGTACAGCAAAGGAGTGGAATAATTTGCCGGCGTATATCATTCCGTCCGAATGCAATCTCGGCGTTTTCAAGGCAAGAGTGAATAGGCTTTTGGTAAGATAAGACAGTGCGATTTACCATCTAAGGCTGGATCACCACTTACCACCAAGTGGGATTGTGGTTAAGCACTAGCTTATAATAAGTAAAAAAAAAACACACACATACACCCGGGATTTGACCTTGTCAGCTCCAATGAAATTTTTACGAGCTGATTACCACTCGGCAGTGCAGAAAACCTACATATCTGAGAAATGAAATTTTTCGAAAACATATGAAGTCCAGCAACACAAGTTGCATTAGCGCGACGGACTAATCTCTACACAAACGTCTTAAAAATTAGAGAGAGAGAAAGAGAGAGAGGAAGCCTATGCCTAGCAATGTGACGTATAAGTCTGTAACTTTTTTTTAGCTTATACAGGTTTTGAAGTCCCAATATCATAGTTAACCAAGGCTAAAAACGACACTTAGCGAAAATGCTCTCACCGCTCAGGGGCCATACAAGAGCACACACAAAGGATTCCTACCATTTTGTCAGCGAGATTAAAGACCTACATCTGGCAGACAATGAAACAATGGTCAGTTTCGATGTACAGTCTCTGTTCACATGCTTACCTGTTGAAGACTGCATCTCAATTGTAACTAAAAGGCTGGAAGAAATCAACATGCCTTTAGAATATGCATTATTACTCAGACAATGCCTTACATCTGGCTAGCTATTGTGGATAGAAGATTTCTACAAGCAAGTAGATGGTGTGGCGATGCGTTCACCTGTATCTCCCATTGGCGCTGATATATTCATGGAAGACTTTGAGGAGGAAGCCCTGCTTACTTCTCCCATATTCACGTTAATGTCAATGTCTGACACATCTCTACATAGTATAGAACTCGCTTCCTGCCGTCTGTACGCTTAGAACTTTTAAATGTTTTGTTTTGTTAAATTTTATGTATTTATAATACATATTTTAAATATATTTTAGCTTGCGGCACTCCTTCCGCATATAAACTTTAACGATGCCAAATCTCACACTCCTCATTGCACACGTGCTTAAAAAGGGGTGCAAAGTTTTTTCTTTACGTATTAATATATAGAATAAGTAGCTGTCGAATATGTTGGGTAATGTTATTTGTAGCTCCATCTAACAGAGTTTCACCAAGTAAGCACCGGGACTTCGAACGTAGTATGTTTTGTGTCTCCACTTAGGGAACGGGAAGTTATGTGTTACAAACTTGGTGATGCACAGGTGTTAATTGCGACTTTAGAGGTACAAGAGACCAATGAAGCTTGGTCCCTGGGATTATATATTTCAATGCGAGAAGCAGCTAGAACCGAAAGTTCACTTGTAAGTGGCACTTGACAGCAACTGTTATCGACAAGACATAAATTAATAAATTTAATCCCAGTGTGATTCAATTATTAAACGTCAGTTTTAACGGCGTTATGTTACGAGTTTGCGACGTCTTATTCTAATAAATATTGTTAATAATCTCACTGCTGAAGTGTGATTGGGATTTAATTCCATCATTCATTTATATGACGGCTATGATGAATCTGAAAATTATGGTGTAATTAAACTATCAGGCTATGGGCTTGAGAATTTTTTTAAATTTTCTTATCACTTAAATCAAATGAAATTCTTATCGTTGACAAAAATTTATCACCATAATCATAATGGCAGCCATAAGTCCACTTAAAATCATATAAATCCAGAATATATGTTTTTATTAATATTTTTTAAGGATACGGTTACTAAACCGTGTATTGGCGGTGTAAGAATACCCTGGTAGGTGTCATAAAAAGAAACAGAGGAAAAAATCCAAGAAATCGGCAGTAGCATCTTCCAAATATAAACTATGAAATATAATACTGTGGTTGCCAACACGCCTGCCAAACGTCGTAACTATAATTAATCCTCCTCCCCTCATAATGTAATATATGGGAGAAGCCTATTTTTAGCACTGGACTTTTGATAATACGTAACTGTAACGGTTACAAAATAGTATTAACATAATTAATATAAATAATTCAATTGCGGACTGATTCACATCGGCAAACAATTCCCAATAGAGTTCCCAATTATATAAAAACTTTTTCATTAATCATTAGATATTATAAATTCGCGCGTATAGAGGAGCAAGTAAATGAGAACACATATACCTCTCTCTTCTAACAGATTCTCTCAGTAGTACCAGTTTGACGTAACTTTAATTTTTAGTCCTTTTTTTTTAACTTACCCCCAAACTAGGATTTTCTCATGGATCGTAGATGCAGCTTACATACACAAATTGAACAAGGACAAACATCAAGAACCGTAACAATTATTAGTTCCGTATCTTTCAATGCGGGATTCAAACCCGCGGTCCCCAGCGCTGCAACGTATTTCTAAGCCACTGCACCACGGAGCTGTCAACTCGATCTCAACTTAATTTAACATTACTATACATCTCGATCACACGCGCTTACTGTAGATAGGGCTTTATACTGAAAGATATTAAGAATTCAGTTTAAAACCCTGCCTACAGTAAATAATAAACTTGAAAAAAGTGCAGGTAGATCTAAGCCTACTACAGAGCGACCGGCTTGGCATACGGTGTGTTTCTAATGCAACTCGAGCTGCTGCTACTCGGGTTACGGCAACAGCTTGTTCTGACGCCACGCTGCAGGGTTCACCAAACGCTGAAGGTAAGTCTTTTTCTTCTTATAATTAATACTTGCGATTGTCGTTACTTAGTGAAACTCCAGCAATCACAATTTGTGTTATATTTGTATAAATATTTGTAGTGATATTGTCAAGTGTTTATCCAAACTTTTTCTTCTTCATCAGTTCACAAATTTCCACTGCTGGACACTGGTCTTTCCCATTATAAGGAGAACTTGGCTTTATCATCACTCTTGGAAGGGTTGAAGATTACAATAAGCAACGTCTCGCATCCTTCACTCTGATGCTGGTCTGGGTATTTATGTGCTGTTAAATATATTTTTTATATTGAATAGGCCAACTGATGGCGATCGATTGATCAAATTGCAGAATACGTTATTACCCACGACGACAAAGATGAAATGCCTCGTTTCCAGTAAGAAGGATCTCTGGTTCTCTACACTCACTCTGCGAAACACAGCTGCATTAAGCTGCTATTTTACGCTGGTACTTTGTGAGAGCTTGTTCCTTCCCAGGTCAAGTCGAATTCCTTCTTAGGTCAAGTCGAATATTTTGTGCTACAACCATAATATAGGTGCAGCGTGGCTCTAACACGTGTAAACTAGATGATTATATAACATTTTATTCATTATTTCGTTTAAATTAATGAATGGATGATTTTTATTCAATATTTATTATTACAAATTACTTATTGTGAGTCATTTTTATTCACCACTGGTTCGGAAAAAACCTCTGTTCTGGGAAGAACCAGCAAGAAATCCAGCGGGATTTTTAAACATATTTCACTTTACAATAATTTTGTATGTACATTTTTAATTAATTTTAATAAAACCAACATAGTGTCGATCACGTTGTTCAATAGGGTTGTTTTAATTCATGTATTTTTTGATATTATAATGACCCTTTTTGTACAAATTTTGTTTAATAAAACTTTTAGACTTATTTATTGACAAACTGTGAATATTTTCTGGAATTGGTTGTAAAAGCGTATATTTTTCACCATAAATGAATTACTAATTCTGTGGAGTCTAATAACTGGCATTACAAGCTCATGTTTGTTTTTCGTATATAAAGTATGAACATCCTTATTCTTATCAAAGCTATTTATGTTTTTATGTACATATATTACATTTTCATAAATATATTGTTATGCCAAAGTTAATAAGTTTATTTCTTTAAATTTTTCTCAGAGGCACTCTTTACAATTTAAGTTATAAATCACCCCTTACGGCTGTCTCTTACAAAATAAATATGGCTGCATTATCAGTCACATTATCCCATAGCAAAATTTCATAAGACGTTACGCTATGAAAGTAACTAAAATAAACTAATCTAGCTGTGTCAACATGGGTGCGACTTCTAATTTTTCTTACAGCATGTGCTGCAAGACTAAGTCTGCTTGCTAATTTAGATATATTATGGGGGCCCCGTTGAAGCTTGGCATCACTTGTAATAAATACCAAGGAAAACAGTGGTATCCGTAAGACCCAACTTTTCAGTTTAACATTAGGTATTGTAAATTACATAAAAACATTTAGTCTCATTGCCGTTTAAGAGCAAATTTTTAGCGTTAAACCAATATACTAATTTCGATATAGCATTATTTTTATCGTCATAATTTATTGGCTGCTGTTTGAAATTGAAAATTAAAGAGGTATCGTTAGCAAATAAGTACAAGTCTACAGCTGAACATGCACTTATCTCGTTGTAAAGAGAATCTGTCTTGATTGCCGCGTTCAATTCGGTACGATTTAGGTCCTGTAAATTCAATCGCGATATAAACATTTCATCTTCAGCGCAAAGTTCTTAGATGGTTGACGGGATGCCGAGATTAAAGCCAGACATGTGTTATGTTAATTAAGTGGCTATGACCAATTCTCCCTGCAACAGAAGAAGCAACGGAATTCACATAGGTTCAGCAGTGGCAGCATTCAAACATGAAAAAATAAACGATTATTCAGGCAAAGCTAAATATTCTGGGACGTAACAACTGTCGTGTCAGAACTTCCATGCTTAATTAAAACAGATAAAATCCATAGCAAATTGACGATACCTGTAAGCAATACGAAATAGGGCACCTCTCTCATAGATCCCGATATTATTTGGCAGTTTTCCAAAATAATTACCTCATGTAAACCATTCGTCCACTCGCCGAGTACTGCATGCAGTGAATTGTTAATGTGGATGCGGCATCTTATTTTTTAAACGTAACATAAACACTCACTCCTGTCACCCAGAGTGGTAGACAGAGACATCCATTTGACATGATCCTAACATACCTCTTTCGTCTTCTTTACATATACCAACGCAAACACATGCTCGTTGATTAAGTTTACTTTTAATTTGGCCCACCTTTAATATATCGTCAATTTAGTTGATGAACTTTCGTCTAGGGTATCCCTGGTCGATGCTTCCATTCACTTCTGCAACATGGATTGCTTGTTAAGATGCAAAGTGTTTTTCAACAAAAACAAATGACTTCAATAATCCTAAGGTGTCGATCTGAGCCTGTCATTAATCTTGATAATTTCATCATCATCATCATTAAAGCCCTTCACAAGTCCACTGCTGAACATAGGCCTCCCCCAAAGAATGCCACAAAGCACGGTGCATGTCTTACCAGGTCGTCACTCCATCTTGTGGGGGGACGCCCTACACTTCGCCTGCCGGTACGAGGCTGCCACTCGAGAACCTTTCTTCCCCATCGGTTGTCGGTTCTTCGAGCTATATGGCCGGCCCATTGCCACTTCAGCTTACTAATCCGTTGGGCTATGTCGGTCACTCTGGTACTACTGCGGATATCCTCATTTCTGAGTTTATCACTCAGAGAAACTCCGAGCATAGCCCTCTCCATAGCTCGCTGAGCGACCTTGAGCTTCCTCATCTGGCCAGCAGTGAAGGACCACGTCTCATTTCCATATGTAATCACTGGCAACACGCACTGTGCGTACAGTCTCGTTTTCAAGTTTTGAGGTATACCTGACGAGAAGATGTGCCGTAATTTCCCGAACGCTGCCCAACCGAGTTGAATCCGTCGATTGACCTCTCGGTCGAAGTTGGACTTACCTAGTCGGACTATTTGTCCCAGGTAAACATACTCGTCAACAACTTCGAGCTTAGTGCTCCCAAGAACTACCGGCATAGGTGTGACATGGACATTAAAACTGATCTTTGTTTTGTCCATGTTCATCTTAAGACCTATCCGTTGGGAAACACTATTAAGGTCATTGAGCATAGTGCGTAGGTCCTCCAGCGATTCTGCCATAAGGACTATATCGTCGGCAAATTGAAGGTGAGTGATGTACTCGCCATTGATGTTGATACCGTATCCTTTCCTGTCGAGAAGCTTGAAAACGTCTTCCAATGCAGCGGTGAAGAGTTTCTGGGATATGACGTCACCCTGTCTTACAGCTCTTTGCAGTTGGATAGGTTTCGTACTCTGGTTCTGTACTCGGATAGCCATCGTAGCTCTACTGTACAAACACTTCAGCACTTCGATATACCGACAGTCAACTTGGCACCGCTGAAGGGACTGCAGCACAGCCCAAATTTCGACGGAATCAAAGGCTTTCTCATAGTCCACATACGCCAGACATAGTGGCAAATTGTACTCTTCGGACTTCTGTTCAATTTGCCGAAGGGTATGTATGTGGTCTATGGTGCTAAAGCCCTTTCGGAAACCGGCTTGTTCGGGAGGCTGGAAGTCGTCAAGTCTGCGCGCGAGACGATTCGTAATGACTCTCGAATACAGCACGTAGACGCGGCTCAGAAGAAAAATCGGTCTGTAGGTCTTCAAGAGAGCGTTGTCACCTTTCTTGTAGAACAAGACCACCGCACTTCTGCTCCACGCCTCCGGTGTAATGCCACCATAGAGGACGGAATTAAATAGCTTCTGAAGGACTTCAAGTACCGGTCTTCCACCCGCTTTCAGAAGCTCCGCTGTAATTCCATCCTCGCCTGGGGCCTTACCGTTTTTAAGATGCTGGAGAGCCATTCTAATCTCGCTCAGTCTGACGTCCGGGATATCTTCGGAATAGTGTCGGATGAGTCTCGTTCTTGGATCGTTACTCACACTAGCGTGTGGCTTCAACGATGACGTGTACAGCTGCCGATAGAACCTCTTAATCTCACTCAAAATCTCAGATGTCACGGAAACGATGCTGCCACACTCTGTCTTCAGCTTTGACAGTTGGCTTTTTCTGGCAGACAGATCTCTGGCAAAGACTTTGGAGCCTTGGTTCCGCTCGATCGCTTCTTCAATACGAGCTGTATTGAATTTGCGTAAGTCCCGCCGCATGCATTTGGAGATCTGTCTGTTCAGTTGCCTGTACGCTGTCAAGTCTGTTGAAGAATGTAGCTTCATCTCCCGTCTAACAGCCATGAGATTAAGAGTGTGATCGGAGAGTTTTTGTGTTCTGCTGCGGCGGTTCTTGCAGAACTTAGCTCCGACCGCATGGACAGTTTTCACGAGCTTGTCATTCATATCGTCCACTTCATTGCAGTCTTCTAGGCACTGAAAACGGTTTCGTTACTCGAGTTGAAAGGTTTCGGGACTTTGGAACAGAGCACGAGAAGGACGGAGCGTTGACTTCATTAGACGAGATCTTTCCAACTTAACGTTTAGGTTCAGTGTGCCTCTAACCATTCGGTGATCGCTACCAGTTTTCACCCTCGCGATCACGGAGACATCACTGAACAGATGTCGTCTGGTCGTCATAATGAAGTCAATCTCATTTTTTGTCGAACTGTCGGGGCTCGACCAGGTCCACTTCCTGTGGGGCCGCTTCTGGAAGAAAGAGTTCATCATAAAGAGTCCCTCTTTCTCCATGAAGTCGGCCAGCTGCTGGCCCCTTGGGTTCCGTTGCCCTATTCCAAATTTCCCTACTTTCAGCTCACCGTTCTCTCTTGTGCCTAGTTTTGAATTGAAGTCTCCCATTAACACCGTATATTGAGTTTTGGAGGAATGCATGGCTCTGGAGATATCCTCATACATTTCCTACACCTCCTTATCGGGGTGTGCCGAGGTTGGTGCGTAAACCTGTATGACCTTCAGCGAATACCGTTTGGTGATTCTGAGTATAAGGTACGCAACCCTCGTCGACACACTCCCGATCTTTACAACGTTGTTAACGAGAGACATGTGGACGATAAATCCGACACCTCCTTGGGACAGATGGTCGCCCTCCCGGTGATAGAGCAAGTTGCCGGATTCGAGGATTACCGTGTCCTCCCCCTCTCTTCGGACTTCGGATAATCCTATAATATGCCAGCGCATCTCGTCTATCTTTTCTTCCAGCTCCACGATCTTCTCGTCAGTCCTCAGGGTGCCTGCGTTGAACGTTGCCAGGTCGAGTCGTCTAAGGTGGCAACCGAACCTCCACCGGAGATTCTTAGCAGCCCCTGCCCCGCCGTTACCATGGTTGCCACCGTAGCCAGGAATAGCGGGGCCGCCGGGGACTGGGGGCCGTCTGTTTGTTGCTTTAGTCATTGGGGGGTATTTGCCATAGTTGCCACGCTTGGCGAGCGGGTTGGCAACCGCAGTTTTTTTTTATTGAAATTTTGTCTCTTATGAGGAAGATGCTTCTGCCCATCTCCTGCCTCTTTCCCTTTGTCGCCTTCTTGAACGTCTTGAACGCCACTACACGGCATTATTTATTATAATTTAATAATTAAGATAATTGAAGTCTGATGAATTCTCAATATTTTTAGGCCATCCGCAGGTGTTACCGGTGTTTTCGCTTTTTGATTTCATAACTCTGCCAACGCGTCTTTCTTATTTTTTTTCACGTCAAAATATATCACTGATACAAAAAACAATATAATTCGTAAGAAATCAACTTCAGAGAGCGTTTCTTATCAATTTTTAAAATGTATCTATATAAGCAACAAGCTTCCAATACGCCTGCTGTATCAAATATTCATTATCTCATCATAAAGGTTATTTGGAAAGCGAATTCGGGCGCTAGAACCAAGTAATTTGGCAGCGATGTACGGACAAATTGAATGCTTCTACAACAGTATCGAATAAAATCGTTAGTGCCTTCATTAATAAAAAAAATCCTGCTATATGTTCATTGTATTGGCTTTAAGGAAGTCCTCTCTCTACCCTACTTCGTTGTTTATAACTTTACGGTTTAATGAATATTTTATTTGACTACATCTTTTTTATTTTTCTTTACAAATTATAACTCAGCATATCCATCACTATTTTATTTCTAGAAACAAGTAAAATTTTGTTGTACAGTAAAATCACTGCTAACCATATGTACTAATTTGTTTCAACATTAAACAGAACTAACTTTAGCCTGTGGCTTCTCCGTCTGAAGGTCGTAAAGAGGCATAATTTAAAAAAAAATACAGTTAATGTGATATTCCAAGACTTAAGACTGAATAAATGTGTAATTACAGAATTACGCTCCATCTCTAACACAAAAGAACCGTGCATTTTTGGGATAATAAGCAGCTTATGCCACTCTTCGATCCACAAAAAATAAATATTTTCTTTGAAAAAAAAATTATATCCGAAAAAAGAACAACAAACACAAACACTTGTAAATTTACAATATAAGTAGGGATTGATATATATTGTATATATATTATATTGATATATATTATACCTTCTTCTAAGATTACTATAAAACTCGCCCCGGCTTCGCCTAGGTAGGATCTATTAATATGCTGTTATTTATATATGAAATGATCATCAAATACTTACTATTTATTTTATCATATTTTTAATTACATCGAAAAATTGTAAAAATGAAACTTGGTGAAACCACGAAAGCGTGGATGACCCTCACCAAGAATATGAACTTTATGGGGAGAGTTTCGTCAGTTTCGAGAAGGACGCTAAGCTTTCACCAGTCAGAGTGGACATAGATTCATTACCTAATTTTCCAGAGAGTAGTGCAACTGAGGTAGGATTTATGAGACCTTATAAACTGAGGCCTATTGACATCTCTTCTCCGCCTCCAAAGAAACAGTGCACTCAACTGTTTGATGGTTACTCGCCTGTAATGGATTCACTGTACGCAGATGCCAAAATTAGTCTGATGGAGTACGATCAAAATGGTTTTGAATCAGATCTTTTTCCAGGTACAGGAATCTCCTTAGTGGATGCATCCATGCTAGATGACCTACTCATTCATAGTGTTTACAACAAACGGACGACCTGTAAATGGTTTTGAGCACTTAATTGACACTGGTGACCATAAACCAATTTCTGTCTCCCCATATCGGCTCTCACTTCTAAAAAAAGATATTTTGCAAAAAGAGATTGCCAAAATGCTTGATGAAGATATTATCGAACCTTGTACTTCACCTTGGGCAGCACCCGTTGTTATGGTGCCCAAAAAGGAAGGAGGCATAAGAGTATGCATAGATTATCGGCAACTTAATGCCATAACAGCTCCAGACACTTATCCGCTACCCAGGATTGATGATTTGTTACATGATGCGAAGCCTACGCCTTACATGAGTACCGTAGACCTTCGAGCTGGATACTGGCAAATCAAGGTCAAGAAAGCTGATCAGAATAAAACAGCATTTGTTACACCGTTTGAGGTATATAAATTCAAAAGAATGCCCTTTGGCTTGCGTAACGCTCCAGCAACCTTTCAAAGAATGATGGACAGGTTTCGGATAACCCTGAGCCACATTAAAATTTTGATCTATTTAGATGATTTTATCGTGATGTCTGCAACATTCGAAGAGCACCTTGAAGACCTACAAAGTGTCTTTAATAGACTCAAAGAATTTAACTTAATTGCTAATAGAGAAAAGTGCAACTTTTGTTGTTCCAATGTCAGATACTTGGTTCACTATATTACCCCTAATGGATTAGAAGTAAATTCTGATAAGATTAATTCTATATTGAAGATGCCACCTCCGCGAAATCTCAAGCTTTTGTTATCTTTTATCCAAATGTGCTCCTGGTACAGGCGCTTCATACCCAATTTTGCTAAGATTGCTGAGCCACTAACACGTTTAACGAAAAAGAATGTTGAGTGGAAATGGAAAGACGAACAAAGAAGGGCTTTTGAAGAATTGTGTAAGCTATTGACAACTTCACCTGTACTTGTACAAGCAGATGAAACAAAACCGTACATCCTCAAAACTGATGCTAGCAGTTATGCTATCGGTGCAGTATTAGTGCACGGGGAGGGCGAAAAAGAACATCCTGTCGAGTATGCCAGTCGACTCTTAACGAAGGGTAAGCGTAACTATTCAACAACAGAACGAGAGGCTCTTGCTGTGGTGTGGGCGGTAGACAAATTTAGAGGCTATATAGAAGGAGCAAAAGTAACAGTCTTGATTGACCATCAAGCTCTTAAGTGGCTTATGTCCCTTAAGTCCCCTACAGGACGCTTGGCACGATGGGCTCTACAACTTCAACCTTTTGAATTAACGATAAAATATATCACTGGTCGTACAAATGTAGTTGCCGATTGCATGTCCCGACCAAATTGTGAACCTGAAAACGAAGTAGATTGTGGCGTTTGCTCTGTTGTTATTGATATGCCACGTAAACGACCCAAAGATATGAGAGCTGAGCAGTTAAAGGATGAACAAATAGTTAAGATAGTGGAATGTTTAGAAGGAACAGATGAGGAAAAAGCTAGATACTGGAGCCGAAAAGGATACGTCATGAATCAAGGGTTACTGTATCGATACGGAACCGAGAATAATACCGAAGAAGCCCAATTAGTTGTACCAAAACACGAATAGCTTAAAGTCATAAAAACATATCACGATGAAGCCATAGCTGGACACAATGGTCCAATGAAGACAATCGAACGTATTACGCAGCGTTATTTTTGGAAAGGAATAAGGGGACAGATTGAGGCTTATGTTCGTAAATGCTTGGACTGTCAACGGTATAAGCCTTCTAATCAGAAGTCAGCAGGTCTCTTACAAACCACAATAAGCAACCAACGGTTTGAAGTAGTGGCATTTGACCTTTTGTGGCCATTACCCCATACACCAAACAATCATAGTTGGATTTTCATTGTAGAAGATGTGACTACACGTTGGCTAGAATTGTTTGCTTTAGAGCAAGCAACGGCGGAAGAATGTGCAAAAATACTGCTTAATGAGATAATACTGAGATATGGTGAGACACCACGTCGATTCATTAGGGATAACGGTTCACAGTTTGTTAGCAATGTGATACAGCAGCTAACATTTTGCCTGAACATACAACATGGATTGACAGCCGTATATCATCCTGAAACTAACCCAGTAGAAAGACGAAATCGTTATATTAAAACACAGCTTGCGATTTTAGTCGAAGGTCACCACACTCTATGGTCTGATAAGTTACCTAGCATACGTTTTGATATGAATACTGCTCGTTCAAGTACCACAGGGTTTACTCCAGCTAACTTGACATTCGGGCGTGAGCTACGAACTCCAAATGACGTAATACACGACATACGTAAAGTAATTAAGAATAAAACCTTTATTCCAGACATAACACCGAGACTGTTAATGATGTCTGAAATAATCAAAAGGGCAAAAGAAATTCAAGAAATGAAAAAGGAACATAGAAAAGAGTATGTGGATCAAAAAAGGCGAGAAAGTCCAAACTATTAGCCTGGAAGTCTAGTACTGGTGGACTCGCATACCCTAAGCAAGGCTAGTCATGGATTTAGCTCAAAGCTTGCTCCCCGGCGAGACGGACCTTATGTCATCACGCGTAGGCATGGGCCAAGTTCATTTGAAGTTGCGCATTGTGATACCAAAGTACCAGCTAGAATTTATCATGCATCTGCGCTACGACAGTATAATTCCGGAAGCAATGCTGAAATACCACAACCTGTAAACGTACTCCGGAAAAGAGGTCGACCGAAGAAGAAATCCAATTAATTCCTGCCTTACTTGTTGGGACCCCTGCGTAGGCAGAGGGGGAGACTGTAACATTACATCATTAACTCCCACAAACTCAACTAGATGACGCTGTACGTATGTAAATCGCGCCAACAAGATATACTCCGATTTGCCATATAGGGTCCGAAGCCTGCTTTAGTTTATATAGCTTCACTAGGGATTCCTAGACCGCAAAATAGCTGCTACGTTACGAACGTTAAGGAACAACGCGCCTACAGAGGTGGTAAACCTTTTGCTTCCCTCGTGGAACTTAAGGTTGTAAGCTGTCTGTAGGAGCGAAGTACAGTCAATATTATTGTCATATTGTGTCGTACAATAAAATCGAGTTTTCGTATCTCCGTCTATTATTATTCGCCGTCCGGACTGACCTCCCGCCTCATTACAATATAAATAAGGTTTCAGCGTAATAAAGGTTCAGTTTTATTTATAAGACAGATGATAATATCTTTGCGCTTCTTTGAATGTCCTTTTTTGATATTTTGACACACGTAGGAATTAGATTATGGTATCTGCATCTCTTAGGGAAATTTGAAAAAACGTCGGGAAATAAATAGTTAAATTAAACGCGATAAAATCCAGTAAAAGAGTTTCTGGTTCTCTATACGTACCATAAGTAACGCTGGTATTCTGTAAGAGCTATAATCCTATATATTATAGGTACGTCATGGCTCTACCACGTAAAAAACTTAAGAGAGTAAACTGTTAAATGGAGAGTGTCAATGTTAGGGTGTCGATTTCGGTAAATCAATTTTGATATTTTGAAAAACTCTTTCAAGAAATGCAACATCTGCCATATAATTAGTAACACCTAACGCATAGCAATTTTTTTTAAGAAAAAGAAGTAGAAAATAGTAAGCGACACTGTTAAGTGCAGAAATTTTTATATTATAATATTTAATAACCATATTCAAATTGATATTAAATTTCGCAACTTGCCTACAAAGCGGAATTAACTTGAACTTTTGTAATAAATATATAACTAAAAATTTTATCTATATAAATATTGTGAATATAAATGTTGCTGTGGCCTATGTCATAAAAGGTTATGTGTTAGAAATTGTCCCATTTTAAGGAAAAAGCTATTAGAATATATATTAGTGGCTTTAATTCCTCGATACACTATTTCCGTTGTATGTATATTTCAGGCGTCGCTTATCTCGCTTTTTGTGGTACGAGATTCAAAGTCGAAAGATCAAACTCGAGACAGGGCGCTCAAGCCAACGCGGTGGCCTTTTTATTGTCTACCGGCAAACATAATTAGCGGGCCGCATTTGTTATGAGTTTAAAAACCCTGTTTTTTATCCCTTTGAAAATGATATATTTATATATATTATATCCTTTGAAAAGATTTTAGCACCTAATGAATAGCGGAACAAATACAATAAAAATAACAACGTATCAAAGCTCCACTACTGAACACAGGCATCCGACAGGAATATTTTGCCGTGGTTGTAACTGCAGTTTTTTTTATTCAGCTATTATCAGAAAGATGCTGCTGCACATCTCCTGGTTCAGTTTCCTTCTGTAGCCTCTTACAACACCCACGGGATTAAATAAGGTAGTGTATATTCCTTACACCGCCACTAAACGGTTAGCAGATGTTGGAAATTTCCAGTTAATTCAAAATACATCGCACGATAGAAAACGCAATAAAAGCTGACGGTGAAAGTAATGAAATTTCAGTACTATCGTATATTAGACGAAAGCATGATATAACGTCATTGTCCTCTCAATTGTACTGCTAGAAAACATTTGTTCGATAATCGCTGCAGCGAACTAATGAGTTTACAATAATGAGTTACGTAATGACCCGAACCGTGGTCGTCGTCCCACCTGGCAATTTTCCAAGCAATCAACCAATAGTTTGACTGATACTATATCTCTTTAATTTTAATTTTTAAACCTCGTTAAAATTTACTATTTCTCTCTGTTTGTAATATTGAAAAATCGAAGCTGCTTTTATTGTCATACTTTTCAAGTAATGTCCGTCAATTTTAGGTCCTACAAGTTTACTACTGAACATGGATATTTGTCGTGAAGGAAGGATTGACTTAATCACCACGCTTGGCAAACGGATTGGCGATTGATATACGAGATCTTATACCTTTGGTACTGTTCCCTGCTATCGAATATTTTACATCTGATGAAAACGAGTTATTTATATCACCATCTATCGGGAGGTATAGATATTTTTCTGCGTTTCAGTTTCATTCGTGAAAGAATAGCATTATGAATTCTCTTAAACCACCACTACACAAACATAAACATTGCCAAACGTACCTTTATTTAAAGGATAAAAAAATTTACAGTACGTGAAGTTGTCACAAATATTTGGATTAATTTATTTTAACATAAAATATAACGTTATTGAAGTAATACTTTTTAGGTATCATTCATCATAATTACAGCCCTTCACAAGTCCACTGCTGAACATAGGCCTCCCCCAAAGAATGCCACAAAGCACGGTCCTGAGCCACCTGCACCCATCGACTTCCTGCATATCTTACCAGGTCGTCACTCAATTTAGTGGGGGGACGCCCTACACTTCGTCCGCCGGTACGAGGCCGCCACTCGAGAACCTCCTTTATACTTTTCGGTATAAAAAAAATAATTATAGTGCACAATACACATCATTACTGCCCGCGATGAGCCCACAGTGCTACATTATGAAAAAATATACAGGGATCGAGCGGATTATAACTATAATATTTTCATATTTTCTTATAAATTATGATAAATTTCATCAAACAAGCCCAGTGAATATTGGATCTACCAAAACAATTAAAACCCTCGTTTTGTTTTAAACGAACAAACTGATAATTTTTGAACTAGTTTGACAATAATTTTGTGTTCAAATCAAATTCGTTTTATCTTGTACACTAGTTTAAGCAAATTTATTACAACTCCAAAAATATTCTTGTGGCAAAATACCTTCTTACTTATTCTTTTAAAACAGTTATTATTGGCAACGATTTTTAGATTTTTAAACCTTTTTCCCTTTAAAACACCGTCGCGTGGTTTTAATCAGTATAAAAGAATTCCTTGTGACCTCAGAAAAATGTCATCTACAATTAACCCTAGATAAATTATTAGATATCAAAATCCTTCACCCTATCACTAATTTACCATTATAAAGTATAATATAGCAGCTGTCCTGTCTTCATGGTGTTTTTATGTTGTGTTTTGTGCGAATAATCACTTTAAATAACTAGCGTTAAGTGCTAAAGTAATTGCTGCGGATCATTGAGCTATACTTACTTATCGTCACGCACAATCCCTGACGGGGTAGCCAGAGAGAACAGATCGCCAAGTGTCACGATCCTTACATACCTCTTTCCCTTCTTTCAGATTCATTATCTTCTTCATACATGCACGTCTAGGTATCCGAGTACTCTTGACCCTCCCCTCTTCGAGCAATTTGCTCACATGGTCTTCGAAAGTTAGTCTCGGTCTACCTCGACACCTTTTAATATTAACTTTCGCGCTATATATTTTCTTCACCATTCGGTCTTCACTCATTCTCTCAACGTGCCCAAACCATCAAAGCACGCCCTTATCAATTTTTGTGATAAGATCATCTTTCAAACCTGCCATATTGCGAATCTCTTCGTTTCGCTTTCGGTCGGCCATGGTGACGCCGCACATTTTACGAAGAGATCGCATCTCCACTGCATTCAACTTGCTTTTATGCTTCTTCTGGCATATCCAGGTTTCGCTGCCATATGACAAAGTCGGAACCAATACTGCGTTATGTATTGCAAGACGTGCACTCTTCACTACGCCTTGCCTTTTGACTAACGCAGTCAGGGCACCATTGACTTTGTTCCCGGCAGCGACACGCCTGTCCACATCTAAATCACATCTTCCATCCCGGCTAAAAGCACTCCCCAAGTATACAATTTCATTTACCTGTTCTAGACATTCCTGATTTACCTATATTTCACACTTCGTTCTCTCTTCGTCTCTTTCAAATACCAGAACCTTAGTTTTATTAGCATACAAGCGGAGGCCTTTAATTTCACATTCCTCTTTCATGCACGTGACTAATGCCTGCAGTTCTGCCTCTGATGGTGCAATAAGCACTGCATCATCAGCATACAGCAGACAATTTACCTTAATGTCACCCAATTTCACACCCAAACAGCTATCTTTCAGCTTCTGTAAACAGCTGTCGAGATACAGTATGAACAGCCAGGAAGACATGACACAACCCTGTTTTACGCCCGTTTGGACGCTAAACATGAGTGACAGGTCATGCCCTACCCGCACACAGGCTTTACAGTCACAGTAAAGTGACTGCACCGCCCTTAGCAATCGACCATCCACACCATACCCCGGCAACAGTTCCCACATTTTCTTCCTTACAACCTTATCAAATGCTTTCTCAAGATCCACAAAAGCACAGAAAATCCTCTAGTTAGCAGCCAGAAGCCTTTCCTTGATGATGCGGAGAGAAAACATTTGATCCGTGCATCCTCTTCCAGGTCTAAATCCGCATTGTGCCTCCCATAGAAATCTTTCCGATTTCTCTTGCATCCTACGTGTCAAAACCTTCGAGTAAACTTTACTTGCTAAACTGGTCAAGCTAATCGCCCGATAACATCCGCAGTCAAAATGTGAACCTTTACCTTTATATAAAGGCACAATGACTGCGGATCGCCAATCATCCGGGACATCCCCCGTCCGCCAGCACAAATTGCACAGCAGATGAAAGCTGTCCCAGACGCGAGGCCCACCATACTTGACCATTTCAGCAGTAACTCTGTCTAGTCCCGCAGCCTTACCACATATCAAACTTCGAATCGCACGTTCAATCTCTTTCATACTGATGACCTCAGCGTCATCGAGGTCCGGGTCTGGCGTACCAGTCTCGGCGTCATCCCCGGATCCCTCACTAAGATCATCACACGCATACATTTCTCTATAAAATTCGCTCCATCGCTGCATGACGTCCGATTTTTCTGAGAGGACGTCATTAGTTCTCGAAAGCACTTTGTTCATTCTTAAGGCCGTCGCACCACTTCGGGTCCTTCCAACCTCTTTCCAGAAGAGTTTGGAGTTCTCCTTAAAGTTGCGCGACAACCTTTCGTCCGCTTCCATTCTACACCTTTCACACACTTCCTCAATCAATGCTTTCGTGTGAACTTTCTGGAGCTTATATCTTTCTTTCATCTTCTCTCTCATATCCTTATCATTACTAGAGGCCAAGTAGTGTAACCATGCTTTCTTCTTCTTCTCTACAGCTTCTTTCACTTCATCATTCCACCATGCATCTCTTCTTTTGCTACTGCCTCTTTTTATTGTTCCACACACTTCTTCCGCTGCACTTACCATTCCATCCCTAAGGTTCTGCCATGTTCTTTCCACACATTCTTTTCTGCAATCGATGTTGTCGAGCTTTTCGGCTACCCTCGCATGATATTTGTCCCTAGTATCCGCTTCCTGAAGCTTCCAGCTTCGGATGCGATAGACCGACTGTGGTTCTGTTACTGTCTTCCGGTAGCGCCATTCCGCGAACAGACCCCTAAATCTAGTAATCACTAGATAGTGATCCGTTCCAAGGTCAGCACCCCTGAACACTCGCGTATCCATCACCTTTTTTCGCAGTCGGTCATCCACCAGGAACAAATCGATCATACTTCTCTCATTCTTTCTTTCTCTAGTATACATATGGATTTTCTTGTGATTAAACCTAAGGTTCGTCACAAGAAGACGCTTTTCCTTGCATACCGCCAGTATGAGCTTGCCAGCATCATTAAACCTTTTATTGCCAAACTTTCCAAGCACCGACTCGTACCCTGGTCGAGCGGTACCTACCCGTCCATTCAAATCACCACATACAACAATTCTTTCGTTTCCCCTAGCCAAATCTAGAACTTCTCTTACATTCTCCCAAAACTCCTCCAGCTCCCTGGACGAAGAAGCTACCGGCGCATAAACAGCCAAAACGAATAACGTCGTCAGTCCCAATTTAAAGCGAACCCAGAGAAGTCTTGAGTTCACAACCTTATATTCAGTCATTACATCGACCAACCGAGACGACAACAGCACCCCCACTCCCTGGCGGGCGCTCTCGCTCTCCGGGACTCCGGACCATAGAGCTAACGCCCCACCAGGGAGCTCTTCAGTACCACTGCCCTTCCGTTTGGTCTCCGACATACACAAGACATCTAATTCTCTTTCTTTCATTATTTCGATTAACTCATTCGTCTTATCTGTCATGCCTCCTCTTACATTCCACGTGCCAACTCTGCACTCTGTCCTCCACCTTCCGCCGTGTTGGGCTGTGCGTGACGGGTGGCGGTCCCCATCGCCGCTTTGCGCGCTGCATTCCACACCAACGGGGATGAGCTGGTGTGCGTCGCCTTGGGGGGATGCCCTAACCCTTGTTGGCATGGGTGCGCAGCTTAGTAGAATTGCAGCCCTGAAAAGGGCTGGCAGGGGTCGCGACGAGCACGCTTCTACAGTGACCCCCTAATCATTGAGCTATGCGTGCTAAATCTTCGTTAATATTTTGAAATGCGGAAGAAGTCTTACAAGAAAAAGTAAAGTAAAGTTGCAGCCTATTTACGTTCCACTGCTGGGCACAGGACTCCTTTCATTTCTGAGAGGTTTTTAGGGCAAGGAAATGACCACCGCGCTGCCTCAATGCGTGTTGGCGAACTTCACATGTCTTCAAAATATTTTTTCTTAGACATGCAGGTTTCCTCACGATGTTTTCCTTCATCGCTGTGCACGTGGTAAATCAGCACTTAAAATTGCAATTAACAATATCATTGGTGTCGGCGGGGATTGAACACGGGTTGCTCGATAACTATGAACCTTACAGCGAGCGCTAACCATCTGAGCTACCACGGCAAGAATTTTTGTATGAAATGTAGGTATATATCTGAATATCATATGCGAACATGTGATGCTTACAATGAAAGTTTTGTAATAAGTGTTTGTGTTTTCTAAGTAAAGAATTTTGAATGTCAACAAAATGATAAATATTTTCTTATTCACTGTTGTCAAATAATTTAATTAATTGAAAAATCAATAAACTAACAATCGACGTAAATTGTCAAGTTTTACCGAACCAAATTATTTCCGTAGGGAAATCTGTTCCCGCAATATAATCGTTGTTCCGTCTCCAAGGGATTAATCTCATTTATTTTCTCCTTTTATAATAAGTTGTAAATAGTAACAACTAAATTGTTAATTAACAGAAATGAAAAAAAACCTGCAATTTTTTTATGTAAATTTTAACGTCAAGTTGAGCGAAATATTATCGTATGATATAGACGTAAGAGATTCTATCAAACGATGTCGTCTCATAGGTGACTACCAAAAAGATGACTTCTGAAAGATTTCTATTTTTTATATTATACTCTTTATTGCACACAAAATATTACACAACACAACAATCTTACATTTATTAATGAATATACAATTAGGTGTCCTTACCGCTAAACAGCGATTTCTTGCAGTCTAAAGCAATGACAAAAAGAAAATATTTAAACCGCGAATACTATAAAACTATGAAATTGTGCGGTTTTAAAATTTAAGCAATTGGAGTTTACGTAGTGTTCAAATGATATAAGAAAGTAAGTCTATACCGTGGTAAGAAACTCAATCGTAAAAAAAACTAACTAACTCAATAATAAATAATAAAAAAACTCAATTTCTCTGAATCGAACTGTTAAATAATAAGTATTGGAAAGGATATTGTTATTCTCGATATTTACTGAACTTTTACTTTTAGTGATTCTACACATTTTATAATTTTTTTTTATAGGAAAAGGGTGAAAAACGAGCACACAGTCCACGTGATTGTAAGTGGTTGCTGTGGCCCATAGACATCTTCATCTATCCTCGCTTGCGAATTAAAATGCAGATGCGTTATCACCCGTGAGGACTAAGATGGAATGCCTCATTTTCGGTAAAAAGGGCCTCCGGCCACCTGCACTCATCAAGCGAAACGCAGAGGTAAACCTCTACTTCACGCTGGTATTCTGTGAGGTCGTGGTACCATCCCAGTTCGAGCCGGCCCATCCGTGCGACAGCAAAAGCTGCCGCGTGGCTCTACCGCTGTTAAGAAAAGTGGTCAAAATCACTTGATATTGCCCACTCTGAGTTGAGATGTTACAAGAACATCGTAATCATAGGGGATATCAATATTAATATCGCACCAAGTCAAAAACCTCTGATTTCGTTGGAATATCTTAAAATTCTGGACTATCATGGAATTTATTCAGGTCATACCATACCAACACACGGATCCACATGTCTTTACCATACCAATCTGAAAACTAGTTTCCCTGTTAAGGCTCTAGTATTATAATCGACGGTAATAAATCACATTGCCATTTTGATATCACTCTCAACAAATAAAATTATAACATGTAATCGCACTTACTTTAACAAAATAAATGATGAAAAGGTCTACTACACTACTGAACCTATTAACTTAAATTTTAATGACGTTTACTTAACAAATGACCATAATGAAGCGGCTAATTATCTAATTGATCCTATTAACCATATATTAACAATCAATACCAAAAAATATGCTCTCACGCAGATGAAGGCCCATTAAATCCTGGAGTAAACCTGGTGTACCAGGTTTACTCAAATGTATGTGACATAGGAAAAAAAATGTACAAGAAATATCACAAAAATCCTAATAAAGAAATTTAAAAAAACTTGACTACATTCAGCACAGAGCGGTTCGAATCTTCGACGACCGAGTTCTTTCCGATCGGCTTGACTCACTGGCAGTGCGTAGAGATGTTGCATCTCTTTGCCACTTCGTTATATTCAAATTTTTCAATATGTCAAAAATTTGAATTGGCGCGTAGCCGCAACGATGCAACGCAATAACTGCAACACGGTCTTCTTTAAGCGTCCACTCCATATTTAAAAATGACTAAAATTCTAAAAAGTATACATTTTTATTTTCATGAACAATTCGAAATTCGAATTCAATAAACTTTTTTGTGGCCAGCATTCTAAAAGAAAAGTTTTTACTGTGTGACAATACTTATGACCTGACTGTGTATATATACATATATAGTGTACGGTATTTGTATTACTTAGGATGTTTAAAATTAAGAAGAAAAACTTTGGGAACGCTACTTTGAGTCCTGATTATAAAGTTAGTTAGCGAGTAACTAAATTGCCCGTAGTATTTATTGCACTTGCAAACTAAAAACTCTGTTTTTAAACATTGAGTACAGTTTGCGACGCGAGAAAAACTTATATTTCTACTTAAAGCCGTGACAAGTATTTCCAACTTTAACAACATTTTCAATAGCTAACGTTTGCCTATTCCATTTCTCTCGAGCTCACGTTCGATGTTCAGTTAAACTTACTGACGAATGTTAATGTTTACTTTCAAAGAAAATATTATTTAAATATTTAGATTAAAACATAAATAATATGACCAACCGTGATGAAGACACATTAAAGATAAATATTTTATACTGGTGGTGTAATAATACCACTAACCTATATCATCCCGTGGGTATCGTAAGAGGCAACGGAGGGAAATGGAAACGGAAGATGGAGAACAGCATTTTTCTAGGGCCAACTTCATCTTACTATCCTTATCTCAAGTTATTTGGGTTCGGTGTTGCATGTCTTCCTCTTCCATTCTCTTAAAGTAGGCAATCGCTTTTGGGCCCACTAGAAATTTTAACGACCCTCCGTGGTATTTTACACAGAAAAGTTACCAATTTACTATTGTAATAAGCATAAATATTATTTGAAAATCTAAACGGAATCAAGAAATGTGAAAAAAAGGATTGTTTTTATATCCGTGTTCAGGTCATTAGTTCTGATAATGTAATATTAAAAAAATGTAATAAAGATGTGCCAACTAGGTAGAAACTCGATTCTTGTTAACTTTTTTTTTAAAGGATAAGGGTGACAAACGAGCACACATTCCACCCGATAGCAAGTGGTTGGTGTGGCCCATAGGCATCTACATCTATCCTCTATTACAAATCAAAATGCAGATGCGTTGTCACCCGCGTGGACTAAGATGGAATGCCTCATTCCCAGTAAAAAGGGCCTCCGGCCACCTGCACTCACCAAGCGAAATGCAGAGGACGTGGTACCACCCCGGTTCGAGCCGGACCATCCGTGCGACAGCAAAAACTGCCGCGTGGCTCTACCACTGTTAAAAACTTAAGTTGAAATTCATGTAACTCTCTACTCAAGTTACGTATCTCGAATTGGCGAAACGTAGTTGTGTCACTTTTGTCTCTAATTATTTTTATATTTTGTGCTTCCATCCAACACAATTATTATTACTAAACTTAATATGTAGTTATATATACTTTTGGTTTGCGTATAGACAATCTTCATAAAATAATATCACTCTAACTTTATGACAATTATACTTTATCAGTTTATTGATATTACATAATATATCAATATATTGCTCGAATAAGTAAGTCGAGTAAATCACTAAATTGTAGACAGAAACTACATTGATCGTAAGATTAAGAGCCAACACGCCAGGCAGTGCGCCAGCAGGTGATAGTATGTAAATATTAATTATAAAAAATTTCATATTATTATATATTTATATACTTCATGTTTGTATAGGGAATAGTCCCTATAGGGAAAGATGCAAAGGGAGCTTCTTCTTTTTAAAACTCTTTTATTTGCTTCGCATGTATCTTGTCTATCTATCTATGTAACGGAATCTTTTAATGTAATTTTCAACATCTTGTAGACGGCCGATTAATTTAAAAATTCACCTTCTCATCAAGGACAAGTTACAACAAAATAATTTAATAACTTTATCCGAGTATGTTAACCATGATCACCAGGATAAAATAAAATAATAGGTCGGGGAAAAGTTTGTTCGTAATTTATTTGTATAAAATTGATTAAAAATTCTTAAGTTTGGTTGTATTGTTTGTATCTGGTTGGTTTTAGTCAATCATCAATACATTTAATATATTAAGAAAAAGAAAAATAAAAAGTAAAAAACACTTTCCCGCCATCATTCAATAGTTTTTCTGTGTGCTAAAATGAGTGAATCTAATGAAGAAATTCGATACATTATAAAATTTTATTACAATAAATAATATATAATTTAAAAAAAAAACTAAAAAAATACGCTTTTTAGATAACCAAACTGAACAATAAATAATTTTCAATAAGTTTAAAATAAGAAAATATATATAACATATAAAATCATTTTATTGCGAACAAAGCGTCGGGTGCTTTTTCAGATATTTTTATGTTGGCGATAACTTTACAAATATCAAATTATTTTTACAACAAATGACATCAAGCACCCTACGCATTTTACAATAAAATTATTTCTTATGTAAATCACTTTTTCACAGTTTCTTATAGTAAAATTATTAAAAATTATTTTCTACTTTTTGGGATGGTGCTACCGGACGGCAGTAACAGAACCACAAACGGTCTGTTGCATCCGAAGCTGGTAGCTTCAGGAAGCGGATACTAGGGACAAATATCATGCGGGGGTAGCCAAAAAGCTTGACACCATCGATGGCAGAAAAGAATGTGTGGAAAGAACATGGAAGGACCTTAGGGATGGAATGGTAAGTGCAGCGGAAGAAGTGCGTGGAACGATAAAAAGAGGTAGTAGTGAAAAAAGAGATGCATGGTGGAATGATGAAGTGTGTCGGCGCCGTTACGACAGCACCGACGGTGTTTGCGGGGAGTATGTGAAGTGCGTGGGGGTTTCTCACCAACGCGCCTAAGACCGGCACTCGCCGCTAGCTCGCGACCCGATCGCCACCAAATATTTTTTATTTTTTATTCCTTTTAATTATACAATTTGCCTATCGTGTGAGTCGCCTATTTTATTCATGTTCCCTAATTGATCATAGTGGCGACCGTGATAAATTAAAACAAAATTCCGATTCCGCCGCGTAACACGGTCCAAAGTTCGTAGCACTTACCCCGCGTTTACAACGTCGCGAACGCAAGTACTACGGGCTACGAGTACAAAGAAAGCCACATCCCGATTGCTAAGAACAACGAAGCAGTCAAGAAGGATTCATTTGGAGCGGAGAGAAGACAAGAGGGCAGCTATCGAGAACCGGCCAAGCTGAGGTCCAGCGGAGTCTACGCGCCACAGCAGCGGTTTTGCCAGCTAAAAGTGAGCCCGTTCCTATTATTTTACCTCTTCGTGTCCCACTATTCTTAAAAATTCTATTTGTGTGAACAGGGAAACAAGGAATCTAGTCCTATTTTTTGTTGCCTTACCCTACCTACCTATTCTTAAGCAACATCCTTTATATTCCTTGTCTATCTTATACCCTTTCGTATATAAAACTGCTAATCTAAATAAACTATTCCTACTCAATAATCCTACCAAATAAAATACCTATTAAAACAATCCTAAAAGAATTACCTAGATAAACCTACCGACAATATACATACCTAACAAGTTAAAATCACCTATTTACACCTATTTGCTTACCTATCAGCTAATTGTCTATTATTTCTTACTATTATTTAGCCGTATCATTTGCTAGGCAATCAGTGCTATTTTTCAAGCCGCCTATAATTTGCATTCATTGCGCCTATTTTACGACTTGAAAGTCTTCACTAGCATTTAATTAGTTAGTAGCCACTGTTAAATAGTTAGAATTTAAATAGCTGAACCTATTTCTTTAAACGTAAGCATACATATGTACATAGCTACGCAAAAATTTGAGCTTAACTTCTCAATGCAAGTAAATTCACTTCTCGCTATTCACTGTGAGCTGTTTATGCACGCAAATAAATTAGTCATCACTATAGCATAATCATTCGCTAAGCCCTATATTACGCTAATTAAACCATTATTTGCACAAATCAATTAAATTTACGATCAACCTTGCTTCCCGTTATTATGTTATGTACGTAGATATCTGCAAAGCATTCCAACAATCAATTTCAGCTACGGTGCAGCGGTCGCTCGAGACTATCATCGCATCCCGTGTCACTGCCAGCACTGCGGGCTCACGTCGTGGTACTGGACCGCGGGCGTCGCGCGTCATCAATCTCACCTTTCACCGCGCTTCTGCTGATTTTGAACCGGTTTCCGTCACAGCGGCTACGAAGCGAGGAGCGTATTGTATGCAATTCTTATTTATTTGATTAGTACAGCGCATAACTAGTTGTTTTGATTGTCTGCGCGTTAACTTTGCTAGTATGGAGGCAAAGTACAAAACACTTAATTTAAAACGCGCTTCAATTAGAGGCCGTGTTACGAAATTTAATAACCATTTAGAATAATTAAAAGGTAAAAAGCTTACTCCTACGGAAGTTAGCGTGCTATCGCAGCGATTAGTAAAACTTGAGACTTTATTTGGTGAATTCGATAACGTGCAAAATCAGATTGAAGCATTGGAGGAAAATAATTTAAGCTTAGAATTGGATACCAGAGAAGTTATCGAACAAGCTTTCCACAATTCGATCGCATTGGCTCAGGAAATTATTTCCGTAAGCAGTACGACAAAAAAGTCGTCGCTTCAGCATAGCAGTATTTACACAGCTGATGAAGATGATCACGAAGTTATCGGCTTTCGTTTACCAGTCATTAAAATTAATAAGTTTGATGGTACGTTCAACAAATGGTTGGAATTTCGTGAAACGTTCAGTTCTCTGATACATAATAATACAAAAATAAAAAATATACACAAATTTCATTATTTAAATTCCTATCTAGAAGGTGAAGCTGCTCGTGTAATATGTAATTTAGAAGTTTGCGACAATAATTATCCTAAAGCATGGAGTCTTCTTTGTGAGCGTTTTAATAATATTCGTCAATTAATAAATAATCATTTGAAATCTTTGTTTAATATTGAGCCGTTGCGTGAGTCTGACAAGTCATTACTAACTTCTAGCGATGATGAAGATCAATTACGGTCTATACAGAAATCAACACATGTGGCTCTTTCTATGGCTGATTTTGATTTACGTAAGTACCGATCCAACTTACCTTCTTTACTGCCTTCAGACGTTGTCCAGTCATCCGGCAACCTGACATTGAGTCAGTCTACAAATACGCTGGGCCTAGATTGGAGTCCTTCGACCGACAGCATTAATTTTCCCATTGCAGTGGATCAGTCTGAGGTCGTCACTAAGCGCACTATACTTTCTTCAAATTTCAAGATCATCGATCCCTTGGGCCTCCTATCCTTGTCCACTATCGTTCCCAAAATTTTAATTCAGACCTTATGGTCTCTCAAATTGGACTGGGATGAGCCCGCTCCAAAGGATATTGTCGATGTCTGGAGACCTTTTGCTGATGGACTAAAATGCCTTTTTTCACTAAATATACCTAGATGGGTATCAATAGAATATCCAGTCTCTGCTGAAATCCACTGTTTTTGCGATGCATCGCAACGCGCCTATGGTGCATGTTTGTACCTTCGCTCTACAAATAAAGAAGGACAAATACATGTCCAAATTTTATGTGCGAAATCTCGCGTTGCCCCAGCATCCAGCCCTATTACAATTCCTCGTTTGGAGCTTTCAGGTGCTCTTCTGGCAGCTGAAATGAGCTCATCTATGACCAAAGCCTTGCGACGTAAAATATCGCGTCATGTCTATTGGACTGACTCGAGCGTAGTTCTTAGTTGGTTGCGCTGCGGTTCTTCTAACTTGAAGGCATTCGTTGCCAACAGAGTCGCCGCCATTAGAGAGTTGACTGACGCAAATTCATGGTTGGTTTCATGATTGGTGATCTGCAGTCATTGTGCCTTTATATAAAGGTAAAGGTTGACCATATTAGCAAGTAAAGTTTACTCGAAGGTTTTGACACGTAGGATGCATGAGAAATCGGAAAGATTTCTATGGGAGGCACAATGCGGATTTAGACCTGCAAGAGGATGCAAGGATCAAATGTTTTCTCTCCGCATGATTACGGAGAAGCTTTTGGCTGCTAACCAGAAGATTTTCTGTGCTTTTATGGATCTTGAGAAAGCATTTGATAAGGTTGTAAGGAAGAAAATGTAGGAACTATTGCCGGGGTATGGTGTGGATGGCCGATTGCTAAGGGCTGTGCAGTCACTTTAGTGTGACTGTAAAGCCTGTGTGCGGGTAGAAAATGACCTGTCACCCAAATTTAGCGTCCGAACGGACGTAAAACAGGGTTGTGTCATGTCTTCCTGGCTGTTCATACTGTATCTCGACAGCTGTTTACAGACGCTGAAAGATAGCTGTTTGGGTGTGAAATTGGGTGACATTAAAGTAAACTGTCTGCTGTATGCTGATGATGCAGTGCTTATTGCACCATTAGAGGCAGAACTGCAGGCATTAGTCACGTGTATGAAAGAGGAATATAAAATTTTATAGGTCTCCGTTTGAATGCTAATAAACTAAGGTTCTGGTATTTGAAAGGGACGAAGAGAGAACGAAGTGTGAAATATGGATAAATCAGGAATGTCTAGAATAGGTAAATTAAATTGTATACTTGAGGAGTGCTTTTAGCCCGGAAGGAAGATGTGATTTAGATGTGTACAGGCGTGTCGCTGCCGGGAACAAAGTCAATGGTGGCCTGACTGCGTTAGTCAAAAGGCAAGGCGTAGTGAAGAGTGCTCGTCTTGCAATACATAACAGTGTTGGTACCGACTTTTTTATATGGCAGCGAAACCTGGGTATGCCAGAAGAAGCATAAAAGCAAGTTGAATGCAGTGGAGATGCGATCTCTTCATAAAATGTGCGGCGTTACCATGGCCGACCGAAAGCGAAACGAAGAGGTTCGCAATATGGCAGGTTTGAAAGATGACCTTATCACAAAAATTGATAAGGACGTGCTTCGATGGCTTGAGCACGTTGAGGAAATGAGTGAAGACCGAATGGTGAAGAAAATATATAGCGCGAAAGTTAATATTAAAAGGTGTCGAGGTAGACCGAGACTAACTTTCGAAGACCATGTGAGCAAATTGCTCGAAGAGGGGAGGGTCAAGAGTACTTGGATACCTAGACATGCATATATGAAGAAGATAATAAATCTGAAAGAAGCGAAAGAAGTATGTAAGGATCGTGACGCTTGGCGATCTGTTCTCTCTGGCTACCCGTCAGGGATTGTGCGTGAAGATAAAAAAAAATTCTACTATTTAGTTCGGTTATCTACAAAATCATTTTTTTTAGTTTTTTTAATATGTTATTTATTTTAAAATTTTTAGTGCGGGTTACTACACAAGCTTGTGTTTTTTGGAACTTATTTCCGATTCTCTATTTAACCGTATTAAAACCGAACCATTTTAAATTGGTCACTGGTGATGAAAATGGATCACCTTCGAAGACAAGAAGGTGCGAAAAATTTTCTCTATAAAATTCGCTCCATCGCTGCATGACGTCCGATTTTTCTGAGAGGACGTCATTAGTTTTTGAAAGCACTTTGTTCATTCTTAAGGCCGTCGCACCACTTCGGGTCCTTCCTACCTCTTTCCAGAAGAGTTTGGAGTTCTCCTTAAAGTTGTGCGACAACCTTTCGTCCGCTTCCATTCTACACCTTTTACGCACTTCCTCAATCAATGCTTTCGTGTCACCTTTCTGCAACTTATATCTTTCTTTCATCTTCTCTCTCATATCCTTATCATTACTAGAGGCCAAGTAGTCTAACCATGCTTTCTTCTTCTTCTTAACAACTTATTTCACTTCATCATTCCACCATGCATCTCTTTTTTCACTACTACCTCTTTTTATCGTTCCACGCACTTCTTCCGCTGCACTTACCATTCCATCCCTAAGGTCCTTCCATGTTCTTTCCACACATTCTTTTCTGCCATCGATGGTGTCAAGCTTTTTGGCTACCCCCACATGCTATTTTTCCCTAGTATCCGCTTCCTGAAGCTACCAGCTTCGGATGCAACAGACCGTCTGTGGTTCTGTTACTGCCGTCCGGTAGCACCATCCCAAAAAGTAGAAAATAATTTTTAATAATTTTACTATAAGAAACTGTGAAAAAGTGATTTACATAAGAAATAATTTTATTGTAAATTGCGTAGGGTGCTTGATGTCATTTGTTGTAAAAATAATTTGATATTTGTAAAGTTATCGTCAACATAAAAATATCTGAAAAAGCACCCGACGCTTTGTTCGCAATAAAATAATTTTATATGTTATATATATTTTCTTATTTTAAACTTATTGAAAATTATTTATTGTTTAGTTTGGTTATCTAAAAAGCGTATTTTTTTAGTTTTTTTTTTAAATTATATATTATTTATTGTAATAAAATTATATAATGTATCGAATTTCTTCATTAGATTCACTCATTTTAGCACACAGAAAAACTATTGAATGATGGCGGGAAAGTGTTTTTTACTTTTTATTTTTCTTTTTCTTAATATCTTAAATGTATTGATGATTGACTAAAACCAACCAGATACAAACAATACAACCAAACTTAAGAATTTTTAATCAATTTTATACAAATAAATTACGAACAAACTTTTCCCCGACCTATTATTTTATTTTATCCTGGTGATCATGGTTAACATACTCGGATAAAGTTATTAAATTATTTTGTTGTAACTTGTCCTTGATGAGAAGGTGAATTTTTAAATTAATCGGCCGTCTACAAGATGTTGAAAATTACATTAAAAGATTCCGTTACATAGATAGATAGACAAGATACATGCGAAGCAAATAAAAGAGTTTTAAAAAGAAGAAGCTCCCTTTGCATCTTTCCCTATAGGGACTATTCCCTATACAAACATGAAATATATAAATATATAATAATATGAAATTTTTTATAATTAATATTTACATACTATCACCTGCTGGCGCACTGCCTGGCGTGTTGGCTCTTAATCTTACGATCAATGTAGTTTCTGTCTACAATTTAGTGATTTACTCGACTTACTTATTCGAGCAATATATTGATATATTATGTAATATCAATAAACTGATAAAGTATAATTGTCATAAAGTTAGAGTGATATTATTTTATGAAGATTGTCTATACGCAAACCAAAAGTATATATAACTACATATTAAGTTTAGTAATAATAATTGTGTTGGATGGAAGCACAAAATATAAAAATAATTAGAGACAAAAGTGACACAACTACGTTTCGCCAATTCGAGATACGTAACTTGAGTAGAGAGTTACATGAATTTCAACTTAAGTTTTTAACAGTGGTAGAGCCACGCGGCAGTTTTTGCTGTCGCACGGATGGGCCGGCTCGAACCGGGGTGGTACCACGTCCTCTGCATTTCGCTTGGTGAGTGCAGGTGGCCGGAGGCCCTTTTTACTGGGAATGAGGCATTCCATCTTAGTCCACGCGGGTGACAACGCATCTGCATTTTGATTTGTAATAGAGGATAGATGTAGATGCCTATGGGCCACACCAACCACTTGCTATCGGGTGGAATGTGTGCTCGTTTGTCACCCTTATCCTTTAAAAAAAAAGTTAACAAGAATCGAGTTTCTACCTAGTTGGCACATCTTTATTACATTTTTTTAATATTACATTATCAGAACTAATGACCTGAACACGGATATAAAAACAATCCTTTTTTTCACATTTCTTGATTCCGTTTAGATTTTCAAATAATATTTATGCTTATTACAATAGTAAATTGGTAACTTTTCTGTGTAAAATACCACGGAGGGTCGTTAAAATTTCTAGTGGGCCCAAAAGCGATTGCCTACTTTAAGAGAATGGAAGAGGAAGACATGCAACACCGAACCCAAATAACTTGAGATAAGGATAGTAAGATGAAGTTGGCCCTAGAAAAATGCTGTTCTCCATCTTCCGTTTCCATTTCCCTCCGTTGCCTCTTACGATACCCACGGGATGATATAGGTTAGTGGTATTATTACACCACCAGTATAAAATATTTATCTTTAATGTGTCTTCATCACGGTTGGTCATATTATTTATGTTTTAATCTAAATATTTAAATAATATTTTCTTTGAAAGTAAACATTAACATTCGTCAGTAAGTTTAACTGAACATCGAACGTGAGCTCGAGAGAAATGGAATAGGCAAACGTTAGCTATTGAAAATGTTGTTAAAGTTGGAAATACTTGTCACGGCTTTAAGTAGAAATATAAGTTTTTCTCGCGTCGCAAACTGTACTCAATGTTTAAAAACAGAGTTTTTAGTTTGCAAGTGCAATAAATACTACGGGCAATTTAGTTACTCGCTAACTAACTTTATAATCAGGACTCAAAGTAGCGTTCCCAAAGTTTTTCTTCTTAATTTTAAACATCCTAAGTAATACAAATACCGTACACTATATATGTATATATACACAGTCAGGTCATAAGTATTGTCACACAGTAAAAACTTTTCTTTTAGAATGCTGGCCACAAAAAAGTTTATTGAATTCGAATTTCGAATTGTTCATGAAAATAAAAATGTATACTTTTTAGAATTTTAGTCATTTTTAAATATGGAGTGGACGCTTAAAGAAGACCGTGTTGCAGTTATTGCGTTGCATCGTTGCGGCTACGCGCCAATTCAAATTTTTGACATATTGAAAAATTTGAATATAACGAAGTGGCAAAGAGATGCAACATCTCTACGCACTGCCAGTGAGTCAAGCCGATCGGAAAGAACTCGGTCGTCGAAGATTCGAACCGCTCTGTGCTGAATGTAGTCAAGTTTTTTAAGATTTCTTTATTAGGATTTTTGTGATATTTCTTGTACATTTTTTTTCAACAGAAGGTCCAACAGGGAAGGTACATGATCTTCCACATCTGGGATCCGCGTAGGCGAAGTAACCAGTTGTCTCAGACCATATTCATGGGCGTTAAATCACCGAGCATCACGATCTCTGTGGATGGGTCCTGTTTTAGCACGAACTCTGCAGCCATTTTGGACGTGGTTGTTGAATTGGTCTGTATCAGCATTACCGCTATGGTACTTATAGAGGCACCCGTAGATGCAGGCATGGTTGTCGTTGTCTACGCGCAGCCATAAAATGGACAAGTCCGTACCTTCAAGACTGCCGAGGCGTCGAAACCAGATGTACTCTCTGATGTACACGCAAACTTCAGTCCGGGGACTCAAAGGAGTGTTCTAATATGTACTCCGGGTAGAAGAAATACGAAGTATCAGCCGGAGAGAAAACCTGTGTCGCGGTTAGAAAGAGCGAAGCCGGCTTTACCGTCTACTGGACGGCGTTAAGGTTTGAATGAAGTCCCCTGATATTGCAGAAATTCAAGGAAAGCTTGGCAGTGGTTGCCTTTGTCTATTGCTCCACTTGCCCCGAGCAGCTTTCATCTTGAGCAAAATTTTACTCTCCCCCCCACACACAGAATAGGCGCGACAGCATGAGCACCCGCGTTAAGAAAAAGTAGGGTAGCTAGGAAGATGATGATCAGCGAGGGGTTCTCCGTCATCAGGGGTGCTGGTACCCTCCTGCGGTAGTCTTCTATTTAAATCTGCTTCCATATTAAGGGGAGGAGGACTGGGACTTCAGCTACCTGCATTTGGTGAAATTCGGAAGTAAACTTCTACTTCACGCTGGTATTTTGTGAGATCGTGGTGCCATCTCGGCTCGAGCCAGCTCATCCGTGAGACAGCAAAAACTTCCTCTACCACTGTTAAATACACTGTCTATTGATGACTTGTGGATTCTTGCGGGCCTGTCAAATACCGAGTCACAAGCTAACCCGGAAGTGGTGCAATTTGTTTCGCCATACGTTCACAAAATAATTCCACACACAATACTATATTACTAAATTTTATTTATAATGGTCACAAACAAAAGACCTTTACTAGAGGATTGAAAACCGGTCCCTAATAATATAAATTAGTTTTAACGTCAACAGATACTGTGCTGTATATTTAATTTTGAAAATCAATAAACGATGTCCGCAATTAGATAATAGAAATCGTTTCGGGTTGATAATTTTATTTCTGATCAAAATTATTTCCGCCGAGAATTCAGTTCCGGGACTTAATTGTTAGTCTTCCTTTAGGGAACGAATCTTGTGGATCTTGTATCAGGAAATGTATTGACGTCAGTATTTATAGAATCTAAGAAAGATACAACTCAAAAACTAGTAAAAGTTTTTCTTGATTTAAAAAATGTAGAAATGACATAAAGGAAATATTAATGTAGTTTAAAAAAAAGTATTTCATTCATTCATTACAGATTATCGAACTTCTACTATTAAACGTTGGCTTTCATTTGTTTCATTTTCCTTTCTTGCCTCTAACGACACGATGGAAGTAGATTCTTACGGGGTTATTTTGCAATGCACGCCCAAATTTACAGAAAAGTTTCAAAATAAGCAATACAAGCAAATGGTGAAGACTAATTAATTCCAAAAATCTAAAAATTCTAACAGTTTTTAAGTTGAGAATGCGTGGGTAATGCGTTATTTTGACTGATTGTCATTCAAAAATATCTAAAGTTTACTATTTTACCAGGCACGCACACATTCGTGAGGGTCACTCGGTTACAAAATCTGGTGCTTTGTCGCGCGTCTTACCCCGCCCTTGTCTTCCTTTAACTGCTACACCGCTAGGTACCTACGTCCGCCGGGTCAGCCGACAGCTGATAGTGTTCACCTTGACCACAGAACACAATTACTCTTTATCAAGAGAAGAAAGCCAACTTCATACTAAAAAACGGAAACTCGTGTTTATGTGTGTATACGAAAAGCGCTACGATGGACGCCCATATAAAACTTTTTTAGCGGTAATTTCAAACCTTTGTATTCTGTAACTTTAAACTTTTTATTTAAGGCTTATTCGAGTAATTTTGGCTCAAGCCTCACAAACCTATGGGGTAAATTCCCATATATTTGCGAGGTTACACCAAAATTACTCGAATATAATTTAGATTAGTATGTAGGATAAAATAAAACTATAAATAAGTATAGTTATGTAATTTTATTTTCTGGAAGACAGATTGTTTTACACATTATTATTGATGTTTTTTATTGCTTTTGCACGTAATATTTACTAATATATAACACATGTTATTGTCAGAGAGTTATTCTTCACAGAACATTAACGTAAAATTTAAATCAGCAAAATTCTCATGATGAAAACTTTACTCAGCCCAAATACGTGATCTGAAACAGATACAATTTGAGTCAATATAGTAATAAACCCTACAAATAACGGCCAACAAATTCGAAATGTTTATAGCCTTACCACAATATTGTCATTAAGTTTTTCTTTTCCTATCATAGAAAACTTGCAGAAAGTGATCAGATGATTTTGTGCTTTTTATTTACTCAACACTTAACTTACTTTCGATGATAATCACAAATCGTGCATAAAACTTTGAAATAATGAATTCATTTATAGTCAATATCTTATACAGAATTAACATCTCACAAAAAATCTTTATTGTACATTCACGACGATATTATGACTGTATATTTGCGTACATACGAAAATGAAGTCCATCTAACTGAATTTAAGCAAAAATGAATAATAAATATTAAAAACTAAACCTATGAAATAAATTTTAATAAATTTCAGAAAATATTTTCAATATGAAAGACGTTGACAAACAAATGTCGTTTTTTTTTCTTCTATTAATTCATGGCTTCTTTTGATAAAATTCTGCTAATATTTCATAATTTTATTTATATCAATTAATAGGTAAACTAATTGTGCGAATATCAGAGTAATATGTATGTAATTATACTTTAAAGAGCAAACCACTAAAAGTTTAACACCGAATTAACATTTTTATTTTCTTCCCATATAATATGAATTTGTTTATCTAATTTTTAAAATGGCAATCTAAAACAAAATTAAAGAAAGAGACAGCGATATTTTATCTCACTTTATTTTAACAAGCCCAACACGCATATTGACAAAATCATGATTGTGTGCAGATTTTTCAGCTTTCATACAAAGTTGCCTCACCCTGACCTTGACTTTATTACGTACGAGTGTGCTAATTTTATTCTTAAATTTTCGTAAATAGTAGTGTTTCTTCGTAAGCAATGACAAAAAGAAAATATTTAAACCGCGAATACTATAAAACTATGAAATTGTGCGGTTTTAAAATTTAAGCAATTGGAGTTTACGTAGTGTTCAAATGATATAAGAAAGTAAGTCTATACCGTGGTAAGAAACTCAATCGTAAAAAAAAACTTACTAACTCAATAATAAATAATAAAAAAACTCAATTTCTTTGAATCGAACTGTTAAATAATAAGTATTGGAAAGGATATTGTTATTCTCGATATTTACTGAACTTTTACTTTTAGTGATTCTACACATTTTATAAATTTTTTTTATAGGAAAAGGGTGAAAAACGAGCACACAGTCCACGTGATTGTAAGTGGTTGCTGTGGCCCATAGACATCTTCATCTATCCTCGCTTGCGAATTAAAATGCAGATGCGTTATCACCCGTGAGGACTAAGATGGAATGCCTCATTTTCGGTAAAAAGGGCCTCCGGCCACCTGCACTCATCAAGCGAAACGCAGAGGTAAACCTCTACTTCACGCTGGTATTCTGTGAGGTCGTGGTACCATCCCAGTTCGAGCCGGCCCATCCGTGCGACAGCAAAAGCTGCCGCGTGGCTCTACCGCTGTTAAGAAAAGTGGTCAAAATCACTTGATATTGCCCACTCTGAGTTGAGATGTTACAAGAACATCGTAATCATAGGGGATATCAATATTAATATCGCACCAAGTCAAAAACCTCTGATTTCGTTGGAATATCTTAAAATTCTGGACTATCATGGAATTTATTCAGGTCATACCATACCAACACACGGATCCACATGTCTTTACCATACCAATCTGAAAACTAGTTTCCCTGTTAAGGCTCTAGTATTATAATCGACGGTAATAAATCACATTGCCATTTTGATATCACTCTCAACAAATAAAATTATAACATGTAATCGCACTTACTTTAACAAAATAAATGATGAAAAGGTCTACTACACTACTGAACCTATTAACTTAAATTTTAATGACGTTTACTTAACAAATGACCATAATGAAGCGGCTAATTATCTAATTGATCCTATTAACCATATATTAACAATCAATACCAAAAAATATGCTGTCACGCAGATGAAGGCCCATTAAATCCTGGAGTAAACCTGGTGTACCAGCCTTTTTACTGGAAAGGGCCTCCTTTCCAGTAAAAAGAGTCTCAGGTTCAGTCTAAGGACTAAGATAGAATGCCTATTCTATCTTAGTCCTCACGCCTGACATTGCATCTGCATTTTAATTCGCAAACGAAGATAAATGTAGACGTCTATGGGTCACAGTAACCATTTACCATCAGGTGGACTGTGAGCTCGTTCATAACCCTAATTCTAAAAAAAAAGTCAATGCACATCGGCAGAATTGGCGAGAAATTAGCTCGCCTCCCTTCGGAACTGTTTCCGAACCTGAGTCTGAACCTGAGAGACCTGTGTCTCTCGCTAAGGCTGTAAAAAGGAACTCCTATTAGCCATCTCTACCATCTCTGCACAGAATGGACGACTCACTGGCCTACGATGCAAAGCAAAAAGCCGATCTGATAGGCTCTCGTTTTGCTTCCAACACGACTCTAGATGACGGGGAGAATACACCGCTGAATATCCCACGATGTGAGTGCTACATGCAGGAAGTTTTTTTGTAGAAGAGGGGGCAATCGAGCATGCGGCTTACCTGATGGTAACTGACTACCGCCGCCCATGAACAACCGCAAAACTAGGGGATTTGCAGATGAGTTGCCAGTCTTTTAAAAAGGTATAAGCTCTTTTTTTGAAGGTTCCTAAGTTGTATAGGTCCGAAAAAATACGCCAGTGGTAAACAAAAGCACCACGCAAAACATTTCTCTTCCTGGACGTCAATGAGTCGAGTGGGCCTGATGGACACCCACCTATTATGCTGGAGACGTTTGCTACGGAGTTAGCACCGGTTTGCACGCTACTTTTCCGGTACTCCTACTCCCTGGGCGTTGTCCCGCACTCATGGAAGACAGCTTTCGTGCACCAGATATATAAAAAAGGCGACCACTCAGATCCGTCCAACTACAGGCCAATTGCTATCAACTCCTTGTTCTCCAAAGTAATAGCAACTATTATTAATTGCTATTACATGCAGTACTTGATACTCCCCTTGATGCTTCCGCTAGTATCGTTATCCTCGGTGTCCAGTTTTGTGGTCATTTGGAAGAGAATTCCAAATTGGCCTCTAAAAAGCTTCGCTTGTTCAGCAGAGCGGGACAGTATTTTATGCTGGCATACCGCTTGCAAATTTAAAAGGTGCAAGTTCGAATACTGTTACTATCTCTGGACAGGAGCTCCCCTGTCCCAGCTCCTTCCACTTAACAACATCCAGAGAAACGTGATTTGAATCGTTGACGACTGAGTTTTTTCCGCCTGGCTTGACTCATTGGCATGGCGTAGATGTTGCATCGCTTAGCGTATTTTGCCGCATCTACCACGGGGAGTGCCGCACTAATTCCTGCTGCTCAATTTTACCATCGCACATCGCGACAAAACTCGCAATACCATCCATACCATTTGGATGATTGGCGGTCCACCACCATGCTATTTAGAAGAAGTTTTCTTCCTCGCACAACTTCCTTATGGAATCGATTACCACAAGCGATTTTTGCGGACCGATACGACTTAGGAACCTTCAAAAAAAGAGCGTACTCCTTTTTAAAACGCCGGCAACGCATCTGCGATTCCCCTGGTGTTACAGTTGTTCATAGGCGGCGATAGTCAGTTATCATCAGGTGAGCCGCATGCTCGTATGCTCCCTCTCCTATATAAAAAAAGACACAACGCGGAATGCATCACGCTGAGTGGTCATATCGTGACCCCCGCATTGCACCGCCAATTATTATTTCATTCCACAATATTTTTTGGGATAATCGCATACCTCATCGCATTATAAACTTGCCTTTTTTCATGAGTATGCCCACGAATACCCACCTCGCAGGGGCAAGTACGAGTTATGTCGGACTCACAACGACTAAAACCCTATGGTGTTCCACCTTCACCGTATATTGTTAGGGCCACGGGAAAGCTTTCGCATACATCCGCGGCCGCACCAGTACCAGCCGCCCCATAGCAGCCTCTCTCCAGGGAGGACTACTACTCCCCCCCTTGTTTCTTAGGTAAGGTGCAACAGGAACACAAGGCGAACCTTTCTCCAGGGCCTCTTACTGCAACTGCAAAACAGGCTCCCCGGAGTTCGATACGCGGAGACCATAGGGATTTGGTTTATGGCTCCACCGCCTAAGATTCGGCTGCGGAGGGTAAGGCGAGCAGCGCCTCGTAATACCAACACTCCTCTTCCTTCGCGACTCCGCCTCAGCTGCAGCGGTATGGGGAGAGGACACTCCTCTTGCCGCAGCCTACCAAAACACATCCGGAGTGTTCAGCCCTACACCACGGGCCAGCCAAGTGGGGGTTGTTCACCGCGGGTGACTAAGCCGCGGATACTAAGCCACCCCCATGACAAGGCGTAAATCTGTTCGGAGAGGGGGGGGGATAAAGTCGCCCTAGTTGAGTGTCTCAAATATTTTTAAAAATGAGGAATTTGGAGACCATGGTAAGTGTTTTGAATGTCTCATTGTTCATACTTCATAGGATGTTCCACAGACAATCCGTATTTTGTATTTTTAAGATCATATATAATCACCGCATATTGTTATTTCTCCCACATATAGCCAATAAAATTTACAGTACAGTAAGAGAGGAAGTGGTGTTTTCTTTTTAATAATTATTCATATTTTAAAATCTAACATAAATAAATAACCAATTACACTTGTATAAAAAAACACTTTCAATTTTACAAGCATTCAGGTTATATGTACCTATTTAGATTTATAACTTTATAACTTTCTATTTCCGTTAGCCCTACAGCCTCTCAAAAGTCTACTGATGAACATAGGGCTTCCCCCTCCTATAGACTATACTTCGTTATAAATGGGATAATTGCCACTCTTAAGATGGCAACCGCAAATTTTTATTTTGCATACCTTAAGCGAAAGCGCAAGGTAATGTTCTACTATCGCCTAAAAATTAAAATTCCAACATTTTATCGAATAAAATCGTATCTAGCAATCATATTATACATATAAATGATATAAAAAGCACATTGTTAGAAAGATAAATGATTGTTGAACTTATTAATAATTTTTTTTAATCGATTAATTGCTATTTTTAAATAAAAAAAGGGTTTTAGTGGCTTATGGTGTGGATTTATCATGTCCGTGTGGCTTGCAAACACTATAACTTTTGAAAATATCAATTGTTTAACTCAATCTATTTTTTAATCTCTTCATCTATCATGTGGGAAGCCACTGAATGTAAATGGCAGTGTAATTTTGTTTTGTTTAGCTATAATTAATTTTTTTCGGCTCCAAAATGGCGAAATTTTCGTTGATTTGGTTGCCTCGTATATAAATTGTTTCTGTAAATGGGGATCTACAGCCACAGAGTAGTTTAGTTCACAGAGTACCTTTGTATTAAGTTAAGTTCGGCTTCAGTCGCCGTCGTGAGTGGACATTGTTTCGATTGTTTTCAGCGGCTCAAAAAGATCGCTGTACAAATACACAATATTCGAATAACCAAATTTCTTAAATGCTTGATTATAATAATAATAATAAGAGATTTTTTTTATTACAATATTTAAAAGCACAGAATAAATAATAGTAGTACGTACTAAAAGTAAGTAGTATAATTTTTTTTGTCATGGGTGACATTTTCATGCTTTTCGAGGGTGTCGAAACCGATAGGGTTGTCGAAATGTAAATCCAAGATGGCGGCCGCAATAGGTATCAATTTTTTAATGGTGAGTGTCATTTTCATGGTTTTCGAGGGTGCTGAAGCCGATAGTGCTGTCGAAATGTAAATCCAAGGTGTAGGCTGCAATAGGTATAAAATTTTTCATCATAGGTGTCATTTTCATGGTTTTCGAGGGTGTTGAAGCTGATAGTGCTGTCGAAATGTAAATCCAAGATGGCGGCTGAATTAGGTACCAATTTATTCATCATGGGTGTCATTTTCATGGTTTTCGAGGGTGTTGAAGCCGATAGTGCTGTCAAAATGTAAATCCAAGATGGCGGCTGCAAAATACAGGGTATTTTTGGAACGCTCCCGAAAACTAAGACAGGCGACAGCACCAAGTATACCTTTGATCATGGGTCACAACTAAATTTGATCCTGATGAAAAAAAAATCATATTTTTACAACGTTATATTAGTTTTATTCACGCGCCATCATGTTAGTACAGCTAAATGAAACGATAATTTCATAAAAAAAATCATGAAAATACTGAAACATAAAACCAGCAGTGAAAACTGAATTGATATTACCTGACTAATGGAGGTTAATGTACGCGCGAACGGTGAAAAAAGAACGCTGGCCTTGAACTTGGCCACTGAGCAAATTTATCACATATTGGTACGAAGGGGGCGCGACGGGGGAACAATCCGCCAGTATAACTGTGCCTGCATGCTATTGGTTCCCGCGCTTTGTTCGCTCCAAAAATACAGTCGCATACACAGCTTACTTTGCGACTCGCGCGATGTTTTAAAAAGGAAGGAAAGAAAAATTATTTATATCTATTGTTTTATGACTAAACTAGTGAACGAAAAGGTAAATATGATAGGAGAAGGTGAATGGGGAAAATTGTGCAGTAAATTTAAAAGTGTTGAGGAAGAATACCGAAAAAATTACCATGTGATCGACCTGAGGACGGAAGCTCAAGCGAAGATGAAAGTGATGATGAAGTAGCATCCAGTAACACCAACACACCATCAACATCTGGCTTCCATGTAACCCAAGACGACATAATGGACGGCGTGTCACACTTAGCTTAAGTTTTCTTCTTACAAACTTAAAAATATTTTACGATAGAAATAACAAATAATGCTCAAGTAAACATTATCCATTTTTAATTCCAACCTCTTCCAAATTCCTAAGTAGCTAGTAAAACGCCTAGTATGATTCTACAATAAAACAATTAAATACTATAATATTATAAAACAATAGCCCAATACCATGTAGTACTTTAGAACGCGACTGTACACACACTCCCTTCGCTACCGACCTATATCTAGCTCGGTCAATGTTACGGTCATAAGAAAAAAGGGCGCATCTGACAATTTTTGAATAAATGAGTTAAATATACCATTCGTCTCATGATAAGAAGGCGCATCTACTATTTTTTTTAATATTCACAAATATCAATATTTTAGAAATTATCGTAAGAATTTTAGACGTAACTGATGATCACAGATGACATTTTTTTAGTAGAAAAGACTTATACAAATTCAACATAAAAGAAAAGACTTATTTAACCAGTTGCTACGTCATCTTTAACAATATTTGCATCGATTACTTAAATTTCAATTATTCTTGTCTTATTATTCTATATCTTATTATTAAGAGCTGGTGTTTCACATGTGGTCCCATATAAATTTGATCGAGGTCAGACCAATAGTTTTTGAGTTATCCTTAATTATTTATATTAATGTCGGTTGTACAAAATTTTTAATTTTTATTATTATCGTAGTAAGTCTCGTATGATATCCCCTTTAAAATCATTACTCAAGAGTTGAGGGTTGTTATTTTTTGTGTCTTACTACCAATGGTTCTCTAATATTTACTAAGAAAAAAGTAAGAAATTACTATTAGCGTCCTTTCAAATTCAAATGACCTTTCTAAAATATGTAAAAATGTTAAATGAATGGCAGTTTTTTTTATTTATTAGGTTGGTAAGACGCAAATAGTTATATGCGTCTTTCCTTCGATGTTTTTGTGTTGCTAGATGTATTTTTTAAGCTAAGATGAAAAGGAAAATTCTTTTTATTTAAATAAATAAACAAATTATCAAAAAAATAAGTTCGTCCTTAAAATCTTCATGTCTCTACGTATATATTTCAATTTTCATATAGAAACCTTTTAATATACTATAGACACAGGGTCTGAAAGAAAAATTCATCAATTTATTTTTTATTTCCATTTTACGTTTTTGTTAGTTGCGTCCTTCTTTATTATGACGCATGAGAATGTAACCCGGCCGGCTCGTATCGCCTCACGCTGTGACGCAGTAGGTTTCCGTTTTGTCGTGTTAATTAATTGAAGTTTTTGAAACAGTTCCGTGTTGATTTTGTACACGCGTGCACGAGCGTTTTGTTTATTAAATTGTTATAACGTGTTGGTATTATTTTTGTTACGTTTTTTGTTTTAATAATGCTTAACGCGTACGTTTATAGTGGTTGTGAATACGACAACATGTTATGTATCCGAACCTAGGTACACGAAGTATCGCTAAATAAATTGTTAAGACGTCGGGATGGAACAAGTGTGTCATACTGTGCAGTGCACAAAGTGTTGAAGCGTAACCGAATGCTTGGCCACCTCGCTCACCAGATCTGACCCCGTTAGACTTCCTTCTTTCTGTGGGGTATGTGAAAGAAAGGGTTTTTAATCGTGAGTGTAGTAGTGCTGACGAAACTACAAAAGGATCGTAGATGTTTTCGACAAACTACGTACGGACTGTGTCGAAGACCACACGATGATGCCCCGCCTCCATGAGTCTGCCTTGAAATGAATGAAGCACAATTTGAGCCGCATCTCATAAGACCACGGAGGATTTAGACCGCTAAGCTGTTTCATAACAATTTTTTTTAAATAACTTAGTACTGAATAAATCTGAATACATACATAACTGAATACATGAGAATAATAAAAATACCTACACGATGAATAAAAACGCATGACTCTAACCTTGGTTACATTTCATTTAAATGTTTTTTCATTAGCGGGAAATCGAACCAGTTATTTGGGTTATTTAACCTGTAAATTTGGATAAAAATGGCTACGTGGAGACAAGCACAGTGGCAAAATAGTAGGTTAAGTAGATAAGTTAGGTATTTAGACAAGTGTTGTAAATTATTAGGTATTGTGGTATGGCCCGCTAGTTGCGGACCGCGCGAATTTGCGTTCGCGCGTACATTGACCTTTAATCAGCTGATATGAATTGAGTTATTCCACTGCTGGTTTTATGTTTCAGTATTTTCATGATTTTTTTTTATGAAATTATCGTTTCATTTAGCTGTACTAACATGATGGCGCGTGAATAAAATTTATAAAACGTTGTAAAAAGATGTTTTTTTTTTCATCAGGATCGGATTTATTTGTGACCCATGATCAAAAGTATACTTGGTGCTATCGCCTGTCTTAGTTTTCGGGAGCGTTCCAAAAATACCCTGTATATCAATTTTTTTATCTTGGGTGTCATTTTCATGGTTTTCGAGGGTGTTGAAACCGATAGTGTTGTCGAAATGTAAATCCAAGATGGCGGCTGCAATAGGTATCAATTTTTTCATCATGGGTGTCATTTTCATGGTTTTCGGGGGTGCTGGTGCCGATAGTGCTGTCTAACATCGCGGCAGAACTCCCGATACCATCCACACCATCTGGATGATTGGCGGTCCACCACTGTGCGATTTAGAAGATGTTTTCTTCCTCGCACGACTTCCTTGTGGAATCGATTACCATCAGCGATTTTTCCGGACCGATACGACTTAGGGACCTTCAAGAAAAGAGCGTACTCCTTTTTAAAAGGCCCGCAACGCATCTGCAATTCCCTCCCTGGTGTTGCAGTTGTTCATGGGCGGCGGTAGTCACTTACCATCAGGTGAGCCGCATGCTCGTTTGCCCCCTCTCCTATAAAAAAAAAAAAAAAAAAAAAAAAATAAATGTAAATCCAAGGTGGCGGCTGCAATAGATATCAAGTTTTTCATCTTGGGTGTCATTTTCATGGTTTTCGAGGGTTTTGAATCCGATAGTGCTGTCGAAATGTAAATCCAAGATGACGGCTGAAGTTGGTACCAATTTTTTCATCTCGGGTGTCATTTTCATGGTTTTCAAGAGTGTTGAAGCCGATAGTGCTGTCGAAATGTAAATCCAAGATGGCGGCTGCAATAGGTATCAATTTTTTCATCCTGGGTGTCATTTTCATGGTTTTCGAGGGTGTTGAAGCCGATAGTGCTGTCGAAATGTATTTAAACTACTTTAATAATTCCGTATAATCATGTTATACGTAATTTTTTTAATGCACTTAAGGTATGCCCAATTGGATTTACCAATATATTTCAGTTATTATTAGAAAGACGCTGCTGATTCCAATTTTCACTTCTTTCGACACTTACGGGGTGATACCGGGTATTGGCTATTCTTATACCACCACTACACGATATGAAATTTCGCTCCAATTAAATTCACTGCTACATCCATCATCCCATTTCGCACAACAGATTTTATAAAAGGCGTCTATGGTATGGCCAAAAAGTCTAATGCCATCCAATAGCTTGCGATTTATCTATCTGGCTTAGGCCAGGTGTAAATTGCCCTAACCGGCAACAGGCAGCAACACCATAGATGACAAACGTCTGCGACTGTGATCGTAAACAGGCCCAAAAGTGTCTAGCAGTTGGCATTAACAAGCTAATAACGAAGAAGAACGAGACACGTGAGATTATTCTTAATAGACTCCATCCATACTTACTACGCTGTGGTGGTGGTTTAGTGAGCGCTGATTCGATAATTTTTACGATTAATGCTGCTCCCGTATTATTTTTTTCAGATTTGAGTTCGGCCTAATTATATGCTGTAATATATACTGCTTTCAGTCACCTGACAGAATCACGTACAGATTGAATTAGTTCTAGTGCATTACGCATTGGCACTTATGTGATGCCCTAAGATGCCACTTGTAGTCTCCATCATGTCCACATGTAGAGTGCCATGCCATCCACCATCCAATCAGATATTCTTTCGCGTTAACACGTTTATGAGTTAGAAGTATATATAATAGTTTACCCTTTCGCCTCAAACGTGTTAGTTGATATATTAGAGATATTTTTTCGTATTATTAGCAAGGACACTGCTAATTATGTAATGAGTGTACGAAACAAACATATTTTAGTTTTCTGGTGTAACCCATACTTAAAATATTATTTTTGAGGAGATAAGGAGTTTTTTATATTTACGCGAACACTACACATTTAAATAAAACTAAATTTACGGATTTTATCGCGTATATTAACTTATTTTATATTCCCGACGTTTCGAGCACTTTACAGCACCCATGGTCACGGGCGGGACTGAGGTGTATGACGTCCCAATGTCATAGTTAACCACGGCTACCTCCAGATTAAAAATTATTAATTTTTGTTCCGATCCACGCAGTATGAACTTACAGTATCATGAAGTCTTGCAGTTGTATGCTTGGGTTGGGATTTAATTTTATTAATTATGGGATCCCAAGCAGATGGTAGCACCCAGCCATCTTCTCTATTGAAATTAGGATGTTTCTTGATTTCAATAGCCTCGCGAATCATCCTTGGAAGGAATCGGTGTTCTTTAGCGAGGATTTGTGGTCTATCAAATCTAATGTAGTGACGGGGGCGATCCTGTACGTGTTCACAGACTGCAGACTTCCCGGAGCGTCTATTCTTCACATCAGCTATGTGTTCTTTAACACGGGTTTTTATAGATCTTTTAGTTTGTCCTATATAAGAGAGACCACATTCACAATCAAGCTTGTACACTCCTGCATCTTGCAGAGGAATATTACACTTGACTGATGGTAAAAACTGACTAATCTTCTTCGGCGGCTTGAAATATGTTTTAATGGAAGCCCGCTTCAAGATGTAGCCAATCTTGTCAGTGACACCTCTGACATATGGCAGTACAGCAGGCACTCGCTCGACTGTGGCCGGCTTCACTCGTTCACTGTGACGTAGGCGCGGGACCCGAAGCTTATTGTCGTGCAAAACTTGCTTGACGTGTTGGAGCTCGGCGGCCAGGTGTTTATTGTCACAGATCCCTCGTGCTCTCTGAAACAAAGATTTACCCACGGTAGCTAACTGTGAAGGATGGTGGTGAGAATCACCGTTTAAATATCTATCTGTATGGGTCTTTTTTCTATACACAGTGTGGCTCAAGGTGTTATCAGGATTCCGAATTACTAACACATCTAGAAAAGCTAAAGAATTGTTTGCCTCTAACTCCATTGTGAACTGAATTTTAGAATTTAAGGAGTTAAGATGGTCTAGAAATGCAGTTACTTTATCTAAAGGGAGAATTGTGAAAGTGTCGTCTACGTACCGCTTGTAGAATCTTGGGTTTACGGGAGAAGTACGCAGGGCTTTCTCCTCAAAGTCCTCCATGAATATATCGGCAACAATGGGAGATACAGGTGAGCCCATCGCCACTCCATCTACTTGCTTGTAGAACTCCTTTTGGAGCCCGTAGAATATGCAGTATTACTTAGACACTGCCTTACATCTGGCTACGTATTATGGAAGGAGGAGTTCTACAAGCAAGTAGATGGAGTGGCGATGGGCTCACCTGTATCTCCCATTGTTGCCGATATATTCATGGAGGACTTTGAGGAGAAAGCCCTGCGTACTTCTCCCGTAAACCCAAGATTCTACAAGCGGTACGTAGACCACACTTTCACAATTCTCCCTTTAGATAAAGTAACTGCATTTCTAGACCATCTTAACTCCTTAAATTCTAAAATTCAGTTCACAATGGAGTTAGAGGCAAACAATTCTTTAGCTTTTCTAGATGTGTTAGTAATTCGGAATCCTGATAACACCTTGAGCCACACTGTGTATAGAAAAAAGACCCATACAGATAGATATTTAAACGGTGATTCTCACCACCATCCTTCACAGTTAGCTACCGTGGGTAAATCTTTGTTTCAGAGAGCACGAGGGATCTGTGACAATAAACACCTGGCCGCCGAGCTCCAACACGTCAAGCAAGTTTTGCACGACAATAAGCTTCGGGTCCCGCGCCTACGTCACAGTGAACGAGTGAAGCCGGCCACAGTCGAGCGAGTGCCTGCTGTACTGCCATATGTCAGAGGTGTCACTGACAAGATTGGCTACATCTTGAAGCGGGCTTCCATTAAAACATATTTCAAGCCGCCGAAGAAGATTAGTCAGTTTTTACCATCAGTCAAGTGTAATATTCCTCTGCAAGATGCAGGAGTGTACAAGCTTGATTGTGAATGTGGTCTCTCTTATATAGGACAAACTAAAAGATCTATAAAAACCCGTGTTAAAGAACACATAGCTGATGTGAAGAATAGACGCTCCGGGAAGTCTGCAGTCTGTGAACACGTACAGGATCGCCCCCGTCACTACATTAGATTTGATAGACTACAAATCCTCGCTAAAGAACACCGATTCCTTCCAAGGATGATTCGCGAGGCTATTGAAATCAAGAAACATCATAATTTCAATAGAGAAGATGGCTGGGTGCTACCATCTGCTTGGGATCCCATAATTAATAAAATTAAATCCCAACCCAAGCATACAACTGCAAGACTTCATGATACTGTAAGTTCATACTGCGTGGATCGGAACAAAAATTAATAATTTTTAATCTGGAGGTAGCCGTGGTTAACTATGACATTGGGACGTCATACACCTCAGTCCCGCCCGTGACCATGGGTGCTGTAAAGTGCTCGAAACGTCGGGAATATAAAATAAGTTAATATACGCGATAAAATCCGTAAAATTAGTTTTATTTAAATGAGATAAGGAGTTATGTGGTTATTATTAGGTATGTCAAAACATTAACGCATACACACATTTTGATTTATTTGTATTATTTCTATAGCTTAACGTGAGAGGCAAGGACCAAGTCGCAATAATGCAAATGTGATAATATCAGAAAGACGGAGCCGGATATTTGATTTTAGAAAATAACGGATTTTGTTAAGAAGACCCAAAACATTTTTCTACTTATTGCTATACGTGTTGTACAATCGTTAAATCATAACGTAGAAGTATAGTAAGAACATCAGTGACGGGCAGTATCCTCAAAGATGTGACAGGATGCTCAGACAGATACCAATCCTTTGTTATCAATATACTGCAAATTTGGACCAATAAGTCCGTAAGTTCTTAATGTGTACTGAAAAGGATTACAATAATTGTATTATCAAAACTAGTTAAAGAATTTTTACTTTCAAATGCAAGAAAGAAAAGTTCAAAGCAAGAGTGAAATAGGCTTTGAAATGAGCTTTGTCACTGCGTTTTCCAGGAAACATCTCCATTTACCCTCAAGTAAGTGCTGTAAGCGCTCAAAAAATTTAGAAATTGAAAATATGTTTTAATTCCACACATCAGACAACTTAAAAATGTTTAAGTGTTTCCATGAGAATAAACATTGGAATACTACCAAGAGCCAACGATCGCAAGTATATAGAGTATCTAAATAAGAAACAAAAGGGGCTAATTTTGTTACCGTAAAATTAAAAATTCCGTCCACTTTAGGTTAATCACTAAAAGCAGCGCTCAAAATTAAATTAGAGGAGTAATACAGTAGTTGTGTTTCAAATTAACCCAAGGTGTTAATTGGAGATTGTGACGACCCGGGACGGCCGCTGCGGTGAAAATATTGTACCAATATCTTATGATTTACAAAATAAAGTACAATGTGATTAACCCTAATAAATCCATTACATAAGTGAAAGGTAATGAAGAAGATTGTTAATCATTTGTTATGTTTACGCAAACACGATTTTCTTTTGTCTGGGACTGGTCGGGTGACTTAAGGACTTTGAACACGTCAGCCTCCCCCCCCCCCTTCCGGGTGACCATGTCTGTAAAGTACTCGAATCGGTGAGAATATTAAATGAGGACATATACATGATAAAATCCGTAAATTATAATTTTATTTAAAAAACGGTTGTGTTTAGATATTAGTAACTAGAGCACGCATTAATGAATTTGAATAAAATTTTGCACACATAAACCATCTATGGAATTAAAATTGTAATCGTGGAGAAACTCGCCTGAGTCAGAAATTAAACAAAAATGTTTTAAAGACATGTGAAGTCCCTTAATACGCATTGGGGCAGCGTGATAGCAACTTCCTTGCTCTAAAACCCTTTCAAAAATTACAGGAGTCCTGTACCTAGGAGTGGAACGTATTTTAGCTGTTACCGTTAAATCTTATTAAATTCCACAGCTGAACATAATTCATTTTTATTTTTAGTCGTTATAAGGAAGATGCTGTAGCCGATCTCCTCATTTGTTTCCCTCTACCGCCTTTTACGACACCCATGGGATGATATGGGTTAGTAGATATTATATATACCGTCACTACACAGTACAATACAATACTAACGTAAAGTAGAAGCTTAGCTTCTGCGTTTCGCTTGGTAAGAGCAGCTAGCCGGAGGTCCAACACCCCCCGATAACATGGTAGCGGAATTCAAAAGAAAAGAAGAAGACCCAAGAAAGTACCAGCACCCCCGGTAATGGAGAGTCCCTGAATGAGCATCCACAGTCAAGCTACACTCTTCTTCCTGAACGTGGCTGCTCAGGCTGCCCTAAGCAGCTGAGCTGAGCAGAAAAGAAAAGCTTGGCGTACTCAGCAGGGCGGAACAGTGTTTCATGCCGGCACCCCGCCTGCAACTTTACAAGGCGCAGGTTCGGCCTCACATGGAATACTTTTCCCATCTCTTGGCTGGGGATCCCCAGTGCCAGCTCCTTCTACTTGACCGCATCCAGCGCAGAGTGGCTTGAATCGTTGACGACGGAGTCCTGTTCGATCGTCTCGATTCACTGGCGCTGCGTAGAGATGTTGCATCTCTTTGAGTATTTTATCACATCTACCACGGGGAGTGCTCTGAGGAATTGTTCGGACTGATTCCAGCCGCAAAATTTCACCATCGCACATCGCGGTAAAACTCGCGATACCATCCATACCATCTAGATGATTGGCGGTCCACCACCGTGCGATTTAGAAGAAGTTTTCTTCCTCGCACAACTTCCTTGTTGAATCGATAGGGACCTTCAAGCAAAGAGCCTTCTTTTTTTTAAAAGGCCGTCAAAGCATCTGCAATTCCCCTGGTGTTGCAGTTGTTCATCAGCGGCGATAGTCAGTTATCATCAGGTGAGCCACATGCTCACTTGCTCCCTCTCCTATGAAAAAACGTTAGGAAAACACGGTACACGTTATTTTAGCAATAACTTCACTGACTTTTTATATACTTTTATTTACTTAATTAAATAAAAAAAAAGGAAACAATATCCAATAAATATTATTAGAATACTCAAAGGACTATAAGTAAAAAAAACGCAGTACATATATAGTAGGACATAATACTGTTTCAATATTTGTATTTTCCGAAACAGTAAGAAGACGAAGTCAACTTCTGTTGAAAAAATAAAACCCCCTCCGTAAAATCATATCCTAAGATTTTTTCCATCGAGCACAACTGTTCTATCAGCACATATTGGACACATTCCGGCCAATTTTAAAACTATTATCCAAAATAGCGCATGACAATATCCTAGTAGTTTTCCGGAGAGCACATCGAATCAAAAACATGCTTTAGCGGTGCTATATGAAGTTTGGTTGTGTTTCTGATAGTGATCGCTTTTACTTAATAATTCAAATCGTCCGAATGAGTCGATTAGTGTAAGTCAGAGAATGTTTTTAGAAAAAAAAATATTAGTAGTTCTTTTAGCACCACTAATATTTCCGTTAAGGCTGTCATTAAACAAGACGCGTAGGTATGAAAGATTTACCTCGCTCCCCGAAATCGTCAAGCGAATTAGTTTTAAATCGGTGAGAATTTTAGAAAAAATAATGTAAGTTCAACCTCGATTATGTCTCGGCGGGTGCTGTACACTCTTATCTATGGGGGTATGGGATACTGACCGGGACGGCCGCGAGCGCTTATCCTTTAGTTTATTTTTTTTGTTATATTATGTTTTTAATTCCCGATTAAAACAGAGGGGTGTTTTAAGTTTTTAGTGTGTATGTGTCTATGACATCATAGACTCTAAACGAATGAACCGATTTTCATTAAGTTGTTTTGGTTTGAAAGTTGTCTTAATCGTGAGTGTTCTTAGCTGTGTTTAAAGTTAATCTGTTGAGCCGTTTAAATATCATCAGTTATATTTTTTTCGCGAATTTTTAAACTGTTCTATTTAAATTATTGAAGCAGGTAAATGTTGTCGTTACAAAAAATTGTATTTACTTTACTTTCTAATTTAAACTGCCTGTATTTGCACAGCTCTAGGATAAAACTAAGACGAGGTAAAATATCTCTATACTATACCACACAGGGTTTCGATGTCAAGTTCTGAATTCTTTGGGTTTTACATTTAGCTGTTTTTTTTATTTAAATATTTTTTTTCTTAATATTTAGGTTACGAGGTAAATTATTAATTTTATTAATAATAAATATATAAATTAAGTAACCTAAATATTACTAGGTAAATAACCTAAATGTTAAGAACCTTAATTAAATTATTTAGAAAATTATAATGACATCAAATATTGTAAGCTTAAGTTACGCTATTATACAATTATTCTCGTTAAATGAAATATGGTGACTTTAAAGTTTTATTAATAGCGGCGAGAATTGAACCTGGGTTGGTCGTGTACTGTAAAAATTAGAGTCATTATAGCCACTGAGCTACCACTGAGCTTCACTCATATTATAAATGAAATAAATTTAAAACATCCAGGTTTGGCTATGTCGTAGGCACGGCCGTGTTTTGTACGTGTACGTAAGGAAACGACCTCAAAATGGCGGCGCTCCGCCCTATGCCGCGCGCGGTGCCTCAAAGTCCTCACTGAACGCAACAAATTATTTGATTCAGCTATCGAGTGGTGTAATAAAATTTTATACGTGAATAATAATAGATATGTAACTGCAACACCAAATTCTATTCCCCTTTTTTTATCATCAGTTTTCTGAATTGCCTCCAACTATGGAAGCAAATCTAAAGAGGGTTTCCCGTTAAAAGTTTATTACAACTTGCTCGGCGGTGAAGGAAAACATCGTGTGAAAGGCTACATTTAGACTAGAGCATGTGAAAAACATTCAAACTCAATGAAGTAGCGTGCCAAACTCTTCATTACTTCGTTGCCCTTTCAGTTCGCCCTAATGGAAGTAGGCCTTCGGTGAGAGGTTTGTATCTGTTTGTAACTTAAGAATTTGGTCGTAACAATCACCCTTTCGCAAGTTAGTAGTATTTTATTTCGAGTTTCAATCAAACAATGACGGTAGATCATGTTGATGCCGTTCGGGGGACGCCTCCCTTAAAGTGAAGCTTTCTTCATTTCAATTCCTTTAATTTTAGTAATGCTACATGCATTACCAAAATTAAATCACTAGCGAAATCAGTATTAACAGAATAGAATTGAATAAAGTAGACCAATTTTTATTCTCTATAGATTATAAATAATTGTTTATCACTGAAAAAAAATGTATTTTGATCACTGATTCTAAAGAAGAAACCTATTTCCTGGGAAGAACCAGGAAGTTAGTTAGTAGCCGTGGCATGGTCACCCGCAGTGAACAACGAGGAACCCCTTTACTGGCTGGTGTGGGGCTGACTCAAGGTTGCCACTCCGAGTGGGCTTGGCGAACTCACTACAGATGTGTCTGGGTGGGCTGCGGTGAGAGGGGTGCCCTCTCCCCTACCGCTGCAGCCGAGACGGAATCGCGGGGGAAGAGGAGTGTTGGTATGGCGATGCGGCACTCGCCCTATCCTCCGCGACTCTGAGTGGTTGGGCCGCACCGTAGATGCGGTGTTGGTGGGACTGCGGGGGAGAGGAGTGTCGGTATTGCAAGGCACCGCTCTTCAAACCCTCCGCGGCCGAAACTTGGTTGGCGGTGAATCCAAAGACCAGATCTGCCGCTGGGGTCTGGAAAGCTGGTGCTACCGAGCACTCGTATTATTGGCCCCATGGCGGCCGCGTATCGGACTCGGGGTGGGGGGGGGGCGTTACGCAGATGAAGTTGGAGACCGTGGACAAAGGCGTGCCTTGGTATTATTGATGCCCCTTGCCTGAGAAGAATATTGGGGGGGAGAAGTCCTCCCCGAGGAGGAGCTGCCACGGAGCGACCAGCGCTGGTGGGACCGTGAATGTGTACGAAAGCGTCCCCGTAGCCCTGCCAATATGCGGTAAAGTTCCAACACCATGGGGCTGTAGTCGGTGCGAGTCCGACATAACCCGTCCTTGTCCCCGCGAAAAGGATATGCGTAGGCATTTCCTTCTCGCGGAAAGTATAATTATATCATAAGTTAAAATGATATAAATCTACTTATACCGAAAATATTACCACAATATATATACCCGGCCTACAATTTCAATAATATTTAATTTCTCTTCATTTTAATTCATCGCAGTTAAAATGCAAAAGCTAAACCTCTGCAGTATAATACTGTATCTCTCATACTAAACTTAATCTTTGCTTAATCCTTCCACAGTCTGCTTGAAACTCGAATTTACTTCCTAATGCGGTAGAAAGAATCAGGTGAATAAAAACTAGGATAATACGTGACCAAAGCCTATTCGTTTGCAAGGTACAACAAAGTGAATTATGAAATTATATTCAGCTACTTTGTAACAACGTAAAATATTTGCCGTGCAGTGGAAGGGTAATAGAATCCACTATCAAATATCATAATTTGTTAGTTATATATATGAAACATTATTATTACTGTATATGAACCTATACCCCATAATGTATCCAACTTTATTCACAGGAATGCTCGAATATACTTACAGTATATAACTTACTCGTTATATATAGACATACTAGACATACTATAACTATCAAACGTGTTCTGGATGCTACGGCCACAATTGCTGGCCGCACCGAGGGGCCGACGGGAACTATTGCGTCAGGCGCACTTGATACACTCTCTGCACTCTTAATCCGATTGCTTGAGAAAAATTCTTATTGAGTCATCGCCTGAGTGAGATTTCGGAGCTAGTATTATACATAATCTTTTAAATAAAACTAATTTTACGAATTTTATCGCGTATATTAACTTATTTTACATTCCCGACGTTTCAAGCACTATACAACACGTCACGGGGAGGACTGAGGTGTATGACGTCCCAATGGCATAGTTAACCACGGCTACCTACAGATTAAAAATTATTAATTTTTGTTCCGATCTACGCAGTATGAACTTACAGTATCATGAAGTATTGCAGTTGTATGCTTGGGTTAGGATTTAATTTTATTAATTATGGGATCCCAAGCAGATGGTAGCACCTAGACATTTTCTCTATTGAAATTAGGATGTTTCTTGATTTCAATAGCCTCGCGAATCATCCTTGGAAGGAATCAGTGTTCTTTAGCGAGGATTTTTGGTCTATCAAATCTAATGTAGTGACGGGGGCGATCCTGTACGTGTTCACAGACTGCAGACTTCCCGGAGCGTCTATTCTTCACATCAGCTATGTGTACTTTAACACGGGTTTTATAGATCTTTTAGTTTGTCCTATATAAGAGACACCACATTCACAATCAAGCTTGTATACTCCTGCATCTTGCAGAGGAATATTACACTTGACTGATGGTAAAAACTGACTAATCTTCTTCGGCGGCTTGAAATATGTTTTAATGGAAGCACGCTTCAAGATGTAGCCAATCTTGTTATTGACACCACTGACATATGGCAGTACAGCAGGCACTTGCTCGACTGTGGCCGGCTTCACTCATTCACTGTGACGTAGGCGTGGCAGCCAAAGCTTATTGTCGTGCAAAACTTGCTTGACGTGTTGGAGCTCGGCGGCCAGGTGTTTATTGTCACAGATCCCTCGTGCTCTCTGAAACAAAGATTTACCCACGGTAGCTAACTGTGAAGGATGGTGGTGAGAATCACCGTTTAAATATCTATCTGTATGGGTCTTTTTTCTATACACAGTGTGTTATCAGGATTCCGAATTACTAACACATCTAGAAAAGCTAAAGAATTGTTTGCCTCTAACTCCACTATGAACTGAATTTTAGAATTTAAGGAGTTAAGATGGTATAGAAATGCAGTTACTTTATCTAAAGGGATAATTGTGAAAGTGTGGTCTACGTACCGCTTGTAGAATCTTGGGTTTACGGTAGAAGTACGCAGGGCTTTCTCCTCAAATTCCTCCATGAATATATCGGCAACAATGGGAGATACAGGTGAGCCCATCGCCACTCCATCTACTTGCTTGTAGAACTCCTCCTTCCATAATACGTAGCCAGATGTAAGGCAGTGTCTAAGTAATACTGCATATTCTACGGGCATGTTGTTTTGCTCTAGCCTTCTAGTAACAATCGATATGCAGTCTTCAACAGGTAAGCATGTGAACAGAGTCTGTACATCAAAACTGACCATAGTTTCATTGTCTGCCAGATGTAGGTCTTTAATGTCGCTGACAAAATGGTAGGAATCCTTTGTGTGTGCTCTTGTATGTCCCCTGAGCGGTGAGAGTATATTCGCTAAGTGTTGAGCCAATTTGTAAGTTGGTGAATCGATTTGGCTCACTATAGGATGTAATGGAGCACTGGGCTTGTGTATTTTTGGTAACCCATACAATTTCGGTGGTTTGGCATACGTAGGTATTATCGATTTTACGTCTAAATTTAATCTTTCGGAGTGTTTATTTATAAGTTCACTAGTTGTTTTGAGAGTGTTATTTGTTCGGTCATTTTTAACCTTTTTATAAGTACTTGCATCCGACAAAAGTTCTTGTATTTTAGAATTATAATCCGACGTATCCATGACTACCGTGGCATTTCCCTTATCTGCGCGGAGAATCGTGAGTTCTCGTTTATTGCGTAGGTTATTCAACGCTTTAAATTCGTCTTTAGGTAGATTTGGTTTTGGCGCTGAGCTTCGACGTAACATAGACGAAATGTCTTGACGTATCTCTTCCAAATCTTCCTTTCGCATATTGTTTTTAAATAAACCGTCCTCGACGCTGCAGATAATTTCTTCGTACGTTAATTTTTTAGGTGTTAAAGCAAAATTAAGGCCTTTCGATAATACTCTAATTGTTGCATCATCCAGAGTTTGTTTTGACAGATTATAGACCGCGCTTAATCTATGATCCGCGTTCGTAGTCAACGCAACCACGTTTCGTTCTCACGTTGACTCAGATGTTTGACATTTAATTTGGTCGTTAATTTTTGATATTTTACTATATGTTTGTTTTTGCATTCGTTATATTTATTAATTTCTCGTTTATTTAACGTTTCGATGCAAACATTATTATTAAATGTCGTTAAAACTGCCTTTAACTCACTGAATGCTGTGTCTATGGATTTTTTTATGGTATGTAGATCGGAGCGTTTTTGTTGGATTACCGTTCGTAACAAATTTTTAGTTGCCTGATTTAAGATCTTAGCGCTTCCTCAAATGTCCTTTTTAGTGGATATTTTGACATACGTAGGAATGATATTATTATCGCGACATCTCTTCAAAAAGTTTAATGCTGTTAGATATCTTGCGCGCTTAGTCATGAGATCTTTTAATCAGCGAATTTTATTTGCAATTACCAGTCCGTACTGGTTCACATAATGATTTCTTATATTTACGCGAATAATATACATTTAAATAAAATCCCAGAAATAAATAAATAAAAAATAGGCTCCCATTGTTGCCAATCTATTCATGGAGGACTTTGAGGAGAAAGCCCTGCGTACTTCTCCCGTAAACCCAAGATTCTACAAGCGGTACGTAGACGACACTTTCACAATTCTCCCTTTAGATAAAGTAACTGCATTTCCAGACCATCTTAACTCCTTAAATTCTAAAATTCAGTTCATAGTGGAGTTAGAGGCAAACAATTCTTTAGCTTTTCTAGATGTGTTTGTAATTCGGAATCCTTGAGCCACACTGTGTATAGAAAAAAGACCCATACAGATAGATATTTAAACGGTGATTCTCACCACCATCCTTGACAGTTAGCTACCGTGGGTAAATCTTTGTTTCAGAGAGCACGAGGGATCTGTGACAGTAAACATCTGGCCGCCGAGCTCCAACACGTCAAGCAAGTTTTGCACGACAATAAGCTTCGAGTCCCGCGCCTACGTCACAGTGAACGAGTGAAGCCGGCCACAGTCGAGCGAGTGCCTGCTGTACTGCCATATGCCAGAGGTGTCACTGACAAGATTGGCTACATCTTGAAGCGTGCTTCCATTAAAACATATTTCAAGCCGCCGAAGAAGATTAGTCAGTTTTTACCATCAGTCAAGTGTATTATTTCTCTGCAAGATGCAGGAGTATACAAGCTTGATTGTAAATGTGGTCACTTTTATATAGGACAAACTAAAAGATCTATAAATATACGTGTTAAAGAACACATAGCTGATGTGAAGAATAGACGCTCCGGGAAGTCTGCGGTCTGTGAACACGTACAGGTTTGCCCCCGTCACTACATTAGATTTGATAGACCACAAACCCTCGCTAAAGAACACCGATTCCTTCCAAAGATGATTCGCGAGGCTATTGAAATCAAGAAACATCCTAATTTCAATAGAGAAGATGGCTGGGTGCTACCATCTGCTTGGGATCCCATAATTAATAAAATTAAATCCCAACCCAAGCATACAACTGCAAGACTTCATGATACCGTAAGTTCATACTGCGTAGATCGGAACAAAATTAATAATTTTTAATCTGGAGGTAGCCGTGGTTAACTATGATATTGAGACGTCATACACCTCAGTCCCCCCCATGACCATGGGTGCTGTAAAGTGCTAGAAACGTCGGGAATGTAAAATAAGTTAATATACGCGAAAAAATCCGTAAAATTAGTTTTATTTAAATGTGTAGTGTTCGCGTAAATATAAGTGTACTGTATTTGATATCTTTTTTTTTTTCACTAATGTTTCGGTATAATTTTATAACTAGAAATAGTGCAATTTGAAAGGAAAACATTCCGTCTTACATGTAACATCTCGAATAAATATTTTTTCTTACTGGCAAGCACTCTTTAACTTTGAAGCGGGTAACCCTTTTTTCAACTACACCCGCAACGGCGGCTAGTAACGGCCAACTTCCTCGTCAACGCAAGCACTAACGCTTTTGACGAGACACATTACGTGCGCGTTCCGTTACCAACAGTAGATAAGATCTCATTCCACTGCTCCATCGAATACTAAGGCAGTTTTCCATACCTGACCTGTGAATAAAAGAACAATAGTGGACACATTTGGCCAGAAGATACAGCACACCGGGCCCGGTAAACGTCGGGCAGCTCAGAAATTACCCAGGTGAGTGTTTGCCAGGTCTTATATGTACATAACATATTTATTTTGATCCTTGCGAGCCAAATCTTTCCTTTCAAATCGTGCTGTCTTAGTAAGAGTGTTATCTTTAGTTTCACACACAGTTTAAATTTTTAAATTTAACGTACATACGTACTTTCATCGACGTGTCGTATAGGCCATCTTTGCAACGCAAAATGCCGGATCCAGCACGAGTTGAACAATTCATGTGTGATGTTTCATGCGAGCAGGATATGTTCGAACGCGATATTATTTTAGATGATTTAAAAAGAACATTACAGTTCGCAACGACCGATGAACAAAAGTTCCGTTCGCGAACTAAAGATCTTACTGCACAACAAAGAAAGTTTAGTAAATTACAAACTAAAATTGAAAAATGTCTAATAAAGACAAAAATGTTTAATAAAGATGAACAAATTAAAATTCGTAACGATTTTGATGACGCGTACTACGCTATTGTTACGCATCTGAGCAAATTAAAACAAGATGACGAACAAGTCAGGCGTATGAGTAGGTCCTTTAACTCCGAATCGTTTGCACAATCCCACAATCCAAAATTGCCTAAAATTCCCTTACCCAGCTTCTCGGGTAATAGTACTGACTGGAATTCATTTTATGATTTATATATTTCACTCGTACATAACAATAATGCCTACACGGATGCAGAGAAATTCAGATATTTACTCCTTACTTTAAAAAATGAACCTTATAATTTAATTAAATCAATTCCCATTACCGACGCGAACTATTCTGTAGCCTTACAGGTATTAATTTCGCGTTATGAGAACAAAAGAATTATAGCTTCCACTCATCTCGACAAAATTCTCGATGTTGAACCTTGTTCAGAAAAATCAACAATCAGCTTACGTAACTTACTAAACATTTAGCAAGAAAACATTAAAGCACTTGAAGTCATGAAATTCCCTACAAACGAATGGAGTTTTATCTTATTAACGATTTTACTGCGAAAAATTCCCTCATCTATCCGCAAACCTTTTTAGTTATCATTAAAATCACCATCAGAAATTCCTGATATCAACACACTAATATCCTTTTTGGAACGGGAATTGTCCGCAAACGAAATTTCTCACCCTAATTTTGGTCAGATTACTAAACACGAGGGTCAATTAAAATCAAACGCACCATCAGGCAGCGGCGGTAGCCGAACGACGGCATCTCCGGGCGCACGCCGTATATTTATAGGAAACAACACATCACAGCCTGTCTCAGAGTCTGCATATAATATTCCAAACAAATTTCCGAGTGTTAAATATTTCCATTGTATATGCTGTGACGCCCAACATACACTAACTAAATGTCCGACGTTTTTAAACTTATCACCCAAGGAGCGCTATACGTTTATTAGTGGTAAAAACGTTTGCTTTAATTGTTTACACGTTGGACACGACGTTAAGCAATGCAGATCAAATTTTATGTGCCGGACGTGCAACAAACATCATCATACGCTAATTCATTTCGATAATCAATCTTATGTAGGTGCTACCGAGACAGCTGATCCGCAAGACAGCTCCGCTTCACTCCCTCCTACAGCGTACGATCCCGCTACTTCGAGCGATTCTCAGCTGGTTATGACGTCGATAAATCACACGACTCGCGACGCTATCGCGCAATCTAGTTCTGCTCCGTCAGTACGAACGAGTACAGTGTTACTGTCAACAGCGCTCATCGATGTTTACGTAAATAATCATAAGCGATCGACCGTGCGTTGTCTCATAGATTCGGGAAGCCAGGTTTCTTTTATTAGTGAGGCGTGCGTACAACGTTTGGGCTTAGCGAGAAAACATGTCAATATTCTTCCTGTTTACGGAATTAATGAAAACAAACCGGTTTATCCAAAGGGTTTAGTTTCGTGCTATATTACACCAAAAAATAAAACACAACCTGCGGTACAAATCGATGCCTTAATCTTACCGAAGCTTATTACTACACAAATGCCCTCTTGTCAATTACCTTTTAAGGAATGGTCACACATTAAAAATTTGACGTTGGCTGATCCCGATTTCTTCACACCACAACCCGTAGAAATGTTACTTGGAGCGGACATACTTCCCCAAATTCTATTAAACAATACGGTGACTGGAGCGCCTGGGACTCCCATAGCAATAAATAGTATTTTTGGATATTTACTGCTAGGCAAGCTAGATTTCAATATTCATTCACCCGTTTCATTCCCAGTTCAAGTGTTTCACAACTCGGTTAACGATGAATTTGATCTTCAACGCTTTTGGGAAATAGAATCAATTACAGAACAAAGGTCTCTCACTCCCGATGAAGTTTTGTGTGAGACAATTTTCGAAAACACGCATACGCGTAATGACACAGGACGATATGTAGTCGCTCTGCCTTTCAAGCCTGACGCCTTGCCCCTGGGTGAGTCACGTGACATTGCTATCGCTCGATTTCGCAGATTAGAATACAAGCTTGAACGCAATCCGCCACTGAAATATAGCTATCATGCATGCCTCCAGGAGTACTTGGACCTTAATCACATGGAACCTTGTGATGGCTTTTCACCTAAATCTGGTGGCTCCTATTATATTCCGCACCACTGCGTGGTGAAGGAATCTAGCGAAACAACCAAAATGCGAGTGGTCTACGATGCAGGTTGTAAGACTACCCATGGGAACTCCCTGAACGATGTTTTGTTTACAGGACCCAAACTTCATCCGGATATAGTCGACGTTCTACTGAAGTTTCGAATTCATTCTATTGCCTTTACAGCTGACATTAAACAGATGTACCGCAACATTTTAGTCCGTGACACAGATAGGGATTTTCAGCGTATCGTATGGCGCACTTCTCCTGACGAACCCATACTTGACTATCGCCTTCGTACTGTAACTTTCGGAGTTAGTTCCTCGCCTTACCTCGCACTTCGTACAATGCAACAGCTTGCGCTTGATGAAGCCACTCGTTTTCCAAGTGCTTCTCAAGTCATAAAAGGTGACATATTCGTAGATGATATAGTGTCAGGCGACAATACGGAGGCAGAAGCTCTTGCTCTACAACAGGAGTTAATAAGCATATGTCAGGCTGCCGGCTTCACTCTTCACAAGTGGCACAGTAACTCGCCTGCGTTACTCGCTGCGGTTCAGCCCATAAGTTCTCATGGTGAGCGGCACCATAACGTACCTTTTGCGGAGATGGAAAATGACATGAAAACTAAAGTACTTGGTCTTCAGTGGAACCCAAATTCAGATTCATTTACTTTCAGTGTTCAGATTACCTCTAACAAATGTACTAAGCGTTCGATTCTTTCAGAAATTGCTAGAATCTATGACCCACTTGGCCTTTTATCGCCAGTCACCATTTTTGCTAAACATTTAATCCAGTTGTTGTGGATAGCACGTGTAGATTAGGACGAACACCCACCCCAAGATATAATAAATTCATGGGCCAGTTTTACTAACGAGCTTCCACTCTTATCGAAAGTTACTTTTCCGCGACATGTATTTACCCACACTCATTCTGTACAACTTCATGGCTTCTCAGATGCATCCGAGGAAGCATATGCTGCATGCGTCTATCTTCGCGTACGGGGAGACATGGGTGCAGTGAACACTTACCTTCTTCTAGCTAAAACACGCGTGGCGCCTACTAAACGTATGTCCATACCGCGTCTAGAGCTCATGGCGGCCCTATTATTATCTAGGTTAATGAAAGCTACCTTAAATATTTATGGGAATCGCATACCTCGCGATCAGATATACGCGTGGTCGGATTCATCTGTGGTACTAGCGTGGTTGCGTTCTTCGCCACATGAGTGGAAAACCTTTGTTTCCAATCGCATAACAGAAATTATAAGTAATATTCCGTACTGCCGTTGGCGGCATGTCCCGTCTGCCGACAATCCGGCAGACGCGGCTTCACGCGGATTGCTTCCCGCCAATTTTTTACATCACATCATATGGTTCCGCGGTCCTCACTTTTTACAAAAGGATGAGACTACTTGGCCTGTTTTCAAAGCTACTCAGACACAAGAAGAAAAACGTACCATTTCAATTGTTTCCAATCCATGTACTTCTTCTTCCACCAACGAAGACGTAGAAATTATATCACGTTATTCATCCCTGGGTAAGCTGGTTCGTGTCACTGCTTTATTATTCCGTTTCTATAAAAAATGTAAGAAGGTTCAAACCTCTCTTTCTAAACATATTTCCGTAGTCGAGTTTAATTTTACTTTGAATCGACTCGTATTTCTTGTACAACAATCCATTTTTCGTGACGACATTTACAACCTTTCAAAGGGAAAACTCCCGTCAAATCAATTAAGACGCTTAAATCCCTTTATTGACTCAAACAATTTTCTTCGCGTAGGTGGGAGGATACATAAGTCCCTTTTACCATATGAATCAAAACATCAATTAATCTTACCTAAAAACCATCCGTTAACGATTCTAATTATTAATTACACTCACGTGTCTCACTTGCATGCAGGTGCGCAAAGCACACAATACATACTTCTACAAAAATATTGGATCTTATCCGGGCGTGACGTCATACGGCAATGTATTCATCGCTGCGTCCGTTGTTTTCGAGCACGTCCGTGCGCCAGCAGCCCAGCATGGGTCCATTGCCTGCCTCACGTTTGCGACCCGAACGGCCCTTTCTTAAAACCGCTGTTGATTTCGCTGGTCCCTTTTACGTTCGAGCTAACAAAGTGCGAAATGCAAAAATAGTAAAATGTTACGTCTGTGTATTTGTATGTCATACACCTCGAAATAGTTTCCGAACTTACCACAGAGGGTTTCTTAGCGGCACTACGACGCTTCACGTCACGCCGAGGTTTATGCAAGGATATTTATTCCGATTGCGGTAAGAATTTCATCGGCTGTGACAGGTACCTAAAGGACTTGTATGTCTTCCTACAGAATGACACGGTGCAAGGCGCGCTCCAGAATAAGACTCTGGAAGAAGGAATAACATGGCATTTTCAGCCACCGTATGCAAGTCATTTTGGTGGCCTTTTTGAATCGGGCGTCAAAAGTTTTAAACACCATTTTCATCGGGTAGTAGGTCCTCGTATCCTAACCTATGACGAGATGCATACCCTATTATGTCAAATAGAGGCAGTGCTAAATTCGCGTCCGCTATGCGTATTGAGCTCCGATGCGCAGGATCCCCTCCCTTTAACTCCGTCTCACTTTCTGATAGGTGAATCGTTAACAGCTATCCCCGACGTTTCACTTGTGGATGAAAATCCGGGTAGATTATTCAGGTGGCGTTTGATACAACAATCGGTTCAACATTTCTGGAAAAAATGGAGCTTGGAGTATTTGCATGAAATTCAACAACGTGGCAAATGGTTCACCAATCGTGGAAATCCGGTCCGTGAAGGCATGATTGTGGTAGCTGTTGGTCTAGTGGTTAGTGACCCTGACTGCTATGCCGGAGGTCGTGGGTTCGATTCCCACCCAGGACAAATGTTTGTGTGATGAGCACGATCATTTGTTCTGTGTCTGGGTGTAATTTATCTATAATATTTATGTATTTAGAAATATATAAGTATGTTTATCAGTCGTCTAGTACCCATAACACAAGCTCTGCTTAGCTTGGGACTAGATGGCGTTGTGTGATAGTTGTGGAATATTATTATTATTATTATTAATTTTAAATATTTATCAGTAATCTTAAGATATACTTAGTTTGATATTTACTAGGTTTAACTTTGTTTATACTCCTTACACAATTTTTTATCTAGTTTGTATTACAGATTTGTTTAAATTTAATTAAAAGATACTGCGTACTTTTAAGGTGAGCGGCATGTACCGTATTTGATATCTTTTTTTTTTCACTAATATTTCGGTATAATTTTATAACTAGAAATAGTGCAATTTGAAAGGAAAACATTCCGTCTTACATGTAACATCTCGAATAAATATTTTTTCTTACTGGCAAGCACTCTTTAACTTTGAAGCGGGTAACCCTTTTTTCAACTACACCCGCAACGGCGGCTAGTAACGGCCAACTTCCTCGTCAACGCAAGCACTAACGCTTTTGACGAGACACATTACGTGCGCGTTCCGTTACCAACAGTAGATAAGATCTCATTCCACTGCTCCATCGAATACTAAGGCAGTTTTCCATACCTGACCTGTGAATAAAAGAACAATAGTGGACACATTTGGCCAGAAGATACAGCACACCGGGCCCGGTAAACGTCGGGCAGCTCAGAAATTACCCAGGTGAGTGTTTGCCAGGTCTTATATGTACATAACATATTTATTTTGATCCTTGCGAGCCAAATCTTTCCTTTCAAATCGTGCTGTCTTAGTAAGAGTGTTATCTTTAGTTTCACACACAGTTTAAATTTTTAAATTTAACGTACATACGTACTTTCATCGACGTGTCGTATAGGCCATCTTTGCAACGCAAAATGCCGGATCCAGCACGAGTTGAACAATTCATGTGTGATGTTTCATGCGAGCAGGATATGTTCGAACGCGATATTATTTTAGATGATTTAAAAAGAACATTACAGTTCGCAACGACCGATGAACAAAAGTTCCGTTCGCGAACTAAAGATCTTACTGCACAACAAAGAAAGTTTAGTAAATTACAAACTAAAATTGAAAAATGTCTAATAAAGACAAAAATGTTTAATAAAGATGAACAAATTAAAATTCGTAACGATTTTGATGACGCGTACTACGCTATTGTTACGCATCTGAGCAAATTAAAACAAGATGACGAACAAGTCAGGCGTATGAGTAGGTCCTTTAACTCCGAATCGTTTGCACAATCCCACAATCCAAAATTGCCTAAAATTCCCTTACCCAGCTTCTCGGGTAATAGTACTGACTGGAATTCATTTTATGATTTATATATTTCACTCGTACATAACAATAATGCCTACACGGATGCAGAGAAATTCAGATATTTACTCCTTACTTTAAAAAATGAACCTTATAATTTAATTAAATCAATTCCCATTACCGACGCGAACTATTCTGTAGCCTTACAGGTATTAATTTCGCGTTATGAGAACAAAAGAATTATAGCTTCCACTCATCTCGACAAAATTCTCGATGTTGAACCTTGTTCAGAAAAATCAACAATCAGCTTACGTAACTTACTAAACATTTAGCAAGAAAACATTAAAGCACTTGAAGTCATGAAATTCCCTACAAACGAATGGAGTTTTATCTTATTAACGATTTTACTGCGAAAAATTCCCTCATCTATCCGCAAACCTTTTTAGTTATCATTAAAATCACCATCAGAAATTCCTGATATCAACACACTAATATCCTTTTTGGAACGGGAATTGTCCGCAAACGAAATTTCTCACCCTAATTTTGGTCAGATTACTAAACACGAGGGTCAATTAAAATCAAACGCACCATCAGGCAGCGGCGGTAGCCGAACGACGGCATCTCCGGGCGCACGCCGTATATTTATAGGAAACAACACATCACAGCCGGTCTCAGAGTCTGCATATAATATTCCAAACAAATTTCCGAGTGTTAAATATTTCCATTGTATATGCTGTGACGCCCAACATACACTAACTAAATGTCCGACGTTTTTAAACTTATCACCCAAGGAGCGCTATACGTTTATTAGTGGTAAAAACGTTTGCTTTAATTGTTTACACGTTGGACACGACGTTAAGCAATGCAGATCAAATTTTATGTGCCGGACGTGCAACAAACATCATCATACGCTAATTCATTTCGATAATCAATCTTATGTAGGTGCTACCGAGACAGCTGATCCGCATGACAGCTCCGCTTCACTCCCTCCTACAGCGTACGATCCCGCTACTTCGAGCGATTCTCAGCTGGTTATGACGTCGATAAATCACACGACTCGCGACGCTATCGCGCAATCTAGTTCTGCTCCGTCAGTACGAACGAGTACAGTGTTACTGTCAACAGCGCTCATCGATGTTTACGTAAATAATCATAAGCGATCGACCGTGCGTTGTCTCATAGATTCGGGAAGCCAGGTTTCTTTTATTAGTGAGGCGTGCGTACAACGTTTGGGCTTAGCGAGAAAACATGTCAATATTCTTCCTGTTTACGGAATTAATGAAAACAAACCGGTTTATCCAAAGGGTTTAGTTTCGTGCTATATTACACCAAAAAATAAAACACAACCTGCGGTACAAATCGATGCCTTAATCTTACCGAAGCTTATTACTACACAAATGCCCTCTTGTCAATTACCTTTTAAGGAATGGTCACACATTAAAAATTTGACGTTGGCTGATCCCGATTTCTTCACACCACAACCCGTAGAAATGTTACTTGGAGCGGACATACTTCCCCAAATTCTATTAAACAATACGGTGACTGGAGCGCCTGGGACTCCCATAGCAATAAATAGTATTTTTGGATATTTACTGCTAGGCAAGCTAGATTTCAATATTCATTCACCCGTTTCATTCCCAGTTCAAGTGTTTCACAACTCGGTTAACGATGAATTTGATCTTCAACGCTTTTGGGAAATAGAATCAATTACAGAACAAAGGTCTCTCACTCCCGATGAAGTTTTGTGTGAGACAATTTTCGAAAACACGCATACGCGTAATGACACAGGACGATATGTAGTCGCTCTGCCTTTCAAGCCTGACGCCTTGCCCCTGGGTGAGTCACGTGACATTGCTATCGCTCGATTTCGCAGATTAGAATACAAGCTTGAACGCAATCCGCCACTGAAATATAGCTATCATGCATGCCTCCAGGAGTACTTGGACCTTAATCACATGGAACCTTGTGATGGCTTTTCACCTAAATCTGGTGGCTCCTATTATATTCCGCACCACTGCGTGGTGAAGGAATCTAGCGAAACAACCAAAATGCGAGTGGTCTACGATGCAGGTTGTAAGACTACCCATGGGAACTCCCTGAACGATGTTTTGTTTACAGGACCCAAACTTCATCCGGATATAGTCGACGTTCTACTGAAGTTTCGAATTCATTCTATTGCCTTTACAGCTGACATTAAACAGATGTACCGCAACATTTTAGTCCGTGACACAGATAGGGATTTTCAGCGTATCGTATGGCGCACTTCTCCTGACGAACCCATACTTGACTATCGCCTTCGTACTGTAACTTTCGGAGTTAGTTCCTCGCCTTACCTCGCACTTCGTACAATGCAACAGCTTGCGCTTGATGAAGCCACTCGTTTTCCAAGTGCTTCTCAAGTCATAAAAGGTGACATATTCGTAGATGATATAGTGTCAGGCGACAATACGGAGGCAGAAGCTCTTGCTCTACAACAGGAGTTAATAAGCATATGTCAGGCTGCCGGCTTCACTCTTCACAAGTGGCACAGTAACTCGCCTGCGTTACTCGATGCGGTTCAGCCCACAAGTTCTCATGGTGAGCGGCACCATAACGTACCTTTTGCGGAGATGGAAAATGACATGAAAACTAAAGTACTTGGTCTTCAGTGGAACCCAAATTCAGATTCATTTACTTTCAGTGTTCAGATTACCTCTAACAAATGTACTAAGCGTTCGATTCTTTCAGAAATTGCTAGAATCTATGACCCACTTGGCCTTTTATCGCCAGTCACCATTTTTGCTAAACATTTAATCCAGTTGTTGTGGATAGCACGTGTAGATTAGGACGAACACCCACCCCAAGATATAATAAATTCATGGGCCAGTTTTACTAACGAGCTTCCACTCTTATCGAAAGTTACTTTTCCGCGACATGTATTTACCCACACTCATTCTGTACAACTTCATGGCTTCTCAGATGCATCCGAGGAAGCATATGCTGCATGCGTCTATCTTCGCGTACGGGGAGACATGGGTGCAGTGAACACTTACCTTCTTCTAGCTAAAACACGCGTGGCGCCTACTAAACGTATGTCCATACCGCGTCTAGAGCTCATGGCGGCCCTATTATTATCTAGGTTAATGAAAGCTACCTTAAATATTTATGGGAATCGCATACCTCGCGATCAGATATACGCGTGGTCGGATTCATCTGTGGTACTAGCGTGGTTGCGTTCTTCGCCACATGAGTGGAAAACCTTTGTTTCCAATCGCATAACAGAAATTATAAGTAATATTCCGTACTGCCGTTGGCGGCATGTCCCGTCTGCCGACAATCCGGCAGACGCGGCTTCACGCGGATTGCTTCCCGCCAATTTTTTACATCACATCATATGGTTCCGCGGTCCTCACTTTTTACAAAAGGATGAGACTACTTGGCCTGTTTTCAAAGCTACTCAGACACAAGAAGAAAAACGTACCATTTCAATTGTTTCCAATCCATGTACTTCTTCTTCCACCAACGAAGACGTAGAAATTATATCACGTTATTCATCCCTGGGTAAGCTGGTTCGTGTCACTGCTTTATTATTCCGTTTCTATAAAAAATGTAAGAAGGTTCAAACCTCTCTTTCTAAACATATTTCCGTAGTCGAGTTTAATTTTACTTTGAATCGACTCGTATTTCTTGTACAACAATCCATTTTTCGTGACGACATTTACAACCTTTCAAAGGGAAAACTCCCGTCAAATCAATTAAGACGCTTAAATCCCTTTATTGACTCAAACAATTTTCTTCGCGTAGGTGGGAGGATACATAAGTCCCTTTTACCATATGAATCAAAACATCAATTAATCTTACCTAAAAACCATCCGTTAACGATTCTAATTATTAATTACACTCACGTGTCTCACTTGCATGCAGGTGCGCAAAGCACACAATACATACTTCTACAAAAATATTGGATCTTATCCGGGCGTGACGTCATACGGCAATGTATTCATCGCTGCGTCCGTTGTTTTCGAGCACGTCCGTGCGCCAGCAGCCCAGCATGGGTCCATTGCCTGCCTCACGTTTGCGACCCGAACGGCCCTTTCTTAAAACCGCTGTTGATTTCGCTGGTCCCTTTTACGTTCGAGCTAACAAAGTGCGAAATGCAAAAATAGTAAAATGTTACGTCTGTGTATTTGTATGTCATACACCTCGAAATAGTTTCCGAACTTACCACAGAGGGTTTCTTAGCGGCACTACGACGCTTCACGTCACGCCGAGGTTTATGCAAGGATATTTATTCCGATTGCGGTAAGAATTTCATCGGCTGTGACAGGTACCTAAAGGACTTGTATGTCTTCCTACAGAATGACACGGTGCAAGGCGCGCTCCAGAATAAGACTCTGGAAGAAGGAATAACATGGCATTTTCAGCCACCGTATGCAAGTCATTTTGGTGGCCTTTTTGAAGCGGGCGTCAAAAGTTTTAAACACCATTTTCATCGGGTAGTAGGTCCTCGTATCCTAACCTATGACGAGATGCATACCCTATTATGTCAAATAGAGGCAGTGCTAAATTCGCGTCCGCTATGCGTATTGAGCTCCGATGCGCAGGATCCCCTCCCTTTAACTCCGTCTCACTTTCTGATAGGTGAATCGTTAACAGCTATCCCCGACGTTTCACTTGTGGATGAAAATCCGGGTAGATTATTCAGGTGGCGTTTGATACAACAATCGGTTCAACATTTCTGGAAAAAATGGAGCTTGGAGTATTTGCATGAAATTCAACAACGTGGCAAATGGTTCACCAATCGTGGAAATCCGGTCCGTGAAGGCATGATTGTGGTAGCTGTTGGTCTAGTGGTTAGTGACCCTGACTGCTATGCCGGAGGTCGTGGGTTCGATTCCCACCCAGGACAAATGTTTGTGTGATGAGCACGATCATTTGTTCTGTGTCTGGGTGTAATTTATCTATAATATTTATGTATTTAGAAATATATAAGTATGTTTATCAGTCGTCTAGTACCCATAACACAAGCTCTGCTTAGCTTGGGACTAGATGGCGTTGTGTGATAGTTGTGGAATATTATTATTATTATTATTAATTTTAAATATTTATCAGTAATCTTAAGATATACTTAGTTTGATATTTACTAGGTTTAACTTTGTTTATACTCCTTACACAATTTTTTATCTAGTTTGTATTACAGATTTGTTTAAATTTAATTAAAAGATACTGCGTACTTTTAAGGTGAGCGGCATGTACCGTATTTGATATCTTTTTTTTTTCACTAATATTTCGGTATAATTTTATAACTAGAAATAGTGCAATTTGAAAGGAAAACATTCCGTCTTACATGTAACATCTCGAATAAATATTTTTTCTTACTGGCAAGCACTCTTTAACTTTGAAGCGGGTAACCCTTTTTTCAACTACACCCGCAACGGCGGCTAGTAACGGCCAACTTCCTCGTCAACGCAAGCACTAACGCTTTTGACGAGACACATTACGTGCGCGTTCCGTTACCAACAGTAGATAAGATCTCATTCCACTGCTCCATCGAATACTAAGGCAGTTTTCCATACCTGACCTGTGAATAAAAGAACAATAGTGGACACATTTGGCCAGAAGATACAGCACACCGGGCCCGGTAAACGTCGGGCAGCTCAGAAATTACCCAGGTGAGTGTTTGCCAGGTCTTATATGTACATAACATATTTATTTTGATCCTTGCGAGCCAAATCTTTCCTTTCAAATCGTGCTGTCTTAGTAAGAGTGTTATCTTTAGTTTCACACACAGTTTAAATTTTTAAATTTAACGTACATACGTACTTTCATCGACGTGTCGTATAGGCCATCTTTGCAACGCAAAATGCCGGATCCAGCACGAGTTGAACAATTCATGTGTGATGTTTCATGCGAGCAGGATATGTTCGAACGCGATATTATTTTAGATGATTTAAAAAGAACATTACAGTTCGCAACGACCGATGAACAAAAGTTCCGTTCGCGAACTAAAGATCTTACTGCACAACAAAGAAAGTTTAGTAAATTACAAACTAAAATTGAAAAATGTCTAATAAAGACAAAAATGTTTAATAAAGATGAACAAATTAAAATTCGTAACGATTTTGATGACGCGTACTACGCTATTGTTACGCATCTGAGCAAATTAAAACAAGATGACGAACAAGTCAGGCGTATGAGTAGGTCCTTTAACTCCGAATCGTTTGCACAATCCCACAATCCAAAATTGCCTAAAATTCCCTTACCCAGCTTCTCGGGTAATAGTACTGACTGGAATTCATTTTATGATTTATATATTTCACTCGTACATAACAATAATGCCTACACGGATGCAGAGAAATTCAGATATTTACTCCTTACTTTAAAAAATGAACCTTATAATTTAATTAAATCAATTCCCATTACCGACGCGAACTATTCTGTAGCCTTACAGGTATTAATTTCGCGTTATGAGAACAAAAGAATTATAGCTTCCACTCATCTCGACAAAATTCTCGATGTTGAACCTTGTTCAGAAAAATCAACAATCAGCTTACGTAACTTACTAAACATTTAGCAAGAAAACATTAAAGCACTTGAAGTCATGAAATTCCCTACAAACGAATGGAGTTTTATCTTATTAACGATTTTACTGCGAAAAATTCCCTCATCTATCCGCAAACCTTTTTAGTTATCATTAAAATCACCATCAGAAATTCCTGATATCAACACACTAATATCCTTTTTGGAACGGGAATTGTCCGCAAACGAAATTTCTCACCCTAATTTTGGTCAGATTACTAAACACGAGGGTCAATTAAAATCAAACGCACCATCAGGCAGCGGCGGTAGCCGAACGACGGCATCTCCGGGCGCACGCCGTATATTTATAGGAAACAACACATCACAGCCTGTCTCAGAGTCTGCATATAATATTCCAAACAAATTTCCGAGTGTTAAATATTTCCATTGTATATGCTGTGACGCCCAACATACACTAACTAAATGTCCGACGTTTTTAAACTTATCACCCAAGGAGCGCTATACGTTTATTAGTGGTAAAAACGTTTGCTTTAATTGTTTACACGTTGGACACGACGTTAAGCAATGCAGATCAAATTTTATGTGCCGGACGTGCAACAAACATCATCATACGCTAATTCATTTCGATAATCAATCTTATGTAGGTGCTACCGAGACAGCTGATCCGCATGACAGCTCCGCTTCACTCCCTCCTACAGCGTACGATCCCGCTACTTCGAGCGATTCTCAGCTGGTTATGACGTCGATAAATCACACGACTCGCGACGCTATCGCGCAATCTAGTTCTGCTCCGTCAGTACGAACGAGTACAGTGTTACTGTCAACAGCGCTCATCGATGTTTACGTAAATAATCATAAGCGATCGACCGTGCGTTGTCTCATAGATTCGGGAAGCCAGGTTTCTTTTATTAGTGAGGCGTGCGTACAACGTTTGGGCTTAGCGAGAAAACATGTCAATATTCTTCCTGTTTACGGAATTAATGAAAACAAACCGGTTTATCCAAAGGGTTTAGTTTCGTGCTATATTACACCAAAAAATAAAACACAACCTGCGGTACAAATCGATGCCTTAATCTTACCGAAGCTTATTACTACACAAATGCCCTCTTGTCAATTACCTTTTAAGGAATGGTCACACATTAAAAATTTGACGTTGGCTGATCCCGATTTCTTCACACCACAACCCGTAGAAATGTTACTTGGAGCGGACATACTTCCCCAAATTCTATTAAACAATACGGTGACTGGAGCGCCTGGGACTCCCATAGCAATAAATAGTATTTTTGGATATTTACTGCTAGGCAAGCTAGATTTCAATATTCATTCACCCGTTTCATTCCCAGTTCAAGTGTTTCACAACTCGGTTAACGATGAATTTGATCTTCAACGCTTTTGGGAAATAGAATCAATTACAGAACAAAGGTCTCTCACTCCCGATGAAGTTTTGTGTGAGACAATTTTCGAAAACACGCATACGCGTAATGACACAGGACGATATGTAGTCGCTCTGCCTTTCAAGCCTGACGCCTTGCCCCTGGGTGAGTCACGTGACATTGCTATCGCTCGATTTCGCAGATTAGAATACAAGCTTGAACGCAATCCGCCACTGAAATATAGCTATCATGCATGCCTCCAGGAGTACTTGGACCTTAATCACATGGAACCTTGTGATGGCTTTTCACCTAAATCTGGTGGCTCCTATTATATTCCGCACCACTGCGTGGTGAAGGAATCTAGCGAAACAACCAAAATGCGAGTGGTCTACGATGCAGGTTGTAAGACTACCCATGGGAACTCCCTGAACGATGTTTTGTTTACAGGACCCAAACTTCATCCGGATATAGTCGACGTTCTACTGAAGTTTCGAATTCATTCTATTGCCTTTACAGCTGACATTAAACAGATGTACCGCAACATTTTAGTCCGTGACACAGATAGGGATTTTCAGCGTATCGTATGGCGCACTTCTCCTGACGAACCCATACTTGACTATCGCCTTCGTACTGTAACTTTCGGAGTTAGTTCCTCGCCTTACCTCGCACTTCGTACAATGCAACAGCTTGCGCTTGATGAAGCCACTCGTTTTCCAAGTGCTTCTCAAGTCATAAAAGGTGACATATTCGTAGATGATATAGTGTCAGGCGACAATACGGAGGCAGAAGCTCTTGCTCTACAACAGGAGTTAATAAGCATATGTCAGGCTGCCGGCTTCACTCTTCACAAGTGGCACAGTAACTCGCCTGCGTTACTCGATGCGGTTCAGCCCACAAGTTCTCATGGTGAGCGGCACCATAACGTACCTTTTGCGGAGATGGAAAATGACATGAAAACTAAAGTACTTGGTCTTCAGTGGAACCCAAATTCAGATTCATTTACTTTCAGTGTTCAGATTACCTCTAACAAATGTACTAAGCGTTCGATTCTTTCAGAAATTGCTAGAATCTATGACCCACTTGGCCTTTTATCGCCAGTCACCATTTTTGCTAAACATTTAATCCAGTTGTTGTGGATAGCACGTGTAGATTAGGACGAACACCCACCCCAAGATATAATAAATTCATGGGCCAGTTTTACTAACGAGCTTCCACTCTTATCGAAAGTTACTTTTCCGCGACATGTATTTACCCACACTCATTCTGTACAACTTCATGGCTTCTCAGATGCATCCGAGGAAGCATATGCTGCATGCGTCTATCTTCGCGTACGGGGAGACATGGGTGCAGTGAACACTTACCTTCTTCTAGCTAAAACACGCGTGGCGCCTACTAAACGTATGTCCATACCGCGTCTAGAGCTCATGGCGGCCCTATTATTATCTAGGTTAATGAAAGCTACCTTAAATATTTATGGGAATCGCATACCTCGCGATCAGATATACGCGTGGTCGGATTCATCTGTGGTACTAGCGTGGTTGCGTTCTTCGCCACATGAGTGGAAAACCTTTGTTTCCAATCGCATAACAGAAATTATAAGTAATATTCCGTACTGCCGTTGGCGGCATGTCCCGTCTGCCGACAATCCGGCAGACGCGGCTTCACGCGGATTGCTTCCCGCCAATTTTTTACATCACATCATATGGTTCCGCGGTCCTCACTTTTTACAAAAGGATGAGACTACTTGGCCTGTTTTCAAAGCTACTCAGACACAAGAAGAAAAACGTACCATTTCAATTGTTTCCAATCCATGTACTTCTTCTTCCACCAACGAAGACGTAGAAATTATATCACGTTATTCATCCCTGGGTAAGCTGGTTCGTGTCACTGCTTTATTATTCCGTTTCTATAAAAAATGTAAGAAGGTTCAAACCTCTCTTTCTAAACATATTTCCGTAGTCGAGTTTAATTTTACTTTGAATCGACTCGTATTTCTTGTACAACAATCCATTTTTCGTGACGACATTTACAACCTTTCAAAGGGAAAACTCCCGTCAAATCAATTAAGACGCTTAAATCCCTTTATTGACTCAAACAATTTTCTTCGCGTAGGTGGGAGGATACATAAGTCCCTTTTACCATATGAATCAAAACATCAATTAATCTTACCTAAAAACCATCCGTTAACGATTCTAATTATTAATTACACTCACGTGTCTCACTTGCATGCAGGTGCGCAAAGCACACAATACATACTTCTACAAAAATATTGGATCTTATCCGGGCGTGACGTCATACGGCAATGTATTCATCGCTGCGTCCGTTGTTTTCGAGCACGTCCGTGCGCCAGCAGCCCAGCATGGGTCCATTGCCTGCCTCACGTTTGCGACCCGAACGGCCCTTTCTTAAAACCGCTGTTGATTTCGCTGGTCCCTTTTACGTTCGAGCTAACAAAGTGCGAAATGCAAAAATAGTAAAATGTTACGTCTGTGTATTTGTATGTCATACACCTCGAAATAGTTTCCGAACTTACCACAGAGGGTTTCTTAGCGGCACTACGACGCTTCACGTCACGCCGAGGTTTATGCAAGGATATTTATTCCGATTGCGGTAAGAATTTCATCGGCTGTGACAGGTACCTAAAGGACTTGTATGTCTTCCTACAGAATGACACGGTGCAAGGCGCGCTCCAGAATAAGACTCTGGAAGAAGGAATAACATGGCATTTTCAGCCACCGTATGCAAGTCATTTTGGTGGCCTTTTTGAAGCGGGCGTCAAAAGTTTTAAACACCATTTTCATCGGGTAGTAGGTCCTCGTATCCTAACCTATGACGAGATGCATACCCTATTATGTCAAATAGAGGCAGTGCTAAATTCGCGTCCGCTATGCGTATTGAGCTCCGATGCGCAGGATCCCCTCCCTTTAACTCCGTCTCACTTTCTGATAGGTGAATCGTTAACAGCTATCCCCGACGTTTCACTTGTGGATGAAAATCCGGGTAGATTATTCAGGTGGCGTTTGATACAACAATCGGTTCAACATTTCTGGAAAAAATGGAGCTTGGAGTATTTGCATGAAATTCAACAACGTGGCAAATGGTTCACCAATCGTGGAAATCCGGTCCGTGAAGGCATGATTGTGGTAGCTGTTGGTCTAGTGGTTAGTGACCCTGACTGCTATGCCGGAGGTCGTGGGTTCGATTCCCACCCAGGACAAATGTTTGTGTGATGAGCACGATCATTTGTTCTGTGTCTGGGTGTAATTTATCTATAATATTTATGTATTTAGAAATATATAAGTATGTTTATCAGTCGTCTAGTACCCATAACACAAGCTCTGCTTAGCTTGGGACTAGATGGCGTTGTGTGATAGTTGTGGAATATTATTATTATTATTATTAATTTTAAATATTTATCAGTAATCTTAAGATATACTTAGTTTGATATTTACTAGGTTTAACTTTGTTTATACTCCTTACACAATTTTTTATCTAGTTTGTATTACAGATTTGTTTAAATTTAATTAAAAGATACTGCGTACTTTTAAGGTGAGCGGCATGTACCGTATTTGATATCTTTTTTTTTTCACTAATATTTCGGTATAATTTTATAACTAGAAATAGTGCAATTTGAAAGGAAAACATTCCGTCTTACATGTAACATCTCGAATAAATATTTTTTCTTACTGGCAAGCACTCTTTAACTTTGAAGCGGGTAACCCTTTTTTCAACTACACCCGCAACGGCGGCTAGTAACGGCCAACTTCCTCGTCAACGCAAGCACTAACGCTTTTGACGAGACACATTACGTGCGCGTTCCGTTACCAACAGTAGATAAGATCTCATTCCACTGCTCCATCGAATACTAAGGCAGTTTTCCATACCTGACCTGTGAATAAAAGAACAATAGTGGACACATTTGGCCAGAAGATACAGCACACCGGGCCCGGTAAACGTCGGGCAGCTCAGAAATTACCCAGGTGAGTGTTTGCCAGGTCTTATATGTACATAACATATTTATTTTGATCCTTGCGAGCCAAATCTTTCCTTTCAAATCGTGCTGTCTTAGTAAGAGTGTTATCTTTAGTTTCACACACAGTTTAAATTTTTAAATTTAACGTACATACGTACTTTCATCGACGTGTCGTATAGGCCATCTTTGCAACGCAAAATGCCGGATCCAGCACGAGTTGAACAATTCATGTGTGATGTTTCATGCGAGCAGGATATGTTCGAACGCGATATTATTTTAGATGATTTAAAAAGAACATTACAGTTCGCAACGACCGATGAACAAAAGTTCCGTTCGCGAACTAAAGATCTTACTGCACAACAAAGAAAGTTTAGTAAATTACAAACTAAAATTGAAAAATGTCTAATAAAGACAAAAATGTTTAATAAAGATGAACAAATTAAAATTCGTAACGATTTTGATGACGCGTACTACGCTATTGTTACGCATCTGAGCAAATTAAAACAAGATGACGAACAAGTCAGGCGTATGAGTAGGTCCTTTAACTCCGAATCGTTTGCACAATCCCACAATCCAAAATTGCCTAAAATTCCCTTACCCAGCTTCTCGGGTAATAGTACTGACTGGAATTCATTTTATGATTTATATATTTCACTCGTACATAACAATAATGCCTACACGGATGCAGAGAAATTCAGATATTTACTCCTTACTTTAAAAAATGAACCTTATAATTTAATTAAATCAATTCCCATTACCGACGCGAACTATTCTGTAGCCTTACAGGTATTAATTTCGCGTTATGAGAACAAAAGAATTATAGCTTCCACTCATCTCGACAAAATTCTCGATGTTGAACCTTGTTCAGAAAAATCAACAATCAGCTTACGTAACTTACTAAACATTTAGCAAGAAAACATTAAAGCACTTGAAGTCATGAAATTCCCTACAAACGAATGGAGTTTTATCTTATTAACGATTTTACTGCGAAAAATTCCCTCATCTATCCGCAAACCTTTTTAGTTATCATTAAAATCACCATCAGAAATTCCTGATATCAACACACTAATATCCTTTTTGGAACGGGAATTGTCCGCAAACGAAATTTCTCACCCTAATTTTGGTCAGATTACTAAACACGAGGGTCAATTAAAATCAAACGCACCATCAGGCAGCGGCGGTAGCCGAACGACGGCATCTCCGGGCGCACGCCGTATATTTATAGGAAACAACACATCACAGCCTGTCTCAGAGTCTGCATATAATATTCCAAACAAATTTCCGAGTGTTAAATATTTCCATTGTATATGCTGTGACGCCCAACATACACTAACTAAATGTCCGACGTTTTTAAACTTATCACCCAAGGAGCGCTATACGTTTATTAGTGGTAAAAACGTTTGCTTTAATTGTTTACACGTTGGACACGACGTTAAGCAATGCAGATCAAATTTTATGTGCCGGACGTGCAACAAACATCATCATACGCTAATTCATTTCGATAATCAATCTTATGTAGGTGCTACCGAGACAGCTGATCCGCATGACAGCTCCGCTTCACTCCCTCCTACAGCGTACGATCCCGCTACTTCGAGCGATTCTCAGCTGGTTATGACGTCGATAAATCACACGACTCGCGACGCTATCGCGCAATCTAGTTCTGCTCCGTCAGTACGAACGAGTACAGTGTTACTGTCAACAGCGCTCATCGATGTTTACGTAAATAATCATAAGCGATCGACCGTGCGTTGTCTCATAGATTCGGGAAGCCAGGTTTCTTTTATTAGTGAGGCGTGCGTACAACGTTTGGGCTTAGCGAGAAAACATGTCAATATTCTTCCTGTTTACGGAATTAATGAAAACAAACCGGTTTATCCAAAGGGTTTAGTTTCGTGCTATATTACACCAAAAAATAAAACACAACCTGCGGTACAAATCGATGCCTTAATCTTACCGAAGCTTATTACTACACAAATGCCCTCTTGTCAATTACCTTTTAAGGAATGGTCACACATTAAAAATTTGACGTTGGCTGATCCCGATTTCTTCACACCACAACCCGTAGAAATGTTACTTGGAGCGGACATACTTCCCCAAATTCTATTAAACAATACGGTGACTGGAGCGCCTGGGACTCCCATAGCAATAAATAGTATTTTTGGATATTTACTGCTAGGCAAGCTAGATTTCAATATTCATTCACCCGTTTCATTCCCAGTTCAAGTGTTTCACAACTCGGTTAACGATGAATTTGATCTTCAACGCTTTTGGGAAATAGAATCAATTACAGAACAAAGGTCTCTCACTCCCGATGAAGTTTTGTGTGAGACAATTTTCGAAAACACGCATACGCGTAATGACACAGGACGATATGTAGTCGCTCTGCCTTTCAAGCCTGACGCCTTGCCCCTGGGTGAGTCACGTGACATTGCTATCGCTCGATTTCGCAGATTAGAATACAAGCTTGAACGCAATCCGCCACTGAAATATAGCTATCATGCATGCCTCCAGGAGTACTTGGACCTTAATCACATGGAACCTTGTGATGGCTTTTCACCTAAATCTGGTGGCTCCTATTATATTCCGCACCACTGCGTGGTGAAGGAATCTAGCGAAACAACCAAAATGCGAGTGGTCTACGATGCAGGTTGTAAGACTACCCATGGGAACTCCCTGAACGATGTTTTGTTTACAGGACCCAAACTTCATCCGGATATAGTCGACGTTCTACTGAAGTTTCGAATTCATTCTATTGCCTTTACAGCTGACATTAAACAGATGTACCGCAACATTTTAGTCCGTGACACAGATAGGGATTTTCAGCGTATCGTATGGCGCACTTCTCCTGACGAACCCATACTTGACTATCGCCTTCGTACTGTAACTTTCGGAGTTAGTTCCTCGCCTTACCTCGCACTTCGTACAATGCAACAGCTTGCGCTTGATGAAGCCACTCGTTTTCCAAGTGCTTCTCAAGTCATAAAAGGTGACATATTCGTAGATGATATAGTGTCAGGCGACAATACGGAGGCAGAAACTCTTGCTCTACAACAGGAGTTAATAAGCATATGTCAGGCTGCCGGCTTCACTCTTCACAAGTGGCACAGTAACTCGCCTGCGTTACTCGCTGCGGTTCAGCCCACAAGTTCTCATGGTGAGCGGCACCATAACGTACCTTTTGCGGAGATGGAAAATGACATGAAAACTAAAGTACTTGGTCTTCAGTGGAACCCAAATTCAGATTCATTTACTTTCAGTGTTCAGATTACCTCTAACAAATGTACTAAGCGTTCGATTCTTTCAGAAATTGCTAGAATCTATGACCCACTTGGCCTTTTATCGCCAGTCACCATTTTTGCTAAACATTTAATCCAGTTGTTGTGGATAGCACGTGTAGATTAGGACGAACACCCACCCCAAGATATAATAAATTCATGGGCCAGTTTTACTAACGAGCTTCCACTCTTATCGAAAGTTACTTTTCCGCGACATGTATTTACCCACACTCATTCTGTACAACTTCATGGCTTCTCAGATGCATCCGAGGAAGCATATGCTGCATGCGTCTATCTTCGCGTACGGGGAGACATGGGTGCAGTGGACACTTACCTTCTTCTAGCTAAAACACGCGTGGCGCCTACTAAACGTATGTCCATACCGCGTCTAGAGCTCATGGCGGCCCTATTATTATCTAGGTTAATGAAAGCTACCTTAAATATTTATGGGAATCGCATACCTCGCGATCAGATATACGCGTGGTCGGATTCATCTGTGGTACTAGCGTGGTTGCGTTCTTCGCCACATGAGTGGAAAACCTTTGTTTCCAATCGCATAACAGAAATTATAAGTAATATTCCGTACTGCCGTTGGCGGCATGTCCCGTCTGCCGACAATCCGGCAGACGCGGCTTCACGCGGATTGCTTCCCGCCAATTTTTTACATCACATCATATGGTTCCGCGGTCCTCACTTTTTACAAAAGGATGAGACTACTTGGCCTGTTTTCAAAGCTACTCAGACACAAGAAGAAAAACGTACCATTTCAATTGTTTCCAATCCATGTACTTCTTCTTCCACCAACGAAGACGTAGAAATTATATCACGTTATTCATCCCTGGGTAAGCTGGTTCGTGTCACTGCTTTATTATTCCGTTTCTATAAAAAATGTAAGAAGGTTCAAACCTCTCTTTCTAAACATATTTCCGTAGTCGAGTTTAATTTTACTTTGAATCGACTCGTATTTCTTGTACAACAATCCATTTTTCGTGACGACATTTACAACCTTTCAAAGGGAAAACTCCCGTCAAATCAATTAAGACGCTTAAATCCCTTTATTGACTCAAACAATTTTCTTCGCGTAGGTGGGAGGATACATAAGTCCCTTTTACCATATGAATCAAAACATCAACTAATCTTACCTAAAAACCATCCGTTAACGATTCTAATTATTAATTACACTCACGTGTCTCACTTGCATGCAGGTGCGCAAAGCACACAATACATACTTCTACAAAAATATTGGATCTTATCCGGGCGTGACGTCATACGGCAATGTATTCATCGCTGCGTCCGTTGTTTTCGAGCACGTCCGTGCGCCAGCAGCCCAGCATGGGTCCATTGCCTGCCTCACGTTTGCGACCCGAACGGCCCTTTCTTAAAACCGCTGTTGATTTCGCTGGTCCCTTTTACGTTCGAGCTAACAAAGTGCGAAATGCAAAAATAGTAAAATGTTACGTCTGTGTATTTGTATGTCATGAACTTACCACAGAGGGTTTCTTAGCGGCACTACGACGCTTCACGTCACGCCGAGGTTTATGCAAGGATATTTATTCCGATTGCGGTAAGAATTTCATCGGCTATGACAGGTACCTAAAGGACTTGTATGTCTTCCTACAGAATGACACGGTGCAAGGCGCGCTCCAGAATAAGACTCTGGAAGAAGGAATAACATGGCATTTTCAGCCACCGTATGCAAGTCATTTTGGTGGCCTTTTTGAAGCGGGCGTCAAAAGTTTTAAACACCATTTTCATCGGGTAGTAGGTCCTCGTATCCTAACCTATGATGAGATGCATACCCTATTATGTCAAATAGAGGCAGTGCTAAATTCGCGTCCGCTATGCGTATTGAGCTCCGATGCGCAGGATCCCCTCCCTTTAACTCCGTCTCACTTTCTGATAGGTGAATCGTTAACAGCTATCCCCGACGTTTCACTTGTGGATGAAAATCCGGGTAGATTATTCAGGTGGCGTTTGATACAACAATCGGTTCAACATTTCTGGAAAAAATGGAGCTTGGAGTATTTGCATGAAATTCAACAACGTGGCAAATGGTTCACCAATCGTGGAAATCCGGTCCGTGAAGGCATGATTGTGGTAGCTGTTGGTCTAGTGGTTAGTGACCCTGACTGCTATGCCGGAGGTCGTGGGTTCGATTCCCACCCAGGACAAATGTTTGTGTGATGAGCACGATCATTTGTTCTGTGTCTGGGTGTAATTTATCTATAATATTTATGTATTTAGAAATATATAAGTATGTTTATCAGTCGTCTAGTACCCATAACACAAGCTCTGCTTAGCTTGGGACTAGATGGCGTTGTGTGATAGTTGTGGAATATTATTATTATTATTATTAATTTTAAATATTTATCAGTAATCTTAAGATATACTTAGTTTGATATTTACTAGGTTTAACTTTGTTTATACTCCTTACACAATTTTTTATCTAGTTTGTATTACAGATTTGTTTAAATTTAATTAAAAGATACTGCGTACTTTTAAGGTGAGCGGCATGTACCGTATTTGATATCTTTTTTTTTTCACTAATATTTCGGTATAATTTTATAACTAGAAATAGTGCAATTTGAAAGGAAAACATTCCGTCTTACATGTAACATCTCGAATAAATATTTTTTCTTACTGGCAAGCACTCTTTAACTTTGAAGCGGGTAACCCTTTTTTCAACTACACCCGCAACGGCGGCTAGTAACGGCCAACTTCCTCGTCAACGCAAGCACTAACGCTTTTGACGAGACACATTACGTGCGCGTTCCGTTACCAACAGTAGATAAGATTTCATTCCACTGCTCCATCGAATACTAAGGCAGTTTTCCATACCTGACCTGTGGATAAAAGAACAATAGTGGACACATTTGGCCAGAAGATACAGCACACCGGGCCCGGTAAACGTCGGGCAGCTCAGAAATTACCCAGGTGAGTGTTTGCCAGGACTTATATGTACATAACAATAAGAAATCATTATGTGAACCAGTACGGACTGGTAATTGCAAGTAAAATTCGCCGATTAGAAGATCTCATGACTAAGCGCGCAAGATATCTAACAGCATTAAACTTTTTGAAGAGATGTCGCGATAATAATATTATTCCCACGTGTGTCAAAATATCCACTAAAAAGGACATTCGAGGAAGCGCTAAGATCTTAAATCAGGCAAGTAAAAAGTTGTTACGAACGGTAATCCAACAAAAACGCTCCGATCTACATACCATAAAAAAATCCATAGACACAGCACCGTACCGTAAGTTCATACTGCGTAGATCGGAACAAAAATTAATAATTTTTAATCTGGAGTTAGCCGTTGGTTAACTATGACATTGGGACGTCATACACCTCAGTCCCTCCGTGACCATGGGTTCTGTAAAGTGCTCGAAACGTCGGGAATATCAAATAAGTTCATATACGCGATAAAATCCGTAAAATTAGTTTTATTTAAATGTGCAGTGTTCGCGTAAATATAAAAAATCATTATACATAATCTGTTAGGTAACTAATTAAAAAAGGTAAATGCATATATATAGTAGAACCAGACTAACCGACATAGCCCAACGGATTAGTAAGCTGAAGTGGCAGTGGGCCGGCCTTATAACTCGAAGAACCGACAAACGATGGGGAAGAAAGGTTCTCGAGTGGCAGCCTCGTACCGGTACGCGAAGTGAAGGGCGACCCCCCACTAGATGGAGTGACGAACTGGTAAGACATGAAAGAAGTCGATGGATGCATGTGGCTCACGACCGTGCTTTGTGGAATTCCTTGGGCGAGGCCTAAGTTCAGCAGTGGACTTGTGAAGGGCTGTAATGATGACGATGATGATGATAAAATGCATATACGCTCCCGAAAACGAAGACAGACGATAGTACCAACTATACCTTTGATGATGGGTGTAATATAAAATCGATCCTGATGAAAAAAAATCATCTTTTCACAACGTTTTATTAGCTTTATTCATTCTCTATCATGTTAGTACAGCTAAATGAAACAATAATTTCATAAAAAAATTATGAAAATACTTAAACATAAGACCAGCAGTGGAATTACTGAATTACAATCAGCTGACTAGGGGTCACTGAACGCGCGAACGCCGAATTCGCGCGGTCCGTAGCTAGCAGGCCATACCACAATACCTAATAATTTACAACACTTGTCTAAATACCTAATTTATCTTCTTAACCTACTATTTTGCCACTGTGTTTGTCTCCACGTAGCGATTTTAATTCGAATTTACAGGTTAAATAATCCAAATAACTGGTTCGATTCTCCGCTTACGAATAAAATACTTAAATGAAATGTAACCATGGTTAGAGCTATGCATTTTTATTCATCGTGTAGGTATGTTTATTATTCTGATGTATTCAGTTATGTACCTTTTCAGATCAATTTAGGTCTAAGTTACTTAAAAAAAATTAGGTATGTACTTAAAAAAAATATCACGTTGTTGCTGGTCTAACAACCAACCGCAGTAAACTCGCCGGCGGTCTTGATCACCGGGAACTAAAGCTTGCACTTTGTACACTTTGTATGGGTGCATTCGGTTACGCTTTAACACTTTGTGAACTGTACAGTAAGGCACACTTGTTCCATCCCGACGCCTTAACAATTAAGCGATGCTTCGTGTAGCTATGTTCGGATTTCGTCGAACGACATCTAAAATACGCTCCTCTGAGTGAACAGCCACTTGACTTCCACCTCCTGCCGCTACCAAAGCAATGGGCCGATTCTCCATTACTCGCTGAAATGCTGCTGTTATCAGACGGGAGTCAGCTGGATGTCGAGCGGTCGGGAATTTCTCTCGATAAATTCGCAATGCATGCGAAGCATTCCCGAGCGAGCTTCTCCAAAGTACTTGCCGTATTCATGAGCAATATAAACATACGCGTTAGGAATAATAAAAAAACAAATCAGGAAACTTAAAACGTAACAACAAGAATAATATCATTAAGTAATAAATAACACGTAATAATGACAATAATTTAATTAACAAAAAATTGTACTGTCTCTCATGACATTCAACACGGAACTGTAACAAAAACTAAAATTATTAATTTATTCCGCTAAAACAAATGAGCATATAAGGCAATGTCCTTGAAGCACTGGAACTTTCCACACACCGTTAAAGCGTTATGTATGTTAAGACATCGCCAACGTTTATTTAGTTATCCCTGCGACTAGTCTTTATATGGAATTTAAAAGTTATGGTTGTCATTTTTAATACAATTACGCAATCAATTGTACCCTGACGCAACAAGCAGTTCTTTACTACAAAACTTATTGAAATTAATAAACGTACCTAATTGGGTAGTCAGTACTCACGCAATTATAAACACTATTTCATAGTTATCTTTGATTTTGTTTAAAAAAATAGAAATGAAAAATGAAACTAAAAAAATGAAACTTCGAACCACCAATTTGATCGATAAATCGCTCAGTGCCCAGGTTAAAGGCTAGCGTTTTTACGTGACGGGACCTATAGGAGTTCGACTCCCGCGAGGATATTGACCCTTTTGTCAGCTGATGTTTTTTAAGTTTTACTGGTGGTTTTTATTTAAGTATTTTCATGGTTTTTTATGAAATTATCGTTTCATTTAGCTGTACTAACATAATGGAGTGTGAATAAAGTTAATAAAACGTTGTGAAAAGATGATTTATTTTTCTTCGGGATCAAATTTATTTGTGACTCATGTTCTAAGGTGTAGTACCTACTATCATCGTCTTCGTTTTCGGGAGCGTTTCACAAACACCCGGTATAGACATGAATAGTTACACTATTGTATTAGGATTAACTGTAAAGAGAGTTGTAAGCTTTGACACAAATAAATAATAAAATAAATCATCACTTAGGTGTCATAAAAGCTGTAGAGGGAAAGTAATACAGAAGATTGGCAGCAAAATTTTTCTGATAATGAGTATTATATGTATACGTAATATAAAAATTGTATCCCCTATTTATTTGGCTAACTATGGGGAAGGCTATGTTACTGGACTTTTATGGGCTGTTATGATGAGCATGATAAACGTTAGGAGACTGGGAAAATATTTGCTGATGTTTGTGTGAGTTATAAGAATTCATCGTTTTCACACACATATCTGCATTCACCAGCCAAATCACGTTGCAATACCTGAAGTTCAAGCCGGAGCCTTGTTACCATATTGTGCTTAAAATGGACCCAAAACATTATCACAGTATAATTCGAAAAGTTATGATCATAAGAAGTAAATTAAACTTTGTATTTACAACCAACTTAATCATAATAGAAGTAATTTAATTAACATAATAAAAGCTATATGTATATATGTGCGTCAGCGTGTGCATGTGTGCGTGCGTGTGGTATGAGCGTTATCCTAGCAAGCGTGCAGTGTCTTTGCGCAAAATCCATCAACCTTTAGAAACTATGAAGCCTGATTCATTGTTAACAGTCTCCCACTTTTAAGTACTAAACTTATATATAAGTAAAAACCGGTGATCGTTCTCGAAAATTACTGCACCAGTCTCTACTGGGACCAAATTATCATTAAAAACAGAAGTAATAGAAGCAATCAAACTTATACATACTTACACTTCTCCCTCGCTCTAAAATTAGAAGAGGCACAACATATTGTTAAGCATACGTAATTGAACTTAAGGAATATGTTGAGGACAGCTAGAGACCCGCCGCCCCGTCGCCCCTTCGTACCCCGCTACCCCCCGCGCACCCCGCACACCGGCGCTGATCCAGTGATGTCGGCGACCAATCAGCGCGCGTGTGGCTTCATTTATCGTCGCACGGCACTACTCACAGACTGAGACACCTTCTTGCGAGATATAAGAAGGGCGTCTCGGTCTGTGAGCTGTTCATTTCACTTCGGAGCGGCACTCAAGAAGAAAACCTGAAGAAGACTCAAGACTCCAATTCAAGACCTCCCTCTGTACATAGTGTTAGATATAGTTATTCAGTGCAGAATCATTGTAAATAGTTAATACAGTATATTAAAAAGTACCATCTTTTCTTCGAGCAGTCCCCTAGTATAGCTAACCTCAGATCAGTCAATAAGTAATCAGTCATAAATAAATATACAGTCCACTTTTCATCCATTATATTCTTGGTCCATCGCCGCCGGATTCAAGCCAGAAGAAAGAAGCAAAAAGCAAGAAGAAACAAGAAAGAAGCCAATTATAGAAGAAAGAACATAATTATAGAAGAGAGAAGATCATTATAGAAGATCTTCAAGGAAGAAAGAAGTTCGTCGACGAAGAGAGAAGATCGTCGGTACTAATTTTTTCCCTGTTTCTTGTTACGACTACGTCACATACGTCTATTCTCTGTTTCCAGACAATTTCATGTTTCTTGAACCGCGTTTACGCGGCCAGGTGGTTGCTCCCTAACGGTGTCAAACTGTGACCATCTGGTAACGCCCTTGTGGCGGGAACGACATCCAATACGTGCGTCTTTTTGAAGACGATACGTACGTCTTTTTGAAGACGACCGGAGGTCGCAACGTGGGACAATGAGGAAGACACGAAGCCAGAAGGCACGGAACGAGGACGACACGCCGGTAGGAAGCACCCGCGTCCCCGTCCGATTATCTCGCGATGGCACAAGCGCCCTCCGCCGCGCCCGCGCCCCAGGCCCCGCTCGCGCCCGCATCTACGCCCGCGCCCGCGCCCCCGCCGCCGCGCCCCGCTATGTCCGTGTCTACGACCGATCGCTTGGGAGAGTATAGCACATCCGCGCCGCGCACAGAGACACTCGCCGCGATTATTGAAGATCTTCCGTCCACAGAAACTAGTTCGATAGTATGTACCGTCGCGCCTGTAACAGACGTCGTACATAGGCCCGCACCTCGCGCTCCGTCAGTCCGCTCCGTTCGTTCAGCCCTGTCGACAGCTAGCGCGATAGCTAGGTTAAAACAAATTGAATATAACGCCGCGGAGGAACTAGCTGCAATTAGGAGGAAGCAATTGCAACTTGAAGAAGATCTTATTAAGAAGAAGTACGCTAGGGACGTCGCACAACTGCAAGAAGAAACAGATAGGGAAAGTATTAACGAAGACAAGTTAGTCGAAAATAGGGTACGCGTTGATAGGTGGTTAGAGAACGTAGAGACTGTGCGGGGGGAGTCGCCTTGCCGCCCGTCTCAGCCCGCGCCCCGCATCGAGTTAGAGCAGACCCTACCGAACAGGGTAACCGGTTACGACCACAGTGAAGATGCCCAGGGGAGGACGGTAGCGAATGAGGTTCAACCACGTCGCGTAGAAACGATACAGAGGGATAGTGGAGACGCCGTAGAAATGAACCAGGTGAATCGTCGTGTACGGGTTACGTCGCCGTCGCGCGTCCAACGCCGCACTCTATCACCTACACATAGATCGCCACATCGCCACGCGGATCGTAGATCACCGTCGCCGTATAGGGATGTAGGTGTACATAGATCGCCATCGCCACATCGCCACGCGGATCGTAGATTATCGTCGCCGTGTCATAGGGATGTAGGTGTACATAGGACGCCAGCGCCACAGCGTAGGCTAGAGGGAGATAGGGATAGAGATAGGTCGCTTACTCCGCGAGGGAAAGAGTGGGGTGTAGAGCGATTAGCGGAAGCTCTAGACAATATGATTAGAGTCAGGCCCGCTGCCGCGAAGCAGACGCAGGACTTGCCTATTTTTAACGGTTCGGCCGCGGAATGGTTAGCCTTCAAAGCCGCGATGAAAGAATCCACGCGTTTATATGGATTCACAAATACGGAAAATATGGCAAGGTTAAGAAGCTGTCTACGCGGTGAAGCTAGGGAGGTAGTATCGGCACTGCTGTTTACCGCGAAGGATCCAGCAGATATTATGCGAACATTAGAGCAGTGTTTCGGCCGCCCGAAAGTAATTATCGATCGAGCGTTAGAGGAACTGAAACGCCTTCCGCGCCCGGGTCAAACCGCTCAGGAATTGAATTCGTTCGCGATTAAGTTACAAAATATAGTATGTATTTTACAGAACGTCGACGGCAAAGGGTATTTACAAATTCCAATGCTGACTAGGGAAGTAACTAGTAAACTAAGCCCTCACTTACGGTCGCGTTGGTGCGATTATGCGGAGCACTACGGAAGTGCAGACGAACCGGACATCGTTACACTGTCTAGGTTCATGATGAGAGAGGCTGACCGTGCGTTGAGTCATGCCTATACGTCCGTAGCGCCGACTAAGGAATCGCCCGTAGGACGAGAGGGCGCCGCCGTCGAAACGAGTTGTATTAACACGCCGAGTAGAGAATAGGGCCCGCGACGTAAAGACATTCACCGCCCAGGAGGACACCGGTAGTGCCTCTTGTATGTGTTGCGGGGGTGAACACGTGATCGCCAAGTGTAGAAAGTTAGCGCAAATGGGTGTAGACGACCGGTGGAATTGGGTAAAGGAAGAGGGGGTGTGTTTTCTCTGTTTGAATAGTAAACACCGACGGTTGAAAAAGATGTAAAGCCAAGAAATGCGGCGTCGACGGCTGCCACGCCCCCCACCATGCCCTCCTTCACACCCGCAAGACCCGCGCACCTGAGACATCGGCAAAACCGGATGAGACCGTGCTCGTTGCGTCTAACGTTGGTAGTAATGCGTCCGTATTATTGAAAGTGTGTCTCATTACGTTACGTGGACCACGCGGTAGGAAAATAGATACGTATGCGTTGCTTGACAAAGGCTCGACTATTTCGTTGATCGACGACGACTTAGCGCGCGAGTTAGGAGCGGAAGGACCGGTAAAGCCGCTGAATATTAGAGGAGTAAACAATAGTCAGCGCGAGGCCGATAGCAGGCTAGTTAACATAGGCATACGTGGCAAGACGCGCAGTGAGATGTATAGAATAAATGCGCGTACAGTTACGAATTTGAAGATAGGTTCGCAGTCGGTAAATAAAGAGTGTTTACGGTTGAAACACTTACGCGACCTACCGAGCTCGGTTTGCTACGAGGACGCCAAACCGAGATTATTATTAGGCACCGACAACTGGCATTTAATAATCACCCGTAATTTAAGGATAGGACGTCGAAGGCAGCCTATAGCTTAGCACGTACGTTATTAGGATGGGTGATACAGGGAACCGTGCCGCGATTCACGTGTAGGGAGGACGGTGAAACCGTATTACACGTCGTAAGTAGTAGCGGACGGTTAGATAGGGACATTCGAACGTTCGCCAGTCAGGACGAGGAGTTAACGAAACTCCTTAAACGGCAGTACGAGATCGATTCCATCGGTATCTCGCTAAAGAGTAGGCCGCGGCGGGAAGAGGAGCGCGCTGTCGAGATATTCCAGCGCACCGTCAAGAAGGTCGGCGAGCATTACCAGGTGGGACTGCCATGGAAGGACGACGACGTTCGGATGCCTCCCAGCTACGAGATGGCTGCTCGAAGACTGCGGACGATCGAGAAGAAAATGGACAAATCGCCGGAGTTTCGAGACGCCTATACAGCACAAATAGACAACCTCCTGGCAAAAGGATACGCAAGGGAAGCCGGGGGGACAGAGAGAGAGGACCCCTAGAGCTGGTACCTGCCCTACTTCGCAGTACGGAATCCGAACAAGCCTGGGAAGACAAGAGTGGTTTTCGACGCGGCAGCGCGTGCGTCCGGTAAATGTTTGAACGATTATTTACTTGACGGCCCCGACTTGTTACAGAACCTACCGGGCATACTGTTTAGATTTAGGGAGAACGAAATAGCTGTGTCCGCGGATATTAGGGAAATGTTTTTACGCGTGAAGATAGACCGTCGTGACCAACCCGCGCAATTGTTTCTGTGGCGAGGTAACGAGCGATCCAGCCCACCGCGGGAATACGTTATGACTTCAATGATTTTCGGTGCGAGGAGCTCGCCGTTTTTCGCACATAGCGTTAGGGATCATAACGCGCGCGCACACGCAGAGACACATCCGTTGGCACTTAACGCTATCGTACGTAGTCACTACATGGATGACTACCTAGACAGTTATGCTACGGTAGAGGAAGCGGTAAACACTGCGAGGCAGGTTATGGAAGTACACCAGCAGGCCGGCTTCATCTTAGCAGGCTGGAATTCGAACCACGCAGCCCTACTAGAAGACAAGCCGGAGGAATTACTAGCGAGCAAGCCTAAGGAGGTTGGTTTGAGACAAGACAGCCCAGGCAGAACCCTAGGGCTGTTATGGATGGCCGATGAAGATGCCTTAACGTTCAACACATCCATGAACAGGGTACCGAACGAAGTGAAGACGCTGCAGAGACCACCGACCAAGAGAGAGGCGTTAAGTGCAGTCATGTCGGTCTTCGACCCGCTTGGACTGCTGAGCTACCTCACCATCATCGCCAAGATCCTGCTGCAAGACCTGTGGCGGATGAAGAAGGTCGGATGGGACGACGAACTACCCGAGGAGGCAGCTGAGGAATTTCAGAGGTGGCTGCGAGTCGTCGAGGAAGTATCACGACTGCGGCTGCCTAGGTGCTATGCTCCTACGGGGGGAGTGGTAGAGCGTCAGCTTCACGTGTTTAATGACGCAAGCGAACGTGCGTACGCATCCGCGGCGTATTGGCGAATACGATACCGCGACGGAACGGTTAAGGTACGGTTAGTGGCGGCCAAGGCGAAAGTCGCCCCGATAAAGGCGCAAAACATACCGCGCTTAGAGTTGCAGGCGAACTTGATAGGCGCGCGACTCGCGGAATTCGTGCAAGGCGAGCACAGAGTGGTAGCCGATAGGGTAGTGTATTGGACAGACTCCACTTCGGCGCACCACTGGATACAGAACGATACGGCGCGTTACACCCCATACGTGGCTCATAGATTAGGGGAGATATCGGAGAAGACGTCACCCGAGCAATGGAGGTGGATACCGACCGCAGACAACATCGCGGATCAGGCAACGCGCATAAATTACACGTACAAGGAAGAGAGCGACAAATGGTTTACGGGACCGCCATTCCTGTACGAAGATGAAGATCGATGGCCTCAACGTCGGGAAGAGAAGGCAGGGGATGAAGATGACGAGCTGGAGGAAGTCGTGGCGCACCAGAGCGACACCAGGGACGCTCCACACCTGCCAGACATCGAGAGGTTCTCTTCTTACGAGAGATTGGTCAGGGCCACCGCTCGGATATTACAGTTCGTCGATGCCATGAGAGGAAAGGCGCACGGACTAACATTGGACCACATCCAGAGAGCAGAGCGGATGTGGATAGAGCGCAGTCAACAAGAGAGCTTTGCTGAAGACATCAGTCGACTGCAGCAAGGAAAGAACTTGGCAACCGGCAGCGCGTTAAGGAAGCTCGACCCCATATTCGAAGATGGCATACTGCGAGCTAGAGGACGCAGCCGACGTGGACAGCCAAATGAAGAGGCCCATCATACTGAACGGACGTCACCAATTTGTAAAGCTGCTTGTGGAGAAGGCGCATAAGGAAGCAAGCAACACCAACAGGGAACGGGTAGTGAACGACCTACGCATGAGATATCACATACTTCGACTACGACCGACCGTAAGAGAAGTGGAGCGGAGATGTCTGCGGTGCAGAGTACGCAAGGCGACACCACGGCCAGCGGTTATCGGAGATCTACCACTTGAACGGTTAGGGGCATTCGCGCGACCATTCACCTACACCGGAATCGACTATTTCGGGCCTATAACGGTAACAATAGGACGTAGGCATGAAAAACGGTGGATAGCGTTATTCACTTGTTTGACGACGCGCGCGGTACATCTAGAGATAGTTTATTCCCTAACGACGGACTCTACGATATCGGCATTGCGGCGCATGGCGGCTAGGCGTGGGTGGCCCCGGGTCATCTACTCAGACAACGGAACAAATTTCCATGGGGCGGACACCGAACTACGACGGGCAATGGAGGAGTGGGCACCCCTGCTGAAGGACTACGCGTTGACTCGGCGGACAGACTGGAAGTTCATCGCGCCGGGCGCGCCGAACCAGGGAGGCGCATGGGAACGTCTTGTGCGCTCAGTGAAGACCGCGCTCCAAGCCACTCTACACCAGAAGAGCCCGCGGGAGGAGACGTTGGTGACGCTCCTCACAGAAGCCGAGAACACGGTGAACTGTCGACCGTTGACACACGTACTGGTCGACATCGACGAGGAAGAGGCGCTGACACCCAACCACTTCCTCCTGCTGGGACCATCGAGCCTTCCAGTAACCGCGCCGTGCACGCCTAGTGATCGTCGGGCGTGGAGAGCGGCGCAAGGACTTGCCGACGAGTACTGGAAGCGCTGGATGAAGGAGTACCTGCCGACGCTGGTTGCGCGCGGGGACTCGCGGGATGTGCAGCGGCGACAGCTACAAGAAGGGGACCTCGTCGTGGTGGCAGACGGTAGCCTGCCAAGGAACGTGTGGCCGCATGGAATTGTAACACGGACCTTTCCCGGGCCAGACGGCGTGGTGCGCAACGTGGAGGTGCGGACCAGGGGCGGATTGCTGCGGCGGCCGGTCAGGAAGATCGCCGTCCTCCCGATAGAAGATGAGTCTCGCGAGCTACGCCGGGGGGAGGATGTTGAGGACAGCTAGAGACCCGCCGCCCCGTCGCCCCTTCGTACCCCGCTACCCCCCGCGCACCCCGCACACCGGCGCTGATCCAGTGATGTCGGTGACCAATCAGCGCGCGTGTGGCTTCATTTATCGTCGCACGGCACTACTCACAGACTGAGACACCTTCTTGCGAAATATAAGAAGGGCGTCTCGGTCTGTGAGCTGTTCATTTCACTTCGGAGCGGCACTCAAGAAGAAAACCTGAAGAAGACTCAAGACTCCAATTCAAGACCTCCCTCTGTACATAGTGTTAGATATAGTTATTCAGTGCCGAATCATTGTAAATAGTTAATACAGTATATTAAAAAGTACCATCTTTTCTTCGAGCAGTCCCCTAGTAGCTAACCTCAGATCAGTCAATAAGTAATCAGTCATAAATAAATATACAGTCCACTTTTCATCCATTATAGAATAAGTAGTATTTAAGTTTAGATTCAAAGTGTCTGTGTTCAGCACTTAAGCCTCTTTGTGTTAAACGTTCTACTTCGAGTCTTAGTCTAGAACACTAAATGCGATTATCTCGGTTAGTGCTGTAATTAAAACAATTCAAGGCAAGCAATTCAGACGACTGTAGTCATTAGATCATAGATGTAAAACGTTTAATTTCTATATAGAACGCCAATAACCAGATAAAGATATTTTATTAACAATATACCCACAAATACTCCTTCGAACTTTGCACAATTTGAGATATGTCTCACTTCATATAACTTTTTCAGAGTAGCCTTATCGTATTCTTTTTACTCATTATGAAATTCGCCCAATGTCGACCAGGTAGCTTAGTGATTAAAGTACTTCACCTCTTTCTAAGGTTCTGCTCCCAAAAGCTAAATGATTCTGGTTATAGTTTTTAAGTTCCCAATTTTTATGGTTGTGCCAAAATGAGGAAGTTCTTAGAAAAGCGGTCGGTGGTGAACAATCAAGGTGATGTAGATCATCATCATTACAACCCTAATTTCACAAAATTTAAAAATGTAAAATGTTCAGTTTATTGTGTTAATGAAATTACTTATATTTTAAATAAGTTGGTAGCAAATATAAAGTTTAATTTACTTTTTACGATTCTAACTTTACGAAACATACTATAGTAATTTACATTGTGTACATTTTAAGACCAACACGGTAATAATGATCCGGCTTAAGCTTCAGCTATTGCAACGCAATTTGGTTGGTGAATGCAGATCTTTTGTGAAAACTATGCATTCCAGCAAAGATTTTCCCAGTCTCCTAGTAATAGTTTTCTAGATCTGTGGTACTAGCTCAAATAAAAATTATTACCTACTTAATAGTTTACTGTGCACATTACATTTCTAATTTAATGAAATCCTTAATTAGTGTACCTGGTACTGATCCACTGTAACCTATACCGACATTCACTGGGATGCAAAGGATAATATTGTTAATTTGTAATTTCACATTATTGTTAATCTAAATTTGAAAGATGATTTCCGATTTTCTATTTCAATTTTGAGAATAGATTTTCTAATTTTCTAAAATTGATTCTCACAAAATCTTACAAAATTATTTGACTAATGATTTCTAACATTTTGAGAATTACACATACTACACATGAAATAAAATTAATTTTACAGAAGGCATAGCTTTTATTTTCTTTCTTTTTATTTCCGACGTTACATACGTATAGATGCTTAAAGGTGCCCCTTAAAGCATCTATGGTCACGGGAGGTGGTGGGGAGGCTACTTTCAGCTTTTCAATATTAATTTTCAGTCTACGCAGAACGAGTTTATCAGTTAATAGTATCTTGAAGACTTACAGTGGTGTGCTTTGGTTTAATTGAATTTTATTAATTATGAGATTCCAAAAGGATGGCAGCACCCTATCTTGTCTTTTAAAATGAGGTTGTTTTTTTTTTAATTTTAATAGCTTCACGAATCATCATTGTAGGATTTGGAATTATTTTGCGAGGGTTTGTTATTTATAAAATCTAATGTAATCACAAGGATGATCCTGGACTTAAAACAGGGTATGCTAATTCACGATGGGTAAATTTACATTGTATTATTTCTTACATTATTACACTTTTTCACAAGTCCACTGCTGAACATAAGCCTCCCCCAAGAAATGCCATAAAACATGGTCCTGAGTTTGTATCCATCGAATTTCTTATCAGGTCGTGACGCCAACTAGGGGGGCCCGCCCTACACTTCGATTACCTCTACGTAAAGGTAGGTCTAGGTAAAGTTTTTTAGCTTCGAATAATGTTTATTTTTTTTTCTAAGTACTAAAAAAATACATGCACGTAAAAGTTTATTTTCCAGGATCCTTATTTTCTATTCCGATACATCTCGAAAGCTGATATGTATCTGAAACGTCGGATTTCATTTAATAAAATCTCTTGGAATTATGCAGTGCATGTGCTTGAGAACTGAACTTATTGCCGTCGTTCGCAAAATATTAAAGTTTTATATTTTTAAACTTTTGTTAGTCATTTTCATTGAAAATAAATTATGCGTAGGTATTTATAAATATAATTCACTAACGGTTAATAACATTATCTTTTAGTTATGAGTAAAACTACTACAATATCCACGTGCCGCTAAGTGGATACTGGGGCCTAAAACATTTTCATATATCCTCAATTAAAAATCAAAATGCACATTCGTTGTCACCACTGAGGACTAACAAGGCGTGCCTCATTACACTACATTCTCATTTGATCATCAAAGTCACATTTCAATTAAATTAAATTTACCCTTAAATTGTACCTTTTCATCTGGGTGCTCCAGAAGCAGCGTAATGTGTTTCAAGTAAAGTGTATATATGTCTAATTCTATGGCACGCTCTGTACGATAAACGATTTTTTGGATTATATGCGGTGTTTTTCAATTTGTCTTAATTATTGTTCCGTACAAGAAACATATTCGTTTGATCGAGTTCACGCATAACATCCGAGCACTGATAGTGTTACTCGCGTAGTATCTCTACAAATACGAAACAAATTTGTTAAGCGTCCAGTCGTAAACATTTGTCCTCTTCCACTGGAATAAAGTAAATTACGAATGTCCAACCTAGTTCATAATTTATTTTAACTGATAGTTTTATATTTAACTTATTTAGTTTCATATTTTAATTATTCAGTTAGTTTAACAATGTTTTCTTTTTAATACCTTTTGCTTTGTGTTTTAGACTTAGTTTGTTAAAAACCTTACGTCCTTTAAGGTGAGCGGCATGTTCCGTGCTGGAACCATATTTTTTTTAATTAGTATTTATGCTCTATATAATTATTTGCTTATATATAAACTTTCGAGTGGCAACAATTACTAATTTAATAGGGATTTATTGAATTCTTGGTCTCGTAACAATCCCTTTTACGCTAGAAGCCGCGCTTGCGTCTGAGTGGCCGAACGGCTAGATCACTTGCGTACGCCGAGCCGAAACGTTACGAATTTCCCTTTCAAAGAATTATTGTGTGTGTGTCCCTTTTATTTTACAACGAGAACTAACAATACCCGAAGATACTGTGCCAGTGACCTATGGACTATTTTATTCGGAGAGACAGGGTTATATCACTTTGAGTCACCTAATCAGCCAGCCAGCTCGCCGAGCCCCAGCAGCGTGAGGCAGTGGAAGGCGGAGACCGGTGAGTCATCAGACCCTTAGCTCATTCCTGAACAGTTGTTAAAACTTTTGACCCTGCCGGATATTTTTTTTTAATTACTGTTTTCACCGTTGGGCTTGTTTATAGATTATGGGTATCACGCAAGCGGACAGGACTCTAATAGTAAGTGGATGCTGTGGTCTATAGACATCTATATCTATCCTCGTTTAAGAAACAAATGCAGATGGGTTGTAATCCATGAGTACTAAGATGGAATGCCTAATTACCAGTAAGGAGGATTTCCGGTTCTACACACTCATCATAAGAAACACAGTAGCATTAAGCTGATTAAGGCCCATGGGTTCAGCCGTTTCCGAGAAATCAGTGAACGTACATTCATAACATTTGCATCGAATAATGAAAGGAACCTTCCCTTTTATTGAACCCATTTAAAAAGTAATTAAGGCAATTATGTGTAGTATCACGAAAATTACAAGTATGTGAGCAGATGAGATGAGAACGGTGCAACAGTTATGTTACTTAGAGTGTTAATTTCTCTCAGGGCTAATTTTTTCAATTAGGATTTTATAAAAATTGCAGATCTTATTTATATCATCTTTCATCATATTCTATGGACTATAGAATGCAGTTGGATTGAATTCAAAATAATTTGATTCACCACGTTTTTTTTATTCGTATATTGTCATCTCATTCTGAGCTATAACTCATCGGGAAGTTAGTTTAAAATAAATTATTAAATTCAACCCGTACAAACATACATTAAAGCAAATTAATAAAAGAGCCGTAATTAAAGCAATTTTAATTTCCTCACTTAAACCAGTTTAATTGAATTGCAATATTATAATTTTTTAATCAGCAGTAGAAAGTATTTTTCATAGAAATCGTTTTCATTAAGTAAAATTGTTTCTTCATATTAACCTTTAGAAACAAATAAACTTTATTTAACGGCAACCTTATTTTCTACTTCAACGCTTCACAGAACTTGATATGAATCTGAAGTTTCGGATTGCATTCAATAAAATCTCTTACAAGATTTTGCATTCAGTATACTCTAGGATTTCACTTTTCGAGCGATCGCGTCTTGAATAGGTATTTCTAATTTTCTTATCATATTTTTATATATTTTTTTTTATATAGGATAAGGGTGACAAACGAGCACACAGTCCACCTGATGGTAAGTGGTTGCTGCAGCCCATAGACATCTACATCTATCCTCTATTACAATTCAAAATGTAGATGCGTTGTCACCCGTGAGGACTAAGATGGAATGCCTCATTTCCAGTAAAAAGGGCCTCCGGCCACCTGCACTCACCAAGCGAAATGCAGAGGTAAACCTCTACTTCACGCTGGTTTTCTGAGAGGTCGTGGTACCACCCCGGTTCGAGCCGGCCCATCCGTGCGACAGCAAAAGCTGCCGCGTGACTCTACCACTGTTAAATCATCACTGGCAAACACGCACTGTTCGTACAGTCTCGTTTTCAAGTTTTTCGGTATACTTGACGAGAAGATGAGTCGTAATTTTCCAAACGCTGCCCGGCCAGTCGATTGACATCTCGGTGAAAACTGGACTTACCTAATCGGACTATTTGTCCCAGGTAAACATACTCGGCAACAACTTCGGGCTTAGTGCTCCCAACCACTACCGGCATAGG